>JBBPFD010000631.1:0-242500 GCA_038363315.1 Mugilogobius chulae
AGATCTCTTTTTCAAGGGAGTCCTGGCCAAGAGGCTCCAACAACACAACCAAAAAACACAGACTTACATTCTGAAATATACAGAAAAGACAGTTAAAAACAGTTACAGGGTAATGATTGCATTTCAGAAGAGAGTCAAAATGAGCCATAGAGACAAGAGTTTGGAGTTTGAAAACTCTCTGTAAAGAATTCCAGTCTGTTGGAGCACAACATTGAAAAGACATTTTTCCCTTTTCTGTTCAAACATTGGAAACAATCAATGAAACATCCTGAGAACGCAACTGATGAGGTCCTTCAGGCCTACGCTGAAGATACACACTCAGGTATGAAGGAAGTAGACCAACAAGTCCTTTGTATATAAACCTGTACCAGTGTATGAGCCGCCGCGTGGCTAAAGCAGGACGTCCAACACCAGAGTACAGGTCACAGTGATGGGTCCGTGCACCACAGTTTGTTATAAAGCGCATGAAACACTGAATCCAGTGAACGCAAAGCTTGGGCTGGAGCATGCCTATACAAAAGATCTCCATAGTCCAACACAGGAAGGAATGTTGCAGCAACAAGTCTCTTTCTAGAATTGAAAGAAAATGACAGCTTGTTTCTGAAATAAAAACCTAATTTCAAATGCAACATTTTGACAAGAGAGTCAATATGTGGTTTAAAAGACAATCCATCATCAATTATGACACCCAAGTATTTAAAAGTATTCACAACTTTAATAACTGAGCCGTCAGGTGTACAAACTGAAGGAACCTTCTGTATAGCTCTACTTCTACTAAACAGCATCAACTTTGTTTTGTTGGCTTTAAGAGAGAGCTTTAATTCAGAAAAACTGTGGCAAACAACGTTAAATGCATTTTGAAAAATTGACAGTGGCTTCAGTGAGTGAAGATGCAAAAGAATAAATGATCATGTCATCAGCGTAAAAATGACAATTTGCATCATGTACATTCTGTCCCACATCATTTATATAAAGAGTGAACAAAAGTGGGCCTAAAATAGACCCTTGTGGAACACCTCGAATAACTGGATACTCATCTGAACACTGGTCATCACATTTGACTCTTTGAGATCGGTCACAAAGATAATTCGAAATCCAACGAACTGCTTGTTCTGAAAGTCCAAAAGTCACAAGTCTTTGCTTTAATATTTGGTGATCTACTGAATCAAACGCTTTTGATAGATCAATTAAGTTAGAAGCACAATTTTGTTTTCTATCAAGCGAAGAACAAATATAATAAATAATTCAAACTAAAGATTATGCACAGTCTGGTTCTAAATGCAGCCCTCAGTGAAATAAAGTTCAGACCCTCTGCTTTAACATTTCCTCAAACTTGGCCCAAACCTGCTCCTGACCAACACTTACATTCAAACTGAATCTCCTGTTGTCTTTCCACCAGAATCCTGTTATTTGTCAGCCTTTTTGGGAGAATGAAGTGGACTTTCAGCAGCAGCTCCGGTGTTCAGAGGCGCCGACAGATTTACTGCAGTTCAGCGTCGGCAGATGTGCGTTCGGGCGGGAGCTGCGCGGAGGTAACTCAACACTCCCATCGTAAATTCACACTTTTCTGACGGCGACAAAAAGGCAAACCTCGGCTCGTACATCAAACTGCCTCCGAGGTGACAACAGACGGCCAAGACACACAAATACAAGCGGTTTTTTTAGAGAGACGTGAGCCGAAGTGCTGAACACGCAGAAATGTGGAGGCTCGGGGAAGCGAAGCCATAGTTTAATGTCAAATGAAATGATTACCTGTATTTTAAAGTAGTGAACAAATAAATATATATACAGTATGTATATGTATATATAAATGGAAAACAATAAAATACAATTAAAATATAACAATATGAATTGGACTAATTAAACAGCGAAGTGTTTGACCGATCTAAAAATGCACTATACCTGAACAGTTAAGCAGACACTTCCCTGACCAGGTCGAAGGTGGGGTGGGCACACTTCCTCAGCTCGCTGCCTCCTTAGGGCTGGAAAGTAGCTGAGAATAAGTAACTGGCCACATCACTTTACTAAGGTAGAGATCAAAGAAAATAAACAAATAAGGAAAAAAAAAAAAAAGGCAGTACAACATTACAAAGAAAGAGAGAGAAAAAAGTGGTGATATAACAATGACAACAACATCATGTCAACATTGTTCACGATTCCTTTTTTTTTAAATTCTATTTCATATTTATTTATAATATTTCACATCATCATATTTTTATTTCCTCAGACAAATGATTTTTTTTACTATTATTATTATTATTATTATTATTATTATTATTTTCTTCTTCTTCGTTATTATTGTTAGTTTCAATATTATTTATAATATTTATTTATTTGTTCATTTATCGTTTTGCTGCCTGAGTTCTCACTCTTCCATGTTGGTATCTACTATAACCGAGCCTTTCCGCTTTCTTTAAAGGTTGTATGGAGGATTTTTCAAATCCAACAGCTGAATTTCACTGTAACTGGACCAATGAGTTACTTAGGAACACTGAGGGTTTGCTTGACAGATTCACAGGTACCTCGTTATCTATTAGTCAACGTTTTACTGGCCTCATCATGTCCACACTTTATATATTTTTATAATTATTTTTTTGTTTAGCAAGTACAAGGCTGCTACAAATCTACACAACTGTTTTTGACCAAGACTGACAACAAACAATTTTTGAAAATCCTCCATACAACCTTCAAGTCTACACACTTACACACACACGCATCCACGCAACATATACATGTCTGCCCCTACAACTTATGATTGAGCAGTCGTTACAATTTGTGTCTTTTTTATTTTTATCTTTGTGTGTCTTGTTTATGTATTTTGATTTTGACTTACGCTGTTGAGTTGTAATAGGCTTGTTTGTCCTTTGGGTATGTCCTGACTCTATGTTTTTGTTATGTTTTGCTTTAAATAAATACATAAAAAAATAAATGAAATGATTAAATTAAAACTTTCTTCTTTAAATCATAAGCAGTTTTTTTAATAAATAAGTTTTTAAGTCTCATAATCCAGAAAAGCGCGTTGTAGATTCTCTGCTTTATCCAGACGAGCTGCTAAAACGATTGAAATTCTTGACTAATTGTGTGTGGAGATGATGCAACTGTTTCACTATTGTTTCATGTTCAGCAGATTAAAGCGATGTGTTGGACCACGCAGAGAAGACGGAGGTGACGTCACTGCATCTGCACGAACTCAGGGTTCTACAGGTTCATAAAGTGTCAGAGCAGACACAGCGCCACGCACAACTGAGGCAAATCTGGTCGATTGGCTGAGACGGTAGCCATGTTTACATGAGCAAATGTCTTTAATCTGATCGTGAATCGGATGAAAAATTTGACTGTGCACATGGACCCCCCAAAAATAATCGGATTGCGACATGCGTTTACATCGGTCACTCATTTGAATAAATTATTTTGACATGCGCAAATGTATCTAACATACCGGAAACAGTAGAAGAAGCAACAACTTCCGTTGTAAACAAACATGGCTGCATACATTACTGCTCGCTCGTAACTTTTATTTCGTCTTAGAATTTGCTTTCCGTTCGTGTTTTTCAAGCCTATTTTTGTCGTGGAGCCGCACGTTGTCCTTCAGAGCATTCTTTTTCTTTTACTGACCTCGGTGTAAATCTACAAACCCAGCAGTAAATACTTCTGTACATGATGTTAAACCGGGAGCAACAACCGGAGGATAACCTAATTCTACGTGCATTAAGTTTAGTCCCCCCTCCTCCTCAAAAGATGCGGAGCCGCTGGATGAAGGTGAGGAGTAAAGACTGGTGGGAAAGGATAGTATTGTTGGAGTTCTCAGATCAAGAGCAGAAGCAAAACTTTCGCATGACGCGGCCATCATTCATGAAACTTTGCTCGATAATGGAGAGGCATGGCTCTGATGACGTTACCGTAAGAGCTTTTCAAACTTTTCCATAGTTTTTTTATCTTTTTAATAGTTCGCTCAATTCCGGCTTCCTTTAACTGTTCGTGCACTTGAATGAACAATTCGTTGTTCCTCACCTTTCTTCCGTCAAGTCGTTGCACAATTTTCATTTCTTTTAAAAGTTCGAGTAGCGCGTTTGTGTCCGAAACGAAACAGTTTTGCTTCGTGCCCACCATGTTTAGAAAGTCTTCTGCATTATGTAACGTAAGTGACATGCGCAGAGAGAATTCCTTGTACCAAAACATCGGAAGAAGCGTGTACATGTTCATCGATCGGAATAACAATCGGCATAACCCACCCCTTTCAATCGGAACGAAATTTTGATCCGAATGGGTCCAATCAGGTTAGAATATTTCGAATGACGTGTTTACATTCATAATTTTTATTCTGATTAGGCATTTAATCCGATTACATGTGCCCATATAAACATGGCTGGTGTGTAAATAGAAGAACTAAAACTCTAACCCACAAGGCACAAGTTCCGAGAGGCATGAGGGCCGAGTGCGCCTGAGTCAGCGAGGCCGCCGACAGCCATGTTGTAGAGCAAGTGCAAGAATCAGAGTTAACAAGGACAGTGTGGACCAGCTGGATGACGCCGATGGTGGAATCAATGCAGTGGCTCAGGGGCCAGAGGCGTTGTACTATCTGATCGGCCGATCTGCCCTGGAGTGGTTTAAGTCCTATCTAGAAGACAGAAAGTACTTTGTTGAAATCGGAAATTGTGTGTCTGAAAAACACATGGTTTTGAGCTGTGGTGTTCCCCAGGGGTCGATCTTGGGACCTCTTCTGTTCAGTCTCTACATGCTGCCATTAGGTCAGTTAATACGTAATAATGATGTGTCCTACCACAACTATGCAGACGACACTCAGATCTATGTGTCACTAACAGCAGGTGAATATGGGCCTGTGGATTCACTCTGTCACTGCATCCAACAGATCAGTGTGTGGATGCAAAACAACTTTCTCCAGCTAAACTCAGACAAGACTGAGGTTATCATCTTTTGCCCACAGAAACAAGAGAAAGTGTCAACAGTCACCTTCAGTCTCTCTCTCTAAAACCGTCAAGTCAGGTTAGAAATCTGGGGGTAATAATGGACTCAGACTTGAACTTTAACAGCCACATTAAGTCAATAACATCAGCAGCTTTTTACCATCTAAAAAACATTGCCAAAATTAAAGGTATAGTGTCAAAACCTGATTTAGAGAGACTTATCCATGCATTTGTCTCCAGTAGGCTAGACTATTGTAACGGCCTGCTAATCGGCCTATCCAAACGAGCTGTAAAACAGCTGCAGTACATCCAGAACGCTGCTGCTCGAGTCCTGACCAGAACCAGGAAGTACGATCATATTAGTCCTGTGCTTAGGTCTTTGCACTGGCTTCCAGTGGCTCAGAGAATAGACTTTAAAACATCTCTGACATGTTAGTGCGTTATGAACCATCTCGCACTCTGAGGACCTCAAGGACGGCCTCCTGCTGGTGCCCAGAGTCAGAACTAAACATGGGGAATCAGCATTTCAGTTTTATGCAGCCAAGTTCTGGAACAATCTCCCTGGAGATGTAAGACAGGCCTCCACTGTGACAATTTTTGAGTCTAGACTGAAGACTGCCCTTTTTAATTGTGCTTTTAACTAAATCATTTTAAACTATTGTTGCACTTTTCTTTAATGTATTTTTATGTATTTTTAATGTTAGTAAATGTATTTTAATGGGGACTGTTTTTAATGCGCTGTAAAGCACTTTGTGTTGCATTTTATGTAGGAAAAGCGCTTTATAAATAAAGTTATTATTATTATTATATTATTATTAGGGGGGTAAATAGTGCTAGTTTCCTCGGGGCCCAGGCCAAAAAGGGGTCCCCCAAAAGCAGGTCATTTTGGCTTGTGGGATAGATTGTTCTTAAATGTAATTATTTGTGATTTGAGACAGCTGCAAATGAACATTTTGCAAAGAAAATGGCTAAATAAAGATAAATATGAACTGGCTAAATTATGAACAAATCTAACAGAGATATGATCATATAAACAAGTGTTTGACACAAAATGATCAGTTCAATAAACATGCATATTTACAAGATTTTGCCTCATATATTATCAATAAATCACAACTTCTCGTTCCAGCAACATTATAATGTGTCGAAAAAGTCACTGGGATGTTTTAAGTTGGTTTTTGGCCAAATTTAGACAAGTTTATGCTTAAAACAAGTCAGCTAAAATGTTATTCTTGCTCTCTTTACTCTTGTATTTATGCGAGTGAATTTAAGTGGTTCCAACCCGTTAATTTTGACGCCAAAAATGCATAAATATCGTGTTCTGTTGTCATATATGTAGCCTGCAAAAACCTGTGTGGAATGTAGAATGTAATTAAATATAAGAACTAAACCCAGATGAATAGAAAACTAATACGACTGGACTAAATAATTAAAAGACCAAATTACGAAAGAGGGCCCATCAACAAAGTTTGTACCTAGGGCCCAGAATCGGGTACTAATGACGTGCGTGAAGAAGCAAAACTACAGCCGTGCGTCCACGCATGGGTGGCCACACCGCCAATCGCAGCAGATGCCCCGTGCGCGCCTGTGCTGCGTCATCGCGAGCCACTCACCCTGTGTTTCTCAATGGGAAAGCTGTTCAAGTTTGTCTGTCTGTGTTTCTGCTCTTGTATCAGGTCTATAGTGAAAATAATCACATGAACAGGTTTATATTTCCCCTCTGGACAGACTCAATATCATATATAATCACCACCAGCTCCTGCGAGGAAAGCCTCCACTCAATCTTTTATGTGCACATTTGTTTTGAGAAGTAACTGAACAGACAAACAGACTGTCTAAATAAAGTGCAACATTAATGAAATGGAATGCTGAGAAAAGAGCGTTTGGACATTAGTTTACATTTCAAAACAATATAGACACCAAAAGAACTGCTGGGGAACTAGTTTTGAAATACATCTTTCCAATCCTACTCCAAGAGACAGAGCGTGTGAGTAGTTTATGTTACATTGGTTATTTGCTCGATCCTCAAACAATTACATAACCACTCTTTTGTTTAGTTTTGCTTAGTCAGAATCCAACGTTGTGCAACCTGGATGTTATAAAACGGCTCGTCTCCAGTGACCTGTTTATGGACTGAACATGAGCCAAACACATCTGAGTTTATCCCAGTTTCAGTTTCCATGTGTGAGACAGAGAGAAGGGCTTTGGATCTGTGAATGAACTGACAAACAGACACGGCGTATTTACAAGAACAACTTAACGTTATATAAATTATAGGAACAAAAACCTGCCTAAATACATCCAGGCAGTCTGCGTTTCTCTCTCACTGTCTTTATCTAAAGTCTGAAGGCTTGTACACATAGGACGTGATCTGCGGCTGTAGTTTCTCCCAGTGGAGCAGGAAGACAGATCAAAAATCTTACTGCTGCGATCAGACTGGACAGCGTCAGAGTGTCCAAAGCGTCCAGTTTACATGTCAAGTCGATGTGAACCTGCGTCTTGAGGCGTCTTGTCAATTAGCGGGGAGAATTGGCATCTAGTTAACCTGGCCAGTCAGATGGGTTATCTCGCCATATTTCAGAATTCACAAACTTGAGATAAACCACCTGGACTTTCAGCCGCCCGATTGGTTTGGGTTAAAAAACTCTTGTTTACAATAAGTGTCTGTGCTGGCTCAGTGCAGAATATGACAGATAAATAGATGAAGCGGCATTAGTATATAGTATATAGTATTATGTACAATATATGACTATGATTATGTACAACTATGATTATGTACAACTGCAGCAGATGAACAGATAAAATAAATAACCAATGAATAAATATGAGGTAAAAGTTTGACTATGTTTTTGCACAGAGCAGGGGCATTCATTCATTCATTTTCTACCGCTTAATCCCATTAGGGGTCGCGGGTGACTGGAGCCTATCCCAGTGACTTTGGGCCTTAGGTGGGGGAACAGGGCAGGGGCAAATAGAGGGAAATAATAACAGAAAGTGACATGAGTGAGTTGTACCAGAGATGTTTCCATGGTAACACAGTATTACAGCACAAGATTAAAGTAATGATGTCCAGAGTTAACAGAGTTCATTGTACAGTCTGACAGCAGCAGGAATGAAGGACCTGCGGAACCTTTCCTTCACACAGCGAGGGTGAAGCAGTCTGTCACTGAAGCTGCTCTCCAGAGCAGACAGGACGTCCTGCAGGAGGAGACACAGAGCAGACAGGGCATCCAGCAGAGGGTGAGACTCATGGTCCAGCATAGATGTGAATCTAGCCAGGACCCTCCTGTCCCCCACCTCCCGCATTGAGTCCAGAGGACAGCCCAGGACGGAGCTGGACTTCTTCATGACCTTGTCCAGCTTCTTCCTCTCCCTCTCTGTGATGCTGCTGCTATAATAACTTTTATTAATGAAAGGTTGCTTGTTTTGGGGCTTTTATCAAAGGTTTGGTCGGTCGTTGCTCTGAAAATCAGGCGACACGGCAAAACAAACAAAATGAGGCATGATCTGGACTGACAACGCGCTCACATACTGTAGATCTATTTAAAATGCTTGTTGTCATGTTCAAACTACTGCTGTATGGCGTAGCTATGGAGGAGTTCAAGAACTGCAACTGCAGAAGAAGAGACTGTTGTGCTATTGGGTTAGTATTAGTAAGGCAGCAAGCCTCTCTCTCTCTCCTTCTCTCTCTCAACAGGATCTGTCTATGTGCAAAACAAAGCCTTTTGCAAAAAAGTGACAGCGCAGAGAAGCATGTTGGGGCGTAAACATGTCTTTGTCCCTCACCGCCACGGCACATGTTGGGTCGGTTAGAGCGCCTGTCAGTGTGTCAGCTTCAAAAATATTCTGAGTCAAAATTCGCTTCAACAGGTGAATTTAGAAGCAGCATAAGCGCCATGCCAATCTTACTTCTTACTTCTACAACATCTGTTTACGTTGCCAGGCTTTTTGCAGAAATGTGACCCTGACTGGCAGCCGCAGAGAGAATCCTCATGTGTTTGAGATAACAGGAGCTTGTTTGGAGTGTAAATGCAGCTGCAGAGTCTGGTCCTGAGCAGGTGTGTCCTCGGGCTTTTGACTGACACTAACCTCATTAAACAGAGACATAAAGCACATGGACAAACATAGACAACATCTGTGTTTAGAGTTCTGCCAAAAGCTGGTCAGGACGAGATGGACAAGTGTGTGGAACCAGAACAACACCAAACACGACAGGCGTTTCTCCTATTGGTCAGTTTGCTATCATAAAAGTGTTCACGTGCAGACTACAAAATTATCTAATTTTGTTTCCCTCGGCAGATGACGGCCTTCTACACATAAAAAAGTTAAATACTCTAACTTTAAGCCCCATGTGTCGTGTCACAAGTTCAGACAAGACCTGAGTCTCAAACGAGATTATTTATGAGGTGTTGACATGGGACTTGATTTGGACTTTCCTCTTTTGACCTGGGACCTGAGGCTAAAGACTTGGAAGAGACAATGACAGCGTCAGTATTTTTCCAGACTTCTTCATGTCAATAAATAAATAAAGCTTAATATTGACATAAATACAAGTATAGCTTGTTCAGTGACCAAAATAAAGATGAAATAATGACTAAAATGCACTTAAGACATTGGATTACATTGTTTGACTAACCTTTCCCATCACAGGGTTTTGCAAAAGGGGTTATGCACTAACTTCTTTCCGGTCTCAGATTGACATAGGCTGCTACATCCGGTGGTGTAGTTGCCATAGTGACAAAGTTGTTTACTCCAAAGGTGATGGACATCAAACGAGTTTTTTGTACAAGTCCTGAAGCAATCCTCTAAGAAAAAAACGTTTCTTTTGTCATAAGTTGTAGACACAGCAATGGCTGTAACAGCAGGAAAGGTGCCGCTTCTGAACCAGGTTTTCATGAGGAAAAGTTATAAAAGTGAGCGAACAACGCGAGCTCCACATATACGGAGGTTTTCACATGAAAAAATTATAAAAGTGAGCGAACTACGCGTACAGATCGAGACTCGCTGCTCATGAGCCCGGGCAGAGGTGATGTGGGCCGTGAAGAAGTGAGCACACAGCACTCGGTGTTGCCAGACAGCTCCCGGCGCCTCTGCCCGGGATTATTAGCACAGTCAATCTCGGCAGGTGCGCCGTGTGCGTAGCTTCTGTTTGCGTAGCTTCTGTTTGCGTAGCTAGCTCGCTTTTACAGCTTTTCCTTATGAAAACCTGGTTCAGAAGCGGCACCTTTCCTGTTGTTACAGCCGTCACTACGTCTACAACAGATGACAAAAGAAAATGTTTTTTTTTCTAAGAAGATTGCTTCAGGACTTGTGTGATGTCCATGGCCTTTGGAGTAAACAACTTTGTCACTATGGCAACCATACTGTAATACACTATTTGGGAGGCCCTTGTTTTTATTTGTGTTTTAATTGCATGTGTTAAGTTTGCTGTGCCTTTAAGAGCCTCCCCAATGTGTTGCGATGGCAACCTGCAGCCCTGTCCAATCCGGCAACACAAACAATCACTCTCACCTGGGCTGTGGCGGAATGAGCGGGACTTTAAGAGGACAAAAGGGAGCTGTGGACAGGAGGAAGAGGAGACGGGACTGAGTGACGGTGGAGGAGCAGCCAAAGAAGCCAGCCTGCCAGAGCGAGCACCACAACGTGATCTCAACGCAGCGGCAGGGTTTAATCACCCTGCCTCGCTTGTAAGTAACGTCAAGATCGCTGTGTACTGTGGTGCTCTGTTGGAGCCTCGGGCTGCGGGATTTGGCTATTTGCGCTTTGCGCTGGCTGTGTTGTGTATCTGTGCTTCAGGCGCCGGGTGAAGGACCACGTACGGGAGGAAAAGGGACCGCGATCTGGGTGTAGCACCACGAGGCGATCTCAACGCAGCGGCAGGGTTTAATCACCCTGCCTCGCTTGTAAGTAACGTCAAGATCGCTGTTTGGGGGTGCTCTGTGGAAGCCTTGGGCTGCGGGAATTGGCTATCTGCGCTTTGCGCTGGCTGTGTTGTGTATCTGTGCTCCAGGCGCCAGCTCACGGAGGGAAACCAGGCAGTGAACAGGTGATCCACCCCGACGCCGACTCCACGCACCGCGACGCCGACTCCACGCACCGCGACGCCGACTCCACGCACCACGACGCCGACTCAACGCAGCGGCAGGGTTTAACCACCCTGCCTCGCTTGTAAGTAACGTCAAGCTCAACGATATAGTGGTGCCCGATGAGAGCTTGGGGCTAGAGGGGATTTGCTGTCTGTTTGCTTGGCCCTGGCCCTTGTGTTCTGTGTGCAGGCACCAGAGGAACGACTACTCCGCCGTCCACTTTCCCCGTCCAGGATAAGACGCCATCCTGCCGCCATTAGTTTTAGTGAATGGACAAATTTTACTTGGAACATTTTAATTAAGAACTTTTAATATTTTTGGAATAAATTGTAAATTATTTTAACAGTTGTCTTTGCTTTTTTGGTCACACCTTCATGCTCTCAAATTTTAATAAATGGTAATTCTCTTAGCTTCCTCATTTTAACCACTCTTTTAAATAAATTTCAACCCCCCTGTTACATAATTTGGCGTTGTTGGTTCAGGATTCATTTTCTGAGAGCTGGTGTTATCAAAAAGAGCAAATATGATGATGCCTGTTTACCCGGGCGCACCCTGGCTGCCAAAATTTAAAGGTCCAGGTGGAGATTTGAAATATGGTGATTGGAAAGAACAAATTAAAGGGCTGTTGGGATCCCAGGATTTAACAGAGGCAAGGAAAGTTGATATTGTATTGGGAGCACTATCTGGGGAAGCAAAGCGGCAAATTACAGTTTTGGATGCTGATGAAAGAGACCAGGTACAAAAATTTTTGTGTATTTAGAGTCTTTGTATGGTGACCAGACCCCGGCCCCGGTACTGAGATCACAATTTTTTAGCTGTAATCAGAAGTCTGACGAAGCTGTGCAAACTTATATCTTGCGATTGCGTGAATTATTTTGTAGGTTACAGCGCCAAGACCGTGAAAATCCCCCCTCCGAAAGTGCCTTGCGGGATCAACTGCTGCTGGGGCTGCGTGATGGCCCGCTGGCTCAAGCTTTAAGAGTTTATGCTCGCCGCAACCCGGAACTGGATTTTGCTGACCTACGTGAGGAGGCCATGTTGTTGGAGTCAGAGTATGGCCGGGCCCAACAAGAGGTAACATGTGCAGCAATTAACAAACAATATAACTCTCCTAGACCCCTCCAAGATCCTGACTGGAAGGAGCAACTAAAGCGTGAGATCATGGACGATGTCAAACTCCAAATGAAAGGGCTATCTCAGGACATTGTGGCAGAGCTCAAACCACTGTTGCAGTCGACCTCACCACAGCCCGCTCTCCTAATCCATCTTGGAATAGACCATACACACCCAGATCCTACAATGACCGTGACGAACAAGGTAGGCCCATCTGCCATCGCTGTAGAAAAGCAGGTCACATAGCCCGGTACTGTAGAGGCACCACCACCCCTGAGCCAGCTTTAAACTAACAAACCCTGCCGCTGAGGTCCGAGCAGCAGGGCTAGTTGATGCACCACCCCCAACTAGGGCCACTGAAACATTTGTAAGCCATTGTCCTACAGTGCAAATAACAGTTGAAGGTGTACAGTTAAAGGGACTCTTAGATACTGGATCACAAGTAACCCTGATGGCAGAGAGTGTATTTAACGAGCACTTCACTCAAGCTAAGCTAGGCAAGGTTCCTACATTATTCCGGCTTAGAGCAGCAAATGGGCTAGAAATACCTTACATTGGCTATGCCGTGCTTGACCTAGAGGTTGAAGGTATTAGCGTCCCAGAGCGAGGAGTAGTAATTGTAGAGGACAAGAAGTGTACACACCTTTAATTGTTGGCATGAATGTTATTGTGGCCTGTTGGGATGCCATTTTTAGGTGCTCAAAAAAATCTGCTCTCCCCCAGCCCTTTAGAGAACAGAAAGTGTGGAGGGAAGCATTTGCCACCTGTCGCCACGTAGAAGTAGCCCCTGCAGAGGATGGACTGGTAGGCTATGTTAGAGTGGCCACAAAGCGTCATATCATAGTCCCTCCTAAGAGTGAGAAGGTTGTGTGGGGGCGTACAAAGATGGGTCCAGCGGGAGCAGATTACTGTGCCCTTATAGAGGCTATGCCAGGTGCTAGCGTTGGTGATGTGGGTGTAGCAAAGGCTCTAGTAGAAGTGAGGAAAGGCAGAGTCCCGGTGCGTGTGTGTAACCCCCATCCATACAGTGTTTCCATAGGGCGCTTCAAGAAGTTAGGCCGACTGTATCACGTGGAAGAAACTGACGTGCATGGCCCCAACGATCTGGCCCTGTCTCTGGGGGAGGACTGTGTGGTGGAAGTTGCCCTGGTGGATGTTGGTGATCGCTCCTCCACCAGCTCCGAGCTACCTACAGGGGTCAACTTGTTGGGACATCGAGCTGACCTGTCAGAAGCACAACAAGAGGAGTTGAAAGCCCTGCTACAAAAATGGGAGAAGGTGTTCGCGCAGCATGAGGAAGATTTTGGTCGAACTAACCTGGTGCAACATCAAATCCCTACGGGTGATGCCGCCCCCATTCGAGAGAGGTATCGACCGATCCCACCCATGCTGTATAAAGAGGTGAAGACCCTCCTGTCAGGTATGCTGGAGAAAGGAGTTATCAAAGAAAGCTGTAGCCCGTGGGCTGCCCCAATAGTCCTTGTGCGTAAAAAAGATGGTAGCTGGCGTTTTTGTGTGGACTATAGAAAGCTAAATTCTGTCACTCACAAAGATGCGTTTCCATTACCCCGAATAGAGGAAACTTTGACCAACCTTAGCCAGTCAGAATGGTTTTCGACCCTGGACCTTGCTAGTGGTTACTGGCAGGTCGAAATGCATCCAAGTGACCGAGAAAAGACCGCTTTACTACACCGCTCGGGCTCTATGAATTTGAGCGTATGCCATTTGGACTTTGTAATGCGCCTGCAACTTTCCAACGGCTGATGCAGCAGTGCTTAAATGGACAGATAGCTGAGTCGCTGCTGGTGTATTTAGATGACATCATAATATATTCTGCTAACTTTTCTTCTCACCTCCAGCATCTCGACCAAGTGTTCGAGCGATTGTGGCGCCATGGCCTGAAGCTACGCCCAGATAAATGCAAGCTCCTGCAGCCAGAAGTGACATTCCTGGGCATGTGGTGGATCGGCATGGTGTGAGACCTGACCCAGGAAAAATCGACTCAGTTTTGGAGTGGTCTATCCCAACGACTATAAAGCAGGTTAGAGCGTTCCTTGGCTGGCTGGGTATACAGACGTTTTGTTGCGGGATTTGCTAAGATTGCACGACCTCTAAATAGACTGCTAACTGGAATTCCAGCTGATAAAAGGTCACAATCTAAAAAGGTGACATGGACTTTAGAGTGCCAAACTGCATTTGATGCACTGAAAACAGCCTTAACCCAGGCCCCTGTTCTCGCTTATGCCCATTATGATAAGCTTTTATAGTGTATACTGACGCTAGTAATCAAGGACTCGGTGCAGTATTATCGCAGTTGCAAGACGGACATGAACGTGTAATAGCCTATGCCAGCAGAAGTCTTCATCCGACTGAGCAGAACGATGCTAACTACAGCTCGTTTAAACTTGAATTATTAGCCCTCAAGTGGGCTGTGACTGAAAAGTTTAAGGATTTCCTTACAGGAGCTGAATTCACCATCTACACAGACAACAACCCGCTAGCCCATTTACAGACAGCGCACCTTGGAGCTGCAGAGCAACGCTGGGTGGCACAGCTTGCTTCATTCAACTATACGGTTAAATATCGCTCAGGTAAAAGCAATATCAACGCTGATGTTTTGTCCAGATTCCCTGTCTCTTCCAAGCAGACCATGGCACCAGCAGAGCAGCTTGCCCATGGGACGGTCATTGCAGCAGCAGTCGAGGTAACTCCTGAAGTTGGTTGGGAGGAAGAACAAGCATCCGACTCCGCCATTAAAGCTGTCAAAGAGTATGTGGTGAAGAAGCGTTTCCCCAAACGTCAGGACCGGTTAGCCCTCTTGGACAAGGCCCAGAAACTCCTGCAGCAGTGGAAGAAGTTGACGGTGAGAGACAACATACTGTATCGCACGGTGATTGATAAGCTTACCCATGAGGAGCACCATCAGGTTGTGTGTCCAAGTTCCAGGTGTGAAGAAGTGTGGAGGAAGGTTCACGAAGCTGGAGCTCATTTCGGTCCAGAAAAGACACTCGCCCGGATTCGGCAGCAGTTCTTCTGGCCTGGCATGGAGGGGGAGGTACGAACATTCCATCAGAAATGCGCTGTATGTAACCTCCAGAAAAGTCGCGTTGAGCCGCGCGCTGAACTCCACCCAATTCGTGCCACTTATCCTCTTGAGATAATAGGGCTTGACTTTCTGACTTTAGGGCGTCCCACAGACACTTACCAAAATATTCTGGTTGCTACTGATTTGTTCACTCGTTTTGCGTGGGCTATCCCCACTACTGACCAATCGGCCCAAACTACAGTAAAAATGATTTGGAAATACATTATTCAGCAGTTTGGTTGCCCTGCGCGTTTCCATTCTGACAGAGGTCCAAATTTTGAGTCTGCTTTAATGCAACAACTATGTGATTTGTATGGTATAGGTAAGAGCCGAACCACCTCATACCACCGGCGGGCAATGGCAGCGTTGAGCGTTTTAATCAAACTTTGTTAAACATGCTCCGCTCCTTAGAGGAGGAGAAGCAACGTTGTTGGCAACACTACTTACCTGAATTGATCCATGCCTACAATAACACCGTTCATAGCGCCACGGGTTATGCCCCTTCGTTCTTGATGTTTGGTAGACATCTTCGTCTCCAGTGGATGTAGATTTAGGCGTTGACTCTAAACAGCCCTTATGTGACTTGACTGGGTGGGTGGAGGACCATCATAGCAAGCTTACTTTTGCTTATAACATTGCTAGGCAAAAAGCAGGTAGTGCAGCTAGCCAACAAAAGCTCCAGTTCGACAAAAATGCTAAAGCCTTGCCTCTGGTACCTGGTGAACGTGTGTTATTGCGCAACAGACGGCGAGAGGGCAGGGGTAAACTGAGCACTTGGTGGGACCCAGAACCCCACGTTGTTTTGGACCGTGTGGGCGACACCGGGGTTGTTTATCTTGTGCGTCCTGAAAGGGGTGGGCGTGAACAGACTGTACACCGAAACTCACTGAAAATATGTACTATACCCTTGGCTGCACCTGAGCCCCACTTGAGGAGCTACCTTTAGAGACTAATAGACCTGAGCCTCCTATGTTCTATGGATTTTTGCCAACTGCCCAGAGCAGCAGTTGGTTGAACTTGAGGATGCTGTCCCCCGCCGCTCAGCCCGTGTGAACTTTGGCCGACCACCTGCTCGTTACAGAGACTAAATTGTGTTAAATGTTGCAGGGACTGGCAACCATAAAGTGTGGGGGGGTGTAATACACTATTTGGGAGGCCCTTGTTTTTATTTTGTGTTTTAATTGCATGTGTTAAGTTTGCTGTGCCTTTAAGAGCCTCCCCAATGTGTTGCGATGGCAACCTGCAGCCCTGTCCAATCCGGCAACACAAACAATCACTCTCACCTGGGCTGTGGCGGAATGAGCGGGACTTTAAGAGGACAAAAGGGAGCTGTGGACAGGAGGAAGAGGAGACGGGACTGAGTGACGGTGGAGGAGCAGCCAAAGAAGCCAGCCTGCCAGAGCGAGCACCACAACGTGATCTCAACGCAGCGGCAGGGTTTAATCACCCTGCCTCGCTTGTAAGTAACGTCAAGATCGCTGTGTACTGTGGTGCTCTGTTGGAGCCTCGGGCTGCGGGATTTGGCTATTTGCGCTTTGCGCTGGCTGTGTTGTGTATCTGTGCTTCAGGCGCCGGGTGAAGGACCACGTACGGGAGGAAAAGGGACCGCGATCTGGGTGTAGCACCACGAGGCGATCTCAACGCAGCGGCAGGGTTTAATCACCCTGCCTCGCTTGTAAGTAACGTCAAGATCGCTGTTTGGGGGTGCTCTGTGGAAGCCTTGGGCTGCGGGAATTGGCTATCTGCGCTTTGCGCTGGCTGTGTTGTGTATCTGTGCTCCAGGCGCCAGCTCACGGAGGGAAACCAGTGAACAGGTGATCCACCCGACGCCGACTCCACGCACCGCGACGCCGACTCCACGCACCGCGACGCCGACTCCACGCACCGCGACGCCGACTCCACGCACCACGACGCCGACTCAACGCAGCGGCAGGGTTTAACCACCCTGCCTCGCTTGTAAGTAACGTCAAGCTCAACGATATAGTGGTGCCCGATGAGAGCTTGGGGCTAGAGGGGATTTGCTGTCTGTTTGCTTGGCCCTGGCCCTTGTGTTCTGTGTGCAGGCACCAGAGGAACGACTACTCCGCCGTCCACTTTCCCCGTCCAGGATAAGACGCCATCCTGCCGCCATTAGTTTTAGTGAATGGACAAATTTTACTTGGAACATTTTAATTAAGAACTTTTAATATTTTTGGAATAAATTGTAAATTATTTTAACAGTTGTCTTTGCTTTTTTTGGTCACACCTTCATGCTCTCAAATTTTAATAAATGGTAATTCTCTTAGCTTCCTCATTTTAACCACTCTTTTAAATAAATTTCAACCCCCCTGTTACAATACCACCGGATGTAACGGCCTATGTCAATCTGAGCCAAATCTGAAGACGTTAGCGCATAACCCCTAGCTACACTAGTGCACTGCAGGAACACACGAAGAAGAAACGTGGGCGGGGCATGACAGCACAGTAACCGGATGCCAAGTATGTAGAACAAACAGCAACAGAAAGACAATTTTGTGTAATTCCAATACCTTACAGAAAGAATCAGTTCCACAAGTACAGATTCCCAGAATGCAATAGGAAGTTGAGCAAACCATGAGTTAATCAGGCGATCTTTGATGACCTTTATTTAACCAGGAATGTGATCATTCATGTCTTACATTTAACCAGCAGAGAAGAAAATAGAATCATAGATTTTTAGGGCATGATGGATGAATCTGTTTGGATTGGTCAGATCTAAAGTAAAACCTGGTTTGTTTTAAAGGAATCACAGGATGCATGATGTTTCCTGAGCAGCTACACTTTGGAATCTCATGCTCAGAAACTAATTTAAAAAAGCTACTTATCACGTGCTTCCCACATCAGGAATTGAGTAAGAGCTCCATTTAGTGGCTGCAAAGCAAATGACACAGAGGAAATATTGAACTGATCTGGCCTGATATAGCGCACCTGCAGAGAAGAGTCTACAGATCTACCTTCACGTTCCAGGTCTGGTGCATTCAGAGCGGTGTTTTCTGAGGCTCACAGAGGAACACACAGGACCTCACAGACACAAGTCCAGCTGAGACTGCATGTTGCCTGATGCTTTTTTAAGAAACAGAAAAGTATGAAGTAGTGAAAATGAGATTAAACTTGTAACATTTTGACCTTAAACTAACATTATTATAAGAATAAAGTGAAAGCTTTGAATCTTTGTATTTGTACGAGCAAAAAGCTTCATTTAACAAGAATGTTTTTTATAAACACAAGAAAAAAGCAACAATTTTCTAAGACTAAAGTTGCAGCCATTAAAAGTTTGACATTTTATGAGAAAATAAATGAGATTTTACAGGATTTGAATAGTAATTTTATTCACAATGATAGCATTCACACACACACACACACACACACACACACGGGACATCGTTAGAAAAAATACATTATAAAGTTGACATTTGTGTTTTTACGCAAAAAATTGACTGATTGAAATCCAAGCCCTGATCAGATCTGCGTTTTCTCTCATAAAATAACAATTTTAATCCAGTAAAACCTCTATTAAAATAATCTCCCTGTAAAATGATCACCTTTTTTCTTAATGTTATTTTTCTATATGAAATTATAAGCTTAGGTTTGAAATATTTCAAATCTTGTTTCGTTTGTTTGTTTTACTTCTAATGTTGTCTGCCACTTGTCTGGGTGAGGGTTAGGGTTGTGGCCCACCTCTGCATTCTACTGTCTGTGTACTTCAAGTTTTAGCTCCATAATAGTTACTTAAGTCATACATACTGTTCATATATACTGCTTATAGTAAATAGGTCCAAAATGTTTGCAGTTTTATTGTCAAACTGCCCAAAAAGCAGCAACTGTTATATATATATATATATATATATATATATATATATATATATAATATATATATATATATATATATATATAATATATATATATATATATATATATATATATAAAAAATCATTTAGTTTATCTTATTCTAACTGCTAAAATGTATGTTAGTGTTTAGTTTAAAATATAAAATCTAAATATTTCAGGTCCTGTATTTCTTCTTCTGCTGTTGCTCTGAAACAGTCTGCAGCTCCAGGTTTCACAAATAAACCTCTGAATATGATCTGATTCCTCTGGGTCTGGTGAGATCACATGACCAGTCCTGAAGCCACAGTTTAACCCACAATCCTTCATTTCACTGACTGTGGTTTGTATTATTGAACCGACAGCGTCCTCCAGTGGACAGGACCTGCTATAGCACCATCAGACAGAAGCTTTGGGTTAACAGAGGAGAATTCATGTACATTTTTGGACATGTCAACTCTTCTTGTTTCATTTACTTTGTCGGTGTTGCATCAAATCACATGAAACTTGACCAGGTTGTGTATTTTTTATGCTCTTTCATAATCTATGGTTATTTTGCATGTAAAGTACATTTATAGACCTATAATAAATACGCACACCTGTGTACATTTTTGTCCCATTGACATTGACTTTGTGCAAAAACTAAAAAAAGTGACCAAATCAGTTTTGGGACTATTTTAGGGCACCACCAGCTTCTATAAATCCTATACCATGAAAAGAAAAAATATTGAAAAAAAAAGTATTTAAAAAAAAAAAAAAAAATCCACTTTTTTGACTTTTTTAACATAAAAATATGCTACTTTCTCATTTACAAACAGCATTAAAGGGGTTAAAATTTCAGTGATTTATAAAATATTTAATACTGATGTTTAGAGCAGTAGTAGATGAAGAGAATTTGATGTGTACAAGTTGGAGAAAAGTTTTTTTTTTAATAAAAATAATAGGTGTTAAAAATGAGTCAGGTGTGATTCTTTTTAAAGGGGTGCACCAGGGGTTAATGATTAAAAAGATGCAAGCGTAAAGTATCGTGTGAATTGTGTAAATGTTATTGGAGCTAAAGTTATATGTAGTTTATTTCTTTAGAAGCAGAGGTCACAAACTTTCAAATCAATAAAAACAAATTAAAGGTAAACTGTCATTTTTAGCCAAAAATAGACTTGAACAGTTGTTTGACTTGGATGTTTTTGTTGGACTAAAAACATAATTAGTTTTTCCAGTCGCTTTGACACTTTTGCTCTCACGGCTCACACAAAATCACAAACTGAGCTTCAGCATTTCAGCTCAGGCTAAATTCAATTTTATATTCAAAACAGTTACATTTTCAGCTCAGAAGCACGTTTTATCAGCAGGTGTTCTTTACAGCTCCAAGTGACCAAAGGTTCACCTCAGTCTGTCATTGGGATTCAAACTTCACACTAATGATTTTGTAATGGAGTTGTGTTTTTTGTAAACAAAACAAACAAAAACAACATGAATGTACATTTCGGCTTAGTTTTTGTTTTGTGAACTGTTTTATATACTGTATTTTATTATTTACAGTTGGCAAAGGTTCTGCCCACCACAGCCTTTGTTCAGATCAAAGTTTGAATCAAGGATCAAAATAAACCAAGTTTCAAAAAGTGTGTCAAAGCAAATGAGAAAACCTGTAGGCCAGTTTGTAGATAAAAACAAAAGTCCTTTATCATGTGTGAACAGGTCTGTGTGTGAACAGGTCTGTGTGTGAACAGGTCTGTGTGTGAACGGGTCTGTGTGTGAACGGGTCTGTAGTGTGAACAGGTCTGTGTGTGAACAGGTCTGTGTGTGAACAGGTCTGTAGTGTGAACAGGTCTGTGTGTGAACAGGTCTGTGTGTGAACAGGTCTGTGTGTGAACAGGTCTGGTGTGAACGGGTCTGTGTGTGAACGGTCTGTGTGTGAACAGGTCTGTGTGTGAACAGGTCTGTGTGTGAACAGGTCTGTGTGTGAACAGGTCTGTGTAGGTGTGAACAGGTCTGTGTGTGAACAGGTCTGTGTGTGAACAGGTCTGTGTGTGAACATGGTGAACAGGTCTGTGTGACAGGTCTGGTGTGAACGGTCTGTGTGTGAACAGGTCTGTCAGTTGGTGAACAGGTCTGTGTGTGAACAGGTCTGTGTGTGAACAGGTCTGTGTGTGAACAGGTCTGTAGTGTGAACAGGTCTGTGGTGTGAACAGGTCTGTGTGTGAACAGGTCTGTGTGTGAACAGGTCTGTGTGTGAACAGGTCGTGTGTGGGTGTGGAACAGTTGGTGCATGTAGTGTGAACAGGTCTTGTGTGAAAGGTTGTAGTGTGAACAGGTCTTTGGTGTGAACAGGTCTGTGTGTGAACAGGTCTGTAGTGTGAACAGGTCTGTAGTGTGAACAGGTTTGCAGTGTGAACAGGTCTGTAGTGTGAACAGGTCTGTGTGTGAACAGCTCTGTGTGTGAACAGGTCTGTGTGTGAACAGGTCTGTGTGTGAACAGGTCTGTGTGTGAACAGGTCTGCAGACATCACAGATCAACACTTGAGCTGTGTGTGTGATAAGGAAGCTTTGTTAGAAAAAGAAATACATCCAGAAAAGTACATTTTATTCTTCAAAAACAACCACTTATAAAATTAAACAAAGAACAAAAGAATCCTTTTCACGCAAACTTAAAAAAATACATTCTTGACAATCAAACGTGTCAACATAAGTACATTAAAAGAAACCAAATGAAGTTTAGCTTTTTAACTGTCGAATGAACATTTTTTTTAATTATTTGTGAGGAGTATTGTTGTTGTTTTAATGAAATCGTCTATTTCACTGCTTGTTTATTGATGAAGAAATGTACGTAAATGGTATTGTGTGCTCTGCTGCCCAGAGTCTGCAGATGGAAAGTAGCATCAGCTAAATCTGGTGCAGTTAATCTCTTCTTTTATTAAGATTTTGTACATGGTCATGGACAAATAAAGACTAAACTTCACCCGGATCAGTTTACACGATAAAAACACATTTCCCTTTTACAACGCCCTTCACAAATGATTTAGTGAACTGACGGACTTTCAGGTCAAATTAACTGGGTTTAGTTTTGCTTTGATCATTTCATCTTTTTACCAAAAAACACTTCGTACCTTTGACTTCGACTTTCTTATCATATTTGTTTTATTAAATACAGAAATAACCAACCAAATCTCCACTTCATTTTTAAGTGAGCAATTGTCAAGAGTTCATCAGCGAAGATTTACGGGATACATTCATGGAGATTAATATAGAATAACTGAGCTAAAAGTACAAAGTGTGCTTCAGACATTCAGTGATCAAATGTTCTTCCTCATAGCACAGTGTGAGACCTGGTTTTGTCCCGGTGCCGGTGGAGACGATGGAGGCGGTGGAACACTGCCTTCCTATTGGTCGGAGTCAGGTGCCACATGACCACTCCAGACGGGTTTATGGAGACTGTGAACGGCTGTGTGGAGCTCAGAGGCTGCAGCTGGGACTGACTGAACACATCGAAGACCTGAGACACAAGACAGGAGAGAGGTCAGAGGTCAGAACACAGGATCCAGAGCTGTGATCGTGCACACGTGTCCACACACTTTGTCACTTCTGTCACTTCTCTGAGCTCAGCACCAGTCTACTAAGTCGGATAGCATTTGTCTATAATATTACAAGCCTCCAAAAAGCTGGCAGTGGCTTCGTCTCCTGTTCTAAAAAATACATTCATATTAGAGCTGGGCAGCGATTCAAATTTATCATCGTGAATAATCACATGTTTGAGCTGTGATTAATCAGGATTCAAAAGAGAGCAATTTTAAACTATTTTTTCCCCAAAAAAAAAAAAAAAAAAATTGTGTCCATTTTTGTATTTAAGGTTCTTTATTTTGTAGAGTGTGCAGTATTGCACATTTTGTGGTATTTTGGCTTAGATGCATCATTTCACAGAATGAAATATCATTTTAACACAAATATTTTAAAAATGTCTAATTTCTAGTTCAAAACATAGTCCTGGGTTCTTATGAAAACCTGGTCCAGTTCTGGGATAGTCCTGGTTAAAACCAGCTCACTGCTCACTAAATACAGAGTTGGAAGTAAAACGTTCCCGTTTTTAAAGTTTTCAAAGTAAACATCACAAACACGTGTGTAAAAGTTCGCACATCTCCGCTGATTGAGGCTCCGCGTGCATATTTAATGAGGTGTGAGTAGTTTGAAGTCTTTAATGGACCTTATGAGTCTTTTTGGATGATTTAAAAACTCATACAGAGCTCAGACTCGTCTCTGTCCATACAGCAGAGCTCACTTCCTTGTACATGTATTTAAAGCGCTAGCAGCAACAGATCCTCTGTGTGTGGACTGTTTGTGTTAGCGAGGAGGAGAAAAGAAGCAGCAGCAACGCATGTTTTTGGGCTGAATGACGTGACCTGTGTTAACGCCGACTAATTAGTCTCGATCCCTAATCAATAAATAAATAATTCTTAATCATTTCATAATTGAGTTTTTCTATACATGCATGGTGACAACAGTTGGAAATTAAGTTTATATCTGATACTGACATATTTATTCAAAAAACTAAATCATAAACTAGCCATTGGACACTGAGGCTTTTCATTTGAAACACAAACAGTTCATTTAAAGAACCAGGAGCCAAACTCAAGCACCAGGGGCCAAACTCAAGGGATCGTAGAAGTCACTTTTAGACTTTCCACAACAACCAAACAGACACAGAAAATCTAATTATAGACAATTTCCTTAAAACGAAGGATAATATAATATAATGTAATATAAATTAATGAAAACAGACATTAAATAGATGTTATTTTAGGCTTTATGGGGCCTAATTAACATTATGCAAAGTTTTAAGGCCTATATTTTAAAATGCATCACTCGACCAAATCTGACTTTGATGTTTTCGGTCAGAGCTCCATTTGAGTTTGAGGCCGCTGTCGTAAACTTATATTATTTTATACAACCACTCGTGTAGAGCTGAGTCGAATTTTCCAAACTACGGAAACTCATCAGAAACGGAGAGAACTTGGAGTCTGGAGACGGAGAGCCTGGAATGACTCGGTGCAAATTTGATACTTTGAAACTTAAAGGGTTAATTACATTTGTCATTCTGGTAGAAACAATTAAAGGTATTGACGTTTTGCGCTTTCTGCTGTCAGCAAAAGGAATTAAATGCTGGCCTTATTCGACCTTATTAATGTTAACATACACTTTTAATGAACATAATTTACTTCAGAAATGCTGAAAATGACCCAGGTGATAGTTTATGGACTACTGGACGTCACACGTCTGGGAAATTCTGTTCAAGAGAGAATGCTTTCTAACCAGGATTCACCAAACCCAGCAGCACGTTCAGACCTGGTATGTGCCGTTGCCGTAGCCCAGTTTGCTCAGAGACGTGTGATACTTGTACGGCATGTCCGACCTGCGGCTCAGGAACACCACAGTACTGGCCGAGTCCACCAGGGGGCGCCAGTACACCTCGATTTGACTCTTCTCCTGAAACAACAAAGAAACCTTTTATTTAAGAGACACTTGGACAGTTAGAAGTTGAAACTCTAGCTGAGGAGATGACGCCGGACATGTGTGTGTTTGCGCTGCAGTCCCGGCTCTGACCTTCAGGAGGCGCCGTCCCTGTATCCCCAGAGCGTCCTGGTTGATGGCGATGGCGGCCTTGTTCTGCAGAATGGCTCTGGCGGCATTGTCCAGCTGCCTCAGGTCGTTGGACATGATGAGAGGAGCCGCCATGATCGCCCACAACGCCATCTGAGCTCGGACTGGTCCAGACTCAGGCCGAAGTTACCGATGATCAACTGAGAACAGACACAGATATCATTGTGAACTCAGGCTGAAGTTACCGATGATCAACAGACACAGAGATCATTGTGAACTCAGGCTGAAGTTACCGATGATCAACAGAGAACAGACACAGAGATCATTGTGAACTCAGGCTGAAGTTACCGATGATCAACAGAGAACAGACACAGATATCATTGTGAACTCAGGCTGAAGTTACCGATGATCAACTGAGAACAGAGATCATTGTGAACTCAGGCTGAAGTTACCGATGATCAACAGAGAACAGACACAGATATCATTGTGAACTCAGGCTGAAGTTACCGATGATCAACTGAGAACAGACACAGATATCATTGTGAACTCAGGCTGAAGTTACCGATGATCAACAGAGAACAGACACAGAGATCATTGTGAACTAAGGCTGAAGTTACCGATGATCAACTGAGAACAGACACAGATATCATTGTGAACTCAGGCTGAAGTTACCGATGATCAACAGACACAGAGATCATTGGGATGTGGAGAGTTGGTGTAAAATATATGGAAATACCAGAAATAAATATATGGTTATGTCACTCTGAACTGCTGAGTAATTAGTGATGATCCAGGCTTGTCAAAGGATAAGCAGGATAGGGCCTGGTTAGTACTGGGATGGGAGACCGAAGGAACACCAGGAGCCACAGTGGGACGACAAAAGTGGATTGTCATTGTGTCTTTGGGCAAGACACTTAAACCACATTGCCACAGTGCCTGTTAAACTGGGTGAGTGGATCCAGATTGTATAAGTGCTTTGTGAGGTGAAAAAGCACTATATAAATCAGAGGTTACGCTAGACTTTTTTTATGCCGGTCACTTTGACCGGCGGGGTCTGAAAATTCCGGTCAATTAGGAGAACAACCGGTCACATATTATTGTCTTATGCAAACAACAGCACGTGAATTTTGGCAGTAACCTATGTGCTTTCGCCTGCATAACAGTATCTATTTTAAAGCGAAAATTGGTCGTTGTTATTGAGGTGTCTTTAACTTTTACTTATCATAATGATGACACGCGCTTTGATTCGCGCCCGTCTGCGGACTGAACCAGAGCATTAGTCCGCGTGATCCCCGTGTGTTTGAGCCAGGAGCCCGGGACAACGCACGCACTGGACCCGGGCCAAGATCAACCCCCGTGTGTCTGAGACGAAAGCCCGGAGCGCATCGGGACCACGCAGCCACTTTTAAACCGGAGATTTCTGAGTTCAGCGCGAGGTTTTAATGATAGGCTTCACGTATAAAGTGTTGTACCTGTTTGTCTCCAGCGGCAACACGTCTGTTTCGCTGACGCTGATCAGCAAATCTTCAAGAGAGACGCGTGCCTTCCCCCGTCTGCCTCTATACTTTCTCTTTTTTTTCTCCACTTCATAAACGACGCACTTTCATTACGTGCACCAATTCTCTTCACTTGGCGTATTAAGCCACTGTATTCACGCGAGTAAAACATTTTGTTTTGAGCTGAGAATAAAAAAAAGCATGGTCTACGCAGCACTACGAGCACGCGCTCGTTTCTCTGAGCACCTGTCAATCATCTGCAGCAGCGCCAGGGTCACATGTATCGGCGTGAGCCTTTCTATAGTCCCTGAACCCGAGCAGCACCCGGACTGGCCGCAGAACGAACTAATGTGGAATTATCATTAAATAGTCCACAGTAAATCATGTATTATTCCTCATTTTTTTTCGACTTTTTATTTTTTCGCCTATTATTTCTGCCGGTCAAGCTGACCGGGGACGTCTATTTTTTCCGGTCAACGGCACATTTTACCGGCCAAAGACCGGCAGGTGCCGGCTAACGTAATCTCTGATATAAATAGAGACCATTTACCATTTACACTTCAGCCTAATCCTTTTTTGGTTGTGACTAACACAGCTGTATTGTTTTATGTGTGACAACCTAAATAAACACATTTTTAATTCTTTAATTTATATTCAAAGTCTATCAGGCTGTAGTGCTGCGGTGGTCTTCCATATAGAGGGAGTTTTTGTTTCTCAACACGAGTGATGAGAGCGTATCCAGCCTGCAGAAAGAGCCTCCGCTCGTAGACACAAAAAGTGGAAACAAGTATAAAAAGCTCCGTTGTCAGTAACTCCAAGAGTTTATCTGTGAGAAAACTAAAGTTCTGCAGCTAAATCAACATTTGTGAATGAAACTCCACCTACGATGACCCTTAAACAGTGGCGGCTGGTGGTATATATTTTGGGGGTTGCGCAAAAAAAAAAAGGAGGGAGTTTTATACACAAGCTCCACAGCCCAACAGCACCATGTGTAGAGAACAACAGGAGCACATGGAACACACACACACACACACACAGCAACAAGCACCCACCCAACACCACATCATCATCATCATCATCACGTATTTGAATTAACCATGAGCTCTTTTTTTTCCACATAACTTCGTTAGCAGTAGGGCTTTAGCTGCTCAGATGTCTCCAACAGTGAGGCTAAAAACCAAACGTCTTACCTTTTCATCTTGCTCCTGTTTTTTTCCAAAAGTGAAATGAAACTAATCCAGATCCACGTCCAACTGGATCAACAGCTCCACAAGCTTAGATAAAAGAAACAATATGCTAATATAATGTTTATCCTCCGGTGCTCCGCTGCGCTAGCATCCGGTGCTCCGCTGCGCTAGCATAAGAAAGCATGCCGATCATACTGAATCCTGATTGGTTGGTGCGTACTGGATCGTGATTGGACAGTCACAAAATTTGTGAAAAAGTTCCTTTTTTAGACTAAATAAGTACTTGTAGCATTAGAGCAACGATGATAAGTCATTCTTTAATCTCATTGCGACTGTTAAAGTCAAATGGAGTCAGTGAGACACATCAGAGCAAATGTTCAGTGGTTTTCATTGGTCACGTGTTGTACCATGACAGAGAAGTCTGTGGCAGGAATAGACTTCCTCAGGGACATTTGAACCACCGAGAGGCGCAGTGCCAAGCGCACCTTATACGAGATTATAGCTGAGCTATAAACTAATGGAGATTAGCACGAGAATTTAAAATTTCTCGCGACACTTCAGGCCTTCCCATTGCTCTGTTAAGTGTTCGGTAATGCCTCGTGCCCCAATGGAAAAATCCCATAGACTTCAGCCACTCTATTTAACTAACATAGGAATATATTCAAACCTTTTTTGCGTTATTTTTCAGGGTCAAATCAGGGAGTGCGGCGCACTTGCGCCACCTATTGACTAGCCGCCACTGCCCTTAAAAGTTACATTCAGACTGGTTCAGACCTGATCCAAACACCTGTCTCGTCCTGTTTTGTTGTTTTATTCAAAGAAGTTTCCCCAGCTAAGCAGATGGGGAGGGGCTCTTTCTGAATAACACATGCCCAGTGGGGCGGAAAGTGACGTCGAAGTGCAGCTGTGTGGCGCTTTGGCCTTGCACCTGCACAGGCCCTTCACTTGCCGTTACACTCCAAAATGCTCATGCAGCATGTTTCAGGAATCAGAAACATTTGGTAAATGGTCATTTACACAGTGCTTTTCCACCAAACAAGGCACTCAGAGTACTTTTGCTCTTCATCTCCCTCCCTCTCTCACTCATGAGAGGCAGTGTGGGTGCTTCTATTACAAACAGAAAGAAAAGGTCCAAAACATATGTTGAAATGAGACATAAGTTTGATGTGCAAAACAGCAACATGTGGAAACTCTTTAAAGTTTAATGAACATTCTGTTCATTAAGATAATGTTTGGACAAAAGCTAAATCTGCCTGTAGCTCTGTGTTTTGTCTGTTTTCTTCTACGTTTTATGAGCTGAGTTTGGAGCTTGGTTCTGTCTGGCAGCTCAGTTCACCATGACAAGCAGCATTATTTTCATACTGTCTTCTCATACTGTCTTCTTGTCTTAAGTTTCCAAAATTGTTTTTCTTTTTGTCAGACAGGAGTGTTTCTTTACCTGCTTTACATGTTTCAGCTACTTCCTGTAGCCTTCCTCAAGCTTTTGTTCTTGAAAAGAGCTATGTAACCTTCACTGTGTCACTCTTTGGTCCACACAAACACAACATAATCAAGCCATTGCAATACCTGTAACTGACCAGTGTGTGGCACTGTGACGCTGACAAAGACAAGTCCCAAACAGAGAGAAAGACACGACATTGATAAATAAAAAGAGAAACTTGGTGGACTCAGTGTTTTCTTGTACCATATCGGGGTCGTTCCAGCGTCCCGGTCCCGCTGCAGGCTGGATGTAGTCCTGGTTGTTGAAGAACCAGTCGAAGATGAACTGCACGCTGTCCCACGAGTCCTGGATGTCGTAGTAGTTCCTCCACAAGTGACAGATCTCCCCCAGTAGAGTGTAGTTCACCTGGACACAAACACGAGTAGAGACGAGGTTAGGTAGAGTCACTTTACTCACTTTAGACACTGTTCTCCTCCTCACACTGACCTCAGGAGGCAGAGAGCCCACGTACACAGGCCAGCTGCAGGAGTACACGATGGGACGTCCTGTGGAGTTCAGGGCTTGGGACATCCAGGGGTAACCTGCGCGTGAAGAAACAGAACGTTCATACACAGCAGAAGGTTAGCTTGGGGCTGCAAATGTCCTTCACAACATCTGCTCCAAAGTAGGACGAGACAATCTGGCAAAAAAATGTATTTTAGCCAAATTATGATTTCAATTTGATCATGATTATATTTTTTATTGTCTTTGAGGTAAATATAGAAAGTTTGTACTTGTCATTGGCTAAATCCAGCTGAATCAGTGTTGCCAGATTTTCAGAGAGAAACAAGCAACAAAGCTTTGGGATCAATTAATTAGATTGTCTCTGCAAACAAGTTTCTATCCATTTCTAACAATAATAACGACCTACAGACATGAAAACGGCTTAAAAAAAATCTATGTTTCAGTCATAAATTAATATATTTTTCTAAATCAAAAGTTGCTAAAATTCAACTCTTTTGTGACTTAAAAAGCACAACCTTCAAAATCCACAAGAGGCTTTGAAAACAGAAGCCCAAAGTTGTTAGAAAGAAATGGACTTGGCAACTCTGAGGCTAAGAGAAGAAGCTAAAAAAAAAAGAGTCTGTATTTGAACAGACAGATGCATTAAACAGAGATATGGAAAATCACAATATGAAAATTTCATCAAAAATTAAAGTTTTATCATGATATTGGTCGCCATATGGCCCAAATTGGCTGGCAAAGGGGTGTTCAGGTTTGTTAGGACTAACGGTTTGATTCAATTTTGTGTTGAAAAGACTGTCAAATGACAAAATTCAAATACAATCTCTTATAATGTGCTAATAAAAGATAATTTCATCTTCATCTATCCCAAAATGTTTCTTTAAATGCCGAACAAAATTATGTTAGGTCCTTGGCACTCTTCAATGCAATACATTTTTGGCCCGCGAAGAAAAAAATCCGCAAATTTTGACCCATCCATGAAAAAGGTTTGGGCCCCTGGTCTACAATATTAAAGATCAATCATGATCCAATACAGGCAGAACTGACCTGAGGCTGTGATCCTGGTCCAGTCCTTTTCTGCATTAAAGCAGAACTAAGTAACTTTAGCTTCATCCATAGAGTCGTATTAACTTCAAAAGTTGTTTTCTCAAAATGAGCTGGGGCCAAAACGATCGATCAATTGTGCTCGAGGGCCGAGGTTTAAAATATAGGTGTTTCTGTGTTATATTCAAATGTCAATTGGCTCAGTGCAGTTGGCTTGTTTTCGATAATAATAGTACATCCTGTACATACAACCAGATGTAAATTAGCTGTAAGCTACAATCTGGTACAAGCATCTCTGCCATTGTGCTTAATGTAATTGTACATTGTCCTTAATAAACATTACCTTACAGCCATTTCCTGTTTAATTAATTTCTATGAGGTTTTCACTCCATCAGTTTAAAACAAATAAATCCTCTAGATCAGACAGTTGTGGTGAATGTTACAGAAAACATGTTAAAGACTTTACACATCAGACGAATATTTCACCAGAGACACTTGTGTGTTTAAAAAGAGACATGATTGTGTCTAAATGCTAACAGGAAGTGGTCATATGTACAGAAGTATGCTATTTTGAACAAACACAAACAAACAGATATTCCATGCACAGACACAATTGGAGTAAAGCTCATATAGAGGGATTATTTGTTTATCAACACAGGCGATGTGCGTGCGCTCGATATGCAGAAAGAGCCGCCGCTCATTAACCAAGCTGGAGCAACAACTCGAGCCAGGGCTGTTGTCAGTAACTACCAGAGTTTATCTGTGAGAGAAAACAAAAGTTCTGCTACTATCTCAACATTTGTGAATGAAACTCAACTCTATGACTCACACTTTAGATTCAGGTGAAAAAAACATAGAGCTTCAGGAGCTAGACATTTGTTAGACCGGTTTAGACCTGTTTAGACCTGTTTAGACCCGGAAACCAGATAGACAGCGTCTCTTTCTGCATGGAGCATGTGCAGTAGAATGGAAAGTGACGTCGACTGATAATACCTCTTTATGTCCACATTTATATTTTAGTACATGATTTAAGACATTGAATTATGTTCTTTTAGACAGATTGTCATTCCAAGGACATTTTAGACACAATTATAGTCACATCTCGTCTCTTTGTATTTCTGTGGGCTTATTATCTATTCTGGCCTATGAGGCTCCTCATGTCAGTGCTGCTGCAGTGCATTCTGGGACCTGTACTTCATATTGTTGTGTGTTTCTATAACTGTATTACAAATTTTTATTTTACCGTTAGAGGCCACTATCAATAATATTCAAAAATTAAAAAATATATATATTTTTTTTACAGAAGGATTTACTAACATCTAATTCTAAGACTGAAATTTGTCAAAACTGACTCAAAAACAAGATATTCCGTCTATGAATGCTTAAACGCCAGCAAAATTACCCAATATTTAAATCTGGCACTGTCGATTTTTCAGATTTCGTTATCCAAAATATGTGACATTTTGGCTGTTTTTTTAACATACAATGCTTTATTTGTACATAAATACAAGACAAGATTCATCAGTGGTGTCTCTGAAAGTATCTTAAAACTGTAACACTGAAAAACTGCTCCTATATTTCACCCAAATCGTGCAGCTCTAGTTTGTTAAAACCTCGTACCCAGGAACTGCTGCAGTGCGTTGGAGTTGCAGCCGTCGAACTTGAGGTAGTCCACGCCCCAGTCTGCGAAGGTCTTGGCGTCTAACGGGATCCGGTGCAGAGGAGTGCCCGGGAAACCCATGCACGTGAAGCTGCCCATGTCCGCGTAAATGCCCAGCTTCAGACCGCGATTGTGAACGTAGTCTGCCAAGTGAGCGATCCCCGAGGGAAACCTAGAAGAGAGACAGGGTTAAAGCTCAGAGGACAGGCAGCGATGTCCAGATTATCAGGCTCATAATCCATAATTACAACAATCTAAACAAAGAGCAAAGGAATAATAATCGTGCTAATGTGAGAAGCAACATATTCTTTTACTTCGTTCTATTGACCCTATTTTGTCCCGCCTACTTTTCTAGGACGTGCACTTCCTGTTTAGCTGCATTTAGCCTGTAGACTTCAGACGATGGGTTTATTTTAACTGTCATTATATTTAATTAAAATTGCCCCACAAGACAGACAAACAAACACGTTAGCTACCTTAGCAGAGCTAAACAGGAAGTGCATTTCCAAGTCAAGTGAGCGGGACAAAATAGGGTCAATAGAAACTAGGAATGTGTAAAATATGAGTTCCAGTTTTCACCTTATTCCATCCCGCCCACTTTTCGTGGCAGCACACTTCCTGTTTAGCTCTGTTAATGTTTGCTTGTCTGTTTTGCGAGTCGATCTCAAATAGATGCAATGACAGCTAAAATAAACCCGACGACTGAATTCAACAGGCTAACCGCAGCTAAACAGGAAGTGCACTGCCAACTAAAATGGGCGGGGCAAAATAATGCGAACAGCCATCATGCACAGACATTGTTTTTTTTTAATTTTCCAAAATGCTCCTTAACAAGTCTGAGAAGAACGCTGGATAAGATGCGCTTCTTAGTTTCTTAGCTTTTTTGTTGTCATGGCAACAGTGCAAACTTTAGCTAGCTTGTGTGCTAATGACATTGTCATTCTCCAATCGGAGTCACTTGCCGAAATTGAGTCAATCATGCTAGTTAGCTTGACTATACTTTCATTACTTTAACTGTCAGAAACAACTAAAAATGTCTCTGTCTCTGTCACCAGTGCTTAGTAAAGTTTATTTTTGATGAAGTCACATGAAATCTCAAACTTTTTTATTTTCATAAACAACATTAGATTTAAAGGTGCATTGCGTAAGTTAAAATGTTCAATATTACGATATATCAAATTACCGTCCACTGACACAGGCCTGGATATGCGCCATGATGTTTTGTAAACTTACCGAGGTTTCCTCTGTAAGCACAGACAGACTCATAAATGTGAGTGGAGCTGGTCCTAGTCCTCCTTCACTGGTTTATTGGCATTATTTCTATTTATTTAGCAAAAGCTCTTGGTTTTATACCATGGACGACTGATGTAAAAACTGTTTAATAAAAAAATTAAATAAATAATCAGTGATAAATACTGCCATCTAGCTTCCGAAATCTGCAACACACAGAAGAATTATCAAAACCGGCCTGAGGCCGACTGATGCAGAGCCGAGGAGCACTCGGAAATGTTTTTGAGAAAGATGAACTGTGCTGGAGATCAATAAGATGTTCATCTGTGATTATTTCCATTAGAAGGTAAGACTCTCAGGCCTGTCAAAGTACATCCACATTTAGACACAGATTTAGTGATTTAGCTTTTAGCCTTGGTAAGATTTGTGTTTCAGTGATAAATTGACATTCAGCATTATAGTTTATGGGAATTGCCAGTAAGAAGAAACAAGTTTATTTGCTTTTCTGCCCCTGTTTTTCTTTTTACACGTCACAAACAGCAGAGATTGTTTCTAACTATTATCAGTCTGTAGCTTCTTTTCAAGATTTTGTTCGTGTTAGTTAGATTTTAGTCTTTACAGAAGAATTTGTCCACATTGCTCTCATTTCTTTCTGCCACTCACTGCTGACATTTCGAATGCTGTGATGTGATTCAAACCTGTTTGCGTCGGGCTGCAGCTTCCCCTCGTGGTCCCGGGTTCTGTTCATCCAGCAGTCGTCGATGATCACGTACTCGTACCCGAGCTCCTTCCAGCCGTCCTCGGACAGACGATCGGCCATGTCGCGGAACAGCTTCTCACTGCAAAGGAACGAACCAATACTTATCCTGTGATGTTAGCGTCCACTTTTATTAACATTAATGACAGACATCGGCCATGTCGCGGAACAGCGTCTCACTGCAAAGGAACGGAACCAATACTTATCCTGTGATGTTAGCGTCCACTTTTATTAACATTAATGACAGACAATCGGCCATGTCGCGGTACAGCGTCTCACTGCAAAGGAACGGAACCAAAACTTATCCTGTGATGTTAGCGTCCACTTTTATTAACATTAATGACAGACGATCGGCCATGTCGCGGAACAGCTTCTCACTGCGGACGCAAAGGAACAGAACCAAAACTTATCCTGTGATGTTACTGTCCATAATATTCTGTAGTTCATGTAAAAACTAACTTAAAATGAAGAGGAAACAGTGTGTTTATATAAAAAAGTCAGTTCAGACCAATGATTCTGTTACTGTTGAATACAAGTTCCTTATAATCTAAATAATAGAATGAGTCGACTAATAACATTTTGGTTGACCAAGACTCCATCGACCGATTAATCGACTGAAGAACTACTATTCACAGAACTGAAAATCATTGAGTTTGCACAAAAATGTCCAAAAAAGGCCCAGAAACTGTGGATTATTGCATTTCCCTCCTGCTAGGGTTGTACAGCGTCCCACCAGAGACACTGGGCTGGGACTCTTCAGAGATCTCTTGAACCAGACTTTTTATCAGAATTATAATTATAATTATTAAATACAATAATTTGAAAAAATACATCACATTTTCAGCTAAGAACCATGTTGCGAATGCCAAAGATGTTTAGAAGAAGACCTTACAAACAAATACGCTTGTAAGAACTTGTAATAAATAAAGCCCACTGTTTTTTTTTATACATATATACATCAGATTATCATGGCCCGCATCTGTCCCCATTATCAGAATGAACAGAAATTAAACCACAACAAAAGCGACAATACTCAAACTATGATAAATATGTTCTGTGCTCAGTGCTTTTTCATCAGTAGAAGCTTTAAAGTGGCAGTGTAATGCAAAGAAAACTAACTAAAACAGAGAAAATTCGATTTGATACTTCTCACAATTCGTCCAAACCTATTTGTATATATAATAGTCTCTAAAGTATGTGTTTTGTGTACATGTTGTGCTGCTGTGACCTGATGCAGTTGACTGGGTCGTCATTGCAGTCGACGTCACATCTGAAGCGTTCCCAGGCCATCCAGCCCATCGGAGGAGTCAGCGCCAAACCGTTATCGTTGGACCGGACCAGAGGAAGGAGAGGAACCACAGTCAGGACCAAAAGAGGCAGAGCTGAAGCAAACATGTCTGTGGACCAGCAGAACGTCTGATTGTACGTCTGCGGAGAAGAAACATGTTATCAGTTTAAATATTATTGTATATAAAAAGAGTTTCTGCTTGTCTTAACATGCTCTTGCAACTTTGATGTTTTATGTGTAATAAACAAGGGCCAAACCTAACTTTATGTTATTTCAATTAAGACTGTAATCAAACAGACACTCCTCAGCACATGTGAGCTTCACGCAGAGAGATCTCCAGAAGCCTTTTGCACACAGGAGTTTTGACCCAATGTTAAGCCCAATGTGCCTCTCTACGAGTTCCAGAAGGCGTGGACAGAGTAAGGCTTTTTCATAAGAGATTGTTTGGAGATAGATAGTGACGTCACGCCGCAAAGTGGGTGCATACTGCAGAAAAACAAACGAGAGCGTGGTGTGGTTGCAAAGGCGGTTGGAAAACAAAGTTATTTCACATTACAACCAAATCCTGATGAAACGAGAAGGAACAAAACACTGCTGAATCCTGAGAGGTTGCCAGAAGGAACAGTTTTCATCACGTTTCCAAAACCCGGGAAGATCCGCGACAACATGACACAGCGGGAAAGAGCAGGCCAAGGTAAAGACGATGGCAGTATTTCTGTGGTCAGGCAGATTTTCAAAATGTGGAGAGTAGGGCTGCTTGATTATGATGAAAATGATCATCACCGATTATTTAAATCATAATTGAAATCACGATTATTCAAACGATTATTGCTTAGAGAGACTGCAGAACATTAGTGCCCTTCATGAAACGAGTGAAGAGATGAAATGTAACAGGTCTCATAGAAATAAACTGTTGTAAATGTATTCTACAATTGTAAAGAAACTACCTGTTTTCCTAATGAAGGAAATAAATGAGCGCTTATAAACAGATTTATAAGTTACGGTCAATAATCACGATTACACAATTTTTGCAAACGATTACAGCTATAATCGTAATTGAAATTGAAATTCGATTAATTGCACAGCCCTAGTGGAGAGAATAACTAGCACTAATTAATTACTAGCGGTAATTAATCTGGAATCCACAGAGACATTTCAAGTGTTAGACTCCAATTAGACAGTAGAACACACACAGCCTTTTTACAATGTCTTTTATGATGTTTTATAGCACAATAATGGGTTCAGATGACTGCGAGACTTTGATCTGACCCAGAAAGAAACAAACATTTATGAAAATATGTGGCAAAGAACAATTACCAGAAAAACAAAATATAAAAAGGATGAATAACAATTTAGTTTGAATTGTCCTGACTGGCTTAGATGAGCTTAGATGTACAATTTCAACTATTTATGTGGAATTATCTTGTCATATTGGCAGATAATTAAACAAATGCTTCTATATTTAAATATCAAAATCTATAATCTATGTAGAATAGAAAACAAAAGTAGACTATAAGTTTTAGAGTGATAAAAATCTAACATGACACCAGAGAAATGAACACTTTACACAAAGCAGCTTTATTAAAAGATCACCTACAGTATAATCAGCAAACACAGGATTACTAAGCCATTTTACTTGTTAAATTTTAGTTTTGTTACAGTCTGCAGCCTCACGTTGACTTTAACAAAATAAATAATTGCCTAAAAGTGCGTGTGAAAGGGTCGTACCTGTCGTTTCTCCGCTGCAGAGTCCACAATCCAAACACAAGCACATGACTCTCTCCACTTCCTCGTCCAACCAGCGCGTCGGTCACTTCCTGGTTTGGGCTGGTCACGTGACTTGAGTCACGTGATGCAGGTGCAGCTCCTCAAAGTCGAGCAGGAGTGTGCAGGTAAATATATATATATATATATTTTTTTTTTATTAATACTTCCTCATTTGTTTTGGCTCAGTCAAAGCATTCTCTCACCCATTATAATAAATAAAAATAAATCTGTTAGTGTATTTTAAAGTGAAACACTTTTCTCTCATTCTGAAAGCTTTACATGTGAAAATGTGTTATAAAGCACATTATAAAGCACTATTCTGTTTCTCTAGTGCAGTGTTTTTCAACTAGCCTTGAGAGATTGCAGGTGTGTCTTGTAAAATTCTAATATGAAATCAACTAAGGAGATTTAATTGAATCATTTATCATTCTGGCGTGTTCGAAATAACTTTTCAACTATAATGAAAAAAGCATCAATAATGCTGCCTAATAATTTAAAGAATAATTTAAAGGTGTGTATGTACCTTTTCAAAAAAGAGATCTTGTCATTACGAAGAGCTACTTGCTTTGGAGTGTTCCAGATATATATTTAAGTTTTGCTGTGTTGCTTCTCTCTATGCATTTAGCACGTTTGAGGAATAAACAAGCACAAAAATACAATAAATAAATAAATAAACAGGCCCTCCACCAGAAGTTTCCCTTAAAAGTGTATGGACAGAATTTACCAAAAAAAAAAAATAATAATAATAAAATAGTTTTCCAAAAAAGTTTGATTGGCGTTTTTTGAGCAGATGGTGTGCCGTGAAAAAGTTTCAACTCAAAAGTGTGCCATCTTTCAAAAAAGGCTGGGGAACACTAGATAACTAGCAAATAAATTCAATAAATGTGAAAAAGTTGAACCTGGCTATAACTGAAAAATTTTTCAAAAGGCAAAACATGGCATAAGCTTTAATAACAGTAAATGAACACAAATAGTATTTACTAAGAAAGACAAAAATCACATTTTTAACGTGTTTATTACATAAAAAAAAATAAAATCATACAAAACAGTTTAACTGTCTATAACTTAAACCCATCAGAGCATTCTATAAATAAATATCACATTTTTAGTTCTTTTGGTCAAAATTGCGAATTATAAAACAGCACCAACTATCACAGTTTTTAAAAATCCTAATGCAAAATGTAAAGGTGAATTGTGTGACTTTTTGGTGGGTTTTGCACCTGCTTGTTTCCATGGAGATGTTGTTGTGTTGTTTGACCCTTTTCACCATCGGAACGTGTTATATAAATAAATTGACTGATACTGATACTGACAAAAAAAAAAATATTAAATTCAAAGTACTTGGTTGGTTCAGCTTGTCTCCATGGAAACAGATGTAGAAAACCCTCACCCCTCAACAGAAAAGTTACACAGTATACCTTTGAAGGAGTCATTTTGTGTTTTTTTCCATGTATTAAATTATAAAACTAACATACAACATGCAATCAATATTTACATTTTGTTCTTTTAAAAACGCAAATTTAAAAAATCAAAAGAAATAGGACCAGGTTGTGTTACCTGTTTAAACTGTAAAACTTCAATGTAAAATGTCACTGTAAAAGCAGCAGGTTTTTACTGTTGGTGACAGCGCAATTATTTTAAAACCCATATTTTACTCAGAATCTGATTTTTTTAATGCGAGTACAGACAAGTGGGCAAGGATAGAAGTGAAAACAGGAATTTGTGATCTGGAATGTTAGTCTACTATTGCCTTTGTAATCAGTGTTTTAGTTTACCCAATTATACTTGCCAATGATGGTTGTTTTATGTAAATTTTCTTACAGATAGTCTATATCAGTGGTGCCCAAAGTGGTGCCCGGGGCCAAACTCGGCCCTCCAAGGAGTTTACTTTGGCCCGTGGAGAAAGGAGTCTCTGTCTGATCACAAAGAGTATCAAAAAAACACCAAATCAATTTATTCTGCTTAAACATGTTTATGAAATACAATTGATTCACAATATTTTTCAAATAAACTTTTTAGATGCGAATACTATTATGTTTGGCTGGTGTTTTGTAAAGTCATTCATATTGGCCTTAAAGAAGAAAAAAATGAATTTGGCCTATGAGGAAAAAAAATGGGGCAGCCTATGGCCTATTGGGAACAGAAGCAAAACTTGACAGCATTGTGCAAATTAGCTTAAGATTTGTGTTTTTGCACCTTTTTTTATGATTTTCCAAAGAAATTATTGCTGCTATTTATGGTCTTTTTTGTTTTTTTCTGTTTTTACACATGTTTAGCCACAATCTCTTCACCAATCGATCGTCAGAGATTGCATGAATCAATCCAAATGAAACATTAAATAAGTTAAAGATGAGAGAACACTGTTATGACATAATTATAAACTCAAAAAAAGTAGATTTGATGTCCCCTTTATAAAGTTCTTCCCCCTCTGGACTTCCTCAGAATGGTTTGGTCATTGCAAACACATAAGCCACTGCAGCTGCAGCCCGATGTTCACTATGTGCCACTCTCCCACTGTTAGCGCTCCTAGCACCAGCCCGGCTAACGTCGCTATCGTCCCGAACCACGACGAACACTGCCCTGCCAAAGCCGCGGCCGCCCCCAACGAAGCTCCTGTGGCGCCGACAGCCCCCAACATGGCCCCCGCTCTCCCTCCTTCCCCCAAAACCGGCCCTAGCACCTGCACACCCAGCAGCAAAAAGCCCCCCAAAACGGCTGCTCCGACAATAACTCTAGCTTCTCCCGCACCTTGTCGTACCAACGGACCTCCGACGGTAGCTCCCAGTCCGAGCTGACAAACTTTCGCCACAAAATACCCAGCATTCAACGCCTCTAAGGAAGCCTGGTAGTTCATGCGTGTTTCTACTTTGCTTTTCGGTTGGTCGTGTCCCATTTTGTGCATCTTCAAAGCTTCGCTAACCACCATGTGTTCAGCGTGAAGCGTTAGCATAGCCACCACGAACGCGGCGAACATGCCCATGCAGCCCATAAGCATCCAGAATTTGAACTCGTTTGATTTGAACAATAAGTAAGCGATGACGGCTACAAGCGCTAGCAAGATGGGCAGGACGATTTGATGCCCGCCGTATCCATAAACTCCGATTATGGAACTTACAACAGCTAGGACAGTCATGGGAATACCGGAAAACGCAAGGAAATCAACATGTTTCATCACGATGGTTTGATCCAGTCTTGTAAAGATCGTTGCTCTTGTTCCGCCTCTGCTGTTTGGATCTTTTTCTTTTCTAGCGCTTCTCGTTGGTGTTTTTCCTTCGCCCACTGCTCGCGTTCTTGCGGACTTCCCGTTTGGCCGCCGTTTTCTAAAGACATTATTTGCTGCTCGATTTGCACAGCCACTCGTTGGCGTTGTTCCGAGTCGGCATTCTCTAGTTCTTCTTTTTCTTTCACCCAAACCGTAGTCCCCAATCCGCAACAGATCTCTGCTTGAAACGTCTTGAAAATAAAATGAAAAGGCACTTTGATAATCGTGAACAAACTCAGCGCCCAAAGCAAACCGACCATGCCGAAGTTTTTGACAGTCCACTCTATGGCAAGTCCCAAGAGTGGCTCCGCTCGATGTTGTCCCGTACACGCCGCTATTCCTGTGACTACCCACAACGCAACAGTGTTCGTGTGGCCAGCTGTGCCGCAACTTCTCGTAACGACAAAAACGGAAGCTACGGCGGCGGAAAATATGACTCCGGCGACCACAGATGTCATGGAGGTCGTCAGCGCAGTGGCTCCGATGAGACTTCCGAGACCCAGGGGACCCACGGTGCGAGCTTCGTCCATCAGAGGCTTAACGCGCTTGGGGAGGGTCATGGTGTGGAGGGAGCTGTGGACTGGGTTTTCGGTGGCGCCCAGGATACTCCCGCCAACCGCTCCCAACACAAACCCCACTGCGGCCTCCAGGTAGGGGCTTTTGTAGCTGGAAGAAATGGAAAACGGGAGAATTAGACAGATTTGTAATCAAAAGGTAGTGGACAGTGTTCTTAATGACCGTTGCCGAGGTAAACTTACAACTTAAAAGGTACAAATCAAATTCTAAGCTAATATTTGACATAAGGTTAAAGGAGAAGTACATATAAAGTCTGCTGTCTCATCTTGGGTTGGTTCTGGCCAGCACACCACTTTGCTCCTGTTCGCTGTTTGGCCGATTGTATTTCATGGTTTTTAGGGAACTGTCAGCAGTTCTGCAATCCTGATAGTGTTTAAGTTGTTGTTGTTGTTGTTTTTTTTTTCCTATTCTTCTCTTTATATCATGTCAAAAACTGTACACATATTAAAACTTCCCTTCGAAGGGCCATACCATTTTTTACTCAGTGTCTGATAAAAAACAAACTATGAAGCACCTGGAAATGTTAACGATAAAAAGAACATTGTAGTCTTCTTAAATCAGCCTCTGGGATGAATCAGAGTCAGTTTTTTACTCCAAATAAGCATACATTTTATTAGGTCTTTTGCATTTAGGGATTATCGGTCGATGTCACTTTCCGCCCTACTGCGCATGCTCCAAGCAGAAAGAGACAGGAAACGTCTTTGATTAAAATAACAAAATGGGACGAGAGCAGATGTTTGGGTCAGGTCTGAAACTTGTTTCTATGATTTGTGTCAATCATCACACAGGGTGTGCGGATCGCTCGTGTTGATAGACAGAAAATCCCTCTATAGGTTCTGCCGAAAATTTTTTGAGTATTGTAATTTTAGGTCCCGGAAACTCATTTTTACCTACAGCTTTTAAAGAATTGTCAAAACCCAAAAGATGTCAAATCTAGTGTCATTCAGGACTAAACAGCAGCTTTACCAATCCTTACAAAAATGCAAGGATTCACAAAGACGTTCAGAAACAATTCTAGTTTGAATTGTAGACAATCTTATAGTCAGACGTGTTAGAAAAGGAGGTCGTAATGATAAGGTTTTGAAAGCTAAGTGAGGATTTTTGAGGTCTAACAATTGTAGTAAATTTGAGTTACAACAAGTATTGGCTTCAACTCATTTAAGCTTCATGAGTGAAAACAAGAAAAAAATGTTGATATTTATGTTCATGTCCATGTTTTACTGAAAAATGTAGTCTAATCCGTCATATGTACTTTTTGTTTGAGTTGAAGACACATTTAGTCAGGCGTCTTAGGGAAAATAGCTTGGAATAACAGAAACAGAACCTTCACTTTCACAGGAGGCTCACCGACTTTAAACTTGACTTTGACTGTTCACTGTCTGACAGATGAAAATCATATCTGCTGCTGCTGCACATTTCCTTCATTCTTTGCCCCACGTGTGAACACGATGAACCCGTGACCCGACCAAACCGGTGAGTCCAGTTTTACCTGCTCCGCCTCCTTCAAACTCCTCTGATGTGTATCTGTTTGCACTGCACACGTGAAGCTACGAACCGACGCGACAAAGAAATACGAACGGACGGTTTCATCAAGTGTTCTGCAGATTCTCATCAAACTGACTTATTAGTTTGCTTTTATGAAGCTATTGCTGTATTGAATTAGTCTTGCATTCAGCTTTTAAATTGTTTTTTTTTTATTATTAATTGAATCCATTGAAGGACATTGTAAGTGGACAGTATTCTCTTTTCACTGGGCCGCCAAATCAAAGTAGCTTCTATCTTGGACTGGACAAAGTTTGGAAAGTTTTCACTGAAGAATTTGGAAATATTTAAATGGAAGCCTGAGTTAATACAGTTTGAACCCAAAAAATGCATCAAAATTTGAATTTTTACAGTTGTTTTCAGTCAGATAAAAATCTAAAAAGATCCAAAATGATCTCTCAACATTTATTTGTATCTGATAAAACCCTTTTTTAAAGATTTGGCTGTCCCAATTATGTGCACTTTTTAGCCAATTTTACACATTTTTAAGCTATATGAAAACAAATGTTGACAGGTTAGTGATACACTTTTTTTTCTTACATTGACGTGAATAACCTATAGCAGTTTCGCATTGATAGCTATAAGTTATAATGTATTTTCCTTATTTGTTTGTAGTGTCTCCTCTTGAAACATCCTTAACATTATTGTATTTGTCTTAGTATGAGTTGGTAATTCATCAAAGTAAGATTACAACATAAAGAGACAATGTTACTACATCCAAAAGCTCTTACAAAAGTAGGGTTAACAAACACATCATAAAACAACATAAATGATTCAAATAAAAACCGAGGTACTCACTTCTCTTTAGTGCCATGTTGTTGGTGTAGAATAATTCTGTGTGAGCTGATTCAGTTGCAGCCGGTCTGACAGAACACACCAGGATTATGTGTTGCAGAGACACTCCCACAGCAGGTCAGACGACAGATCCACCCTGGAACAGACGCTACGCCTAAAGGTGCACGGTGGAGCTGTACCGCTGGAGGCTGAGTTTTTTGAAGTTTTTTTTTCTTTTTTGGAGAATAGGTTACTTTGGAAGGTTCAGTTCAAAAGGTTTGGTAACAATACAAAGTACAATTAGGGTGTGGTATATTCTCAAACTGTCTTCTTCCAGTTACTTAAATAAAGTGACTACATGTGACTCATTTCTACCTGTGATTTTCTTTGCAGATAAAGTCTATGTTCCTGTCAAACCTTTCCTTAAAACAAATTATTATTTGAAATGTAGTAGACATTTTAATACTACAAAAATGATGAATTAGCGCTAAACAGGACAAAGATTTGATTTTGCTTACATAGATTTTTGGACTTGCTCTGGGTTGAGTTCTACTTATTTATCCATCTGGAACAGGCTCCTGCAAGGCATGCCAGTCGGCTTGTTTATATTCAAAATAGCAAAATTATGAGTATTTAATTAATTTAATTGACCTTTATTTAACCAGAAAAGTCCCACTGAGATTCAGAATCTCTTTTGCAGGGGGAGATCATTAATAACATGTTTTTAGTGGAAGGGAAACCGGGAGTACCTGGAGGAAACAAACACAGACCACAAGGAGAGTTATACAGTAGCAACTTTTATTTATTTTTTTTATTGTAAATCGGAAGCGATATTTTATGATATTTATATTGTAGCTTTTTATCAAATAACTGCACAGTGTAAGGTTAAGGTACACTTTATTGTCTGCCGTTAGGGAAGTTTGTCCTCTGCATTTGACCCTGGATCCTTCAATGCCTCTGGAGCTTCTCCTCAGGAGCAGTGATCGCCACACTGCAGCGCTCGGGGACACATCTCCAGATGTTGTTGCTAGGCTTGGTCAGGACTACCGTAGCTGGAGGATATTACCCTAACATGCTGATAGCCCAAGACAAATGTCCCATCCTTGGAACAATAAAGTTAATCTTGAATCTTTGAAAGCACTTTTTCCATAAAGCACCATGGAAACACAGTCTGTTCATGTTCAGCAAAAAAAAAGCATCTAGTTTTAAGAATGGTCGGACCTTCTGGCAGTTCTTACCTACAAAGCACCAAAATAGTTTGCATTTCTGCTCAAATAAGCTGAAGTTTGTCTGTCTGCAAAGCCATGTTTACTTTGGTTCTTTTGTGAACTTCATCACAATGCTGCACTGTGATTGGTCCATCACACAGAGGCCAACAGACAGAGCTAAAGAAAAAAAGGAAACCGATATAAAGCATCTTCCAAAACCTAAATTTGTCGCATTCAACTGTTGTTCAATAATGCAACATACACAAAGCTGCATTGTCTTTATTTAATCCTCTCAAAAGTTCACTCCAGTCAGTCAAAACTGTGCATTAAGTTAATACTGTATATAAAAAAATATAGTACTCACATATCACATTTACTAATAACTTATTCTTGTAGTCCAACACAGACAACATTCAACTGTTTTTGGTTCAGAGATTCTTTGAAGTGTCAAGTTTTCTGGTGGAGAATCTTCCCAAGCTCTCCACGAAACCACTTTATCATTTATACAAGTGTGTTTACAGATAAAATATTTCTTCAGTTTTGATTTTCCCCAGAGATCACGTAGGCCTTCCACATAGTCACTCCGAGTCCCAGGAACATCGCCCAAAACCCGGGTTCACCCAGAGCCGAGGTCATGAGTCCAGCCAGTCCCAAGATGGTCGCCCCCATCATCGTCTTGGCCAGAATCGAAAAGTCCCAGGCTGCTTCTTGCAATGGAACTAACCTATTGTTTACATCCATTGTGCCGAGTATTCCCACACACAAAACTATAACTACCATGATGTACAGGCAGGCCAGTTGACAGACATGCTGGGGCCCGGGACAAGAAGACCTCACATGGGCCCCCCTCCCCGCCGCCAAACACACACGCGCACACGCCAAGATTCTGCTTATTATTAATTTTTTTAGATGTATATATATAATTACATTTTATAGATATCAATAGTTATTATTAACATAATTGGCTATTTTACATTGTATGCCTATTTTTGCATGACCTTATAATTCATAATTATAATTAATTTGATTTTATATTTCTAATGTTTTTTTTCATAGTTGATAGGCCTATATTTGTTCTTAGTATCATCAGTGTTGTATGATGCACCTTATTATCAAATGAAGTTGTCAGTTTGTGAATTTAGTTTGGTTCACTTGCAATGGCAATGAAACCTCTTCTGATTCTGAAGTCAGTTCTCTTTGCTCAGAGTGACATGTCAAACTGCAGGTTGTGAGACTGCTGCCTCCAGCTCTGCCTCTGCTGTCTTTAGCGCTGCCTCTGGCTGTGAACGGCTGCAAACAGACGCCTCAAACAACAGGTCACCTTTGTCCAGACTCTTCAAGAACATTTGCGTGTTGTGTTGTTTTTATGGAATTCAGAATCTTTTCGGATCCGCGGTGCGCGTTTCGCCGCCGTCATTTTCGCTATGGAATTTACAAAAGTATAGTTTGGTCAGCTGTTTTTCTCATAACTTTGCAAATACACAACGGATTTTGATAAAATAAAAATTGGCTAAAAGCTTAGGTTGTGTAGAACATCTTTATGGATCCCAAACTGTTTTCTTCCGTGCTATTTGCTGTAACAATGCGACTGGTTAATTTATGCACAGATGTTAATTCCTGACCTGCTCACTCTCGTGGTGTCTGTCATTACCTATGGCCAATAATTATGCTATAGTTTAATGCACTCCCTGTGTTTTCGGACATGGCTCATGAACAACAGCTTAGACAGAGCGAGAGCGTGTGTGTGTGTGAGAGAGAGAGAGAGAGCGGAGTGAAGTAGCGTCTGTCTTAAGAGAAGCTTAATAAAGCATTTTACATGACTGCTGTCCACAGAAAAGTGACAATTTAAACGAAAAAATAAGCTGACCAGTTTAGAAATAATTTCACATGGTCTGGAACAGAGCGCGTCAGCAGCACCCAGCGCACCTCCACTTCCACGGCCTTGAGCGTACGATGCGTGCTAGTAGGATCAAACCATTTTGAAAACAGGAGGGGGACAGTTAAGAAAAAATGCTCGATTTTACAGTTGCAACATATTATTTTTCGGGTTTTGAGTAAATTTTAAGTATAAATAAGTAAAAATAAATAATAAATAATAATAATTGAAAAAAAATATTAAAAATAAAACAATAAAAAAGGAGGAGATGTTGATGGGCCCTCCTAGTCCTGAGGCCCGGGACAAAAAACCCGGTTGTCCCCCCCTGTCGACGGGCTTGTGTACAGGTTAATAGATGTGACAAAATAATGAAATACAGCTCCTAAGATGACTAGCATAGTAAATATGATCTCTAAAGGTAACATTGTGTGAGGTATTTTAGCGCTAGTCCAAAAGCTAATCCAGAAGCAGCTGCAAAACTCACGATAAGTCCGAGTTCTCCTCCTGTCCTAGAAAGTTATTCAAAAGACTGTGAAGGCTTAAATGTTTTGAATCAATGTCCAAGTTGGTATAAAATGACAGCTCCCGGACCGCAAATCCACAATGATAGCCCGTTAGCTTCCTGTTCGATCCAAAAGTAAGCTACCAATGCGCCCGCGATAGCTCCAACAAGTCCTGTTAGCAAGACCATTTTGTAAACTACGGATTTCAATGTGTTAGCTGTTTCGCTAGGTAGAGGAAATTTTACATAAAATTCGTTTATGCCAAACCCAAGCACAACTCCGGTAAGAGGGACTATTATCAGAAGGCTTAAAATTATAGATCCTCTTGGTTTTTTGAAGGCAATTTTGTCGGCTGAGAATCCGAGAAGAACCAGTGAAAAGAGATGTATATGGTGGACGGGTTGCTTAAGTTGTAGCTGGATTGTACGGCGAACAGCAAAGTCATAAAACTTACGCTAAACAGGACTAGCATACGCGCCGAGCTAACGCGTCTGTTGTAACGCTGAAGCTTGTATTCCATTATTAAAACAGCGGCAAGAATGAAGCCGGTTAAAACTAAACTCTTAAGTTCTAACGTTACCAACATGTCGAAAAGAAAAACAGTCAACGTCCGGCGATGGCACATCGGCGAAAACGGAAAAACCTGTCGAAATAGTGTCAGAAAGTGTTATCAGACGATAGGAGTTGGGATTGTGCGACGGTGGAGCGTGGAAGCCAGCGGTGAGTCCAATAGTGCAGATGAGAAAGGCAGGAAAAGTCCGAAACAGCCTAGAAAGGCGATTAGCCCGTCCAATCCGATCACTTTACACAGTCTGTAAGCTTTAGGAAACCATGATCGTCCACCATCTTGAACGCAGAGTCAGCTGCCAGGCTTAAAGTGTAGACAGCCGCCATTACCTTCACCGGCACGCCCAAGAAGAGCTCTGCAAAGACAAGGAGAATAAAGTTTTTATTCTTTTAACTTTAATGTATGTTACTGTGACTTTGACTTAGACATAAGACTAAAGCACAGCAGAGTAGCAGTTGACATGTTTGTTTCATGATGTGTTCTCCAACCAGGGTACAAGGGGTAAACATTATCGGTTTGTAGTTCATTTTGAAGCATTTGGAAATATGCTGGGGCATTTTTTTTTTTTTTTTGATAAGAAAATAGAAAGACAAGAAGTTACTTCGGGCCAAAAAATGTATGGATGTTTTTATAGCTCAAAAAGAACTTTAAAGCATGATTTTATTGGGATGCTGTAGCTGATTTTACTGTCTAAAAATGTAAATAAACACACAAAGAAATACTTTTTTGACAGTCAGTTTTGTTAATTTACTTAAAGGGGCACTGTGTAAAAAAAACAAACAAACAAAGTGATCCAAGTAATGTCCACTTTTGAACCCCAGGGTGCGCATTTCTCATGCACTTTGCCTAACTACCATAGTGACATCTAGCGTCAATATTCACATTCCAGCCCGTAATAAAACATTTCAAATAAGTATAAATGTATCACAATTGATGTGGATTGGTTAACAGTGCTCTCTTAAGTATTCATGTTGTAAAGAATAAATATGATTTAAATGTTGTGGACATATGTGATCATTCAAATTATGTTGAGAACGTTCATTTTGTCTTCCTTAAGTAGAATAGTTTAAGTTTTCTTCTATATCAGACAAAGGCTAAAATTGTGTAAATACCTTTACATGTTTCGACGGTGACTTCCGTCTTCGTTACCATTCACCATTTTACCAGCAGACAAGGGACGGGCAACAGTGATAATGGATAAAGAGACATATCACCAAAAATGCAAGCAATCTTAGCAGACAGGGACACCTACGTAATAATCAAGAAAAATCCCACTGAAGAAAAGAAAAAAGCCTTAAAATTATTGTTAAAACCATTGTTAGAACAGGGAAAAATAACGCAAGCCGCTTACAACCACCTCATCCCCACAGCTAACATTACCCCGCGCATATACGGTACACCAAAAATCCACAAAAAGACACCCCCTTACGCCCAATCGTTGACAGCATAGGATCCGTAACCTACAATTTATCCAAAGCATTAGTTGACATAATCAAACCCATTCTCGGACAAACAAAATACCACTGCAAAAACTCATACGACGTCATCTCACTTTTCACCAAAACACCCGTAGACGCCACCTTACATATTGTACAGACGCGCTTAAGAAAGGACAAAACACTCAAATCACGCACCGATCTAACCGTACAAGATATAGCCGATTTACTAAGATTCGTCGCCAAGTCCACATATTTTCAATACAACACACACCATATTTAACACAAAAGAAGGATTTGCAATGGGAGACCCACTTTCGGCTATAATGAGCAGTTTTTTCATGGAGGACCTGGAGAGCAAAGCCATCACCACCGCACCACAGCACTGTAAACCTACCCTTTGGAAAAGATACGTCGACGACATCCTGGAAAAAGTACAACATGGACACACGCAACAACTCACCGACCACCTCAATTCTATTGACACTACCGGTAACATCAAATTCACACATGAAGAGGAAACAAACGGATCAATATCCTTCCTGGACATGAAAATTCACCACAACAATGACGGCAGCATCAACATAACAGTATACAGGAAACCCACTCACACAGACCAATATTTACTATGGACCTCAGAACACACTACAGCACACAACTATCCGTAGTTAGGACACTATATGAAAGAGCCAACATGATCACAGACACCACAGCTAGACATGAGGAAGAACAGCACATCCAACACGCACTACAACAATGCCAGTATCCGAGGGTGGGCCATAGAAAAGGAAAAATAAGAACCGAAAACCGCAAGTCATGCAAAAAACATACATTGGGGAGACAGGTAAGGGCGTTCACCATCGGAAACACGAACACAAAAAGAATGTGAAAAGGAGACAGCAGGAAGGCTTACACGAACTGAACACCAGAGGGCACAACAGGACAATTTAAAATCGGCCATATCAGACCACTGCAAACGTAATAACCACGTAATGGATTGGGACAAATCAAGGATCATCAACCAAGAGTCAAATAAGTACAAACGCTGGATCAAAGAGGCAAAGCGAGGCGCAGACACAATGAATCGCGACGAGGGATCATTCCAACTTTCCCGCACATGGACTCACTTCTCCAACGACCACCAGCCGGCAGGGGGCGTGGTCAGCCTGACAGGACCGTCAGGTTGACCACGCCTTAGAGGAACTTTTAACACACGTCACACCGACCATCGTGTGACCCTTCTGACGAAGACGGAAGTCACCGTCGAAACATGTAAAGGTATTTACACAATTTTAGCCTTTGTCTGATATAGAAGAAACCTTAAACTATTCCGATCATTTCAAATTCCTCTCAATCTTGCACAGTGCCCCTTTGATGTGTTTTCTTAATCAACCCTGAAAACAGCGTATTATGACCATGATTTTACGCCTTTTTTATGTGAAATCGTAAAAATCGAAAAGCTCAAAAATGACATGTGATTTCATAGCGTAAAAATACACAAGTCACGTGGGGACATTTTCTGTGAGTGTAACGAGCATGTTTAGGAATTACGTTACTAAAATGGGTAAGTTTAGGTCTGGGGCTTGGGGCAGGTTAAAGGGACTATACCTGATTTTTGCATCCTAAAATGTAAACAAACAGAAATAATAAATTTTAACCTTTTCCTTCAGGCTACATGATTTCCTCACGTAGCTAATGCATTCTGAGCTTCAGAATTGTTCATCATGATGAGTTTTAATGTTTTTTCACAGCTTTTAGCAGCGAGGTGAGTCACTATGCTAACAACAGTTAGCCACAATGCTAAAAACAAAAACAGAAAAAGCTGCACACCAATGGGATTTGTTAGACATAGACAGGACTTTGGGGACTAATTTCCACCTGAATAGATACATTAACAAGGCATCAGTGCTAGGGGGAAATGCTTTTAAGTTATCTTGTTGCAAAAAAATCGAGTACAGTCCCTTTAAGATTAGATCTGTTCATCTTTCCAATTGCAATCAAAATGTATTCTTATAAAAACTTTAAGAACAAGCGTTTTTCCAAACTTCCATCACAAAGTTACACAGTGCATTATAAAGAGTAAACGACATACCTAATTGTTTGTCCATGCTGCAGGATGGTTCTGTCCGTCTGTTTGTAGAAACGTTCATAATGCCACAGGGAAGTGATTGAAGGAGAAAATGAAACTGGGCAGGTTGTTGGAGAAAGTCACGTGAGAGCTGTAAAACCTGTTCTTAAGCAAACTTTGACCTGATTTATTACAGCCCGGCACTTTTTATCACCGAGACTAAAATAAGTTATATGCTATGTTTTTTAGGCCAACTTTTTTCTTTTGGATTACTATATGTTTTGGTAATTTTAAGCTGCTAGTTGTTGCTATGCGACTTGCAGCTTCGAAAGTCTGTAGCTCAGTCACACAATAGCAGCAATTAACTCATGTGCTCTAACTTGTAAGTGCAGAACATGTTTTGTTGCATTGTAGACTAAGTGAAAGGCAGGTTATGGTAAGATTTAGGAAACTGGGACATGTAAATGGATCAATGGGATAGATAGATGAAGTAGTGGAGCAAATCATCTAAATTTGTTGGACTTATGGAGAATTTATCATCCTAACGATTGACAGAATTGACTTTTGGCTTATCTTAAAAGAAATTGAGCATCAAATCTATTAATTCAGTTTTAAAATGAGTAGAAGAGTGTATAATTATTGGAAACTAAACAACTCATTATCAAACAACAAGGTGTTTTACTGTTACAAAAAACTTGAGTAACAGTAAAGGATGCTTGCAAAAAAAAAAAAAAAAAAAAAAAATATTTTTACACCTGTGATTGAAGTCATCAAAAAAAATTCAATTGTTGGTTTTCTAGAGATTTGTCAATATATGGTCAGGTTTTTTTAAGCAACGCAGAAGGAAAGTTTTCAACACTAGATGTCCCCAAACCTCTCTGCTCCGATCTTGACAAAACAAATCTCACTGAATAAGATTTAAAAACAAAAACAAAAAAAACAAACAAAAAACCGGACACCTTTCTCTCATAAATCATGGTTACTTACAAATTAGATTGATGTAAACTCGATGACTATTAGATAAGGATGGTGAATTGTAGGATGAGTTTCTCAGATGCTCAAATACCTGAAGGAGAGTTTGAAATGGTTGTAAAGTCAATTCCACAAAACCTAAAATCTTAAGCGAAAACTTACGCCGTTGATGTGAATTTAGGTCACATCCCATTTTGATTGGAGGAATACATTTACCGGATCAAAAAGTAATTAGAAGTAATTAGATTGAATTTTCAAGCTGTGTGTAAAAACAGATGATCTACTTTAAGTAAAATCAATGTTGCCCTATAAATAAGTAATAACAAACAAAGTGTTTATTTAAGTTGTTCATAGATATCACTCGGTCAAGGATCAAATGTGTCGCTTTTGTCCAAATGTATGAAACAATTTTTTTTTTTTTTTTGTCAATGTGATGGTGAAAGCATTGAACATGTGTTTGTGGAATGCCCTCTAGTAGATAAACTGTGATCGGATTTACAAAATCATCTTTAAGAACTTTTAATTACAAATGTATTCATAATTTAGTAAAATGTTATATTCATAGAATGAAGTTGAGAGAAAAATAAAATTACTCTCTTGACATCATTTTAAAATTACATCTACATCTAGAGTTATATAATTGGAAACTACAAAAACAAGGTCATTGCTTGAAAAAGTCCATCTTATTATTTAGCAAAAGCAGACTCCTTTGTTTTGTTATGTTGTAGTGTCTTGAGTGATGTAGTAGGCCTACTGCTGTAAGATATTTACATGTAGCAAATACTATGGCCTTTCACTACATTGTAATGTAAAATACACAACAACAAATTAAAAAAAAAGTAAGGTTTGACGTTGTCCTCTTTTGTACAGAACGACCCAATCTATCCAGAAGTTCAAAATATAATGGGAATATTTTTGTGTTCTTCTTTTTTGTACATAATAGAGGTTTTGCACTGACATAATTTTATTCCAAAATTGCTAAGCAACATTTAGAATAAGTGTAATTTCTTCACTGTATTTCTTTGTTGTCGTGTCAACAGCTTGTCTGCTAACAACAGTTGATGATTTAAGACATTTTAACTGCAACAAACGGACTCAAAAACATCTTTTTCAAGAAGAAAAAAAATAATAAGTTCAACAGTGTGTGATTTCAATGTCTGATAAATGTGAGAAGCTAAAGTCTTGTTGTTTATCTGCTTTGCTACAACATTGATTTGATTTTCTCTTTTACATGTCAGTTACAAACCCAGTGCTCAGTAGACTTGTGGTGGGTTGAATTTGTTCTCAGACTGTTTATTTTTCCTGTTTTATCTGTTTATTGAACTCTTACAAGAGAAAATGTCCTTTCTCTCCATTGACTCTCTCAGCATGAACATTTAGAATGAGTCATGTCACCTGCACAACCTCTACACCAGGCCTATTCAACTTAAGGCCCGGGTGCCAAATCCGCCCTCCAAAAATCTGATCCGGCCCTCAATTCACTTTCCAAATATTACAAAAGTATATTTTCTCTTGTTTGTAGATTTAAATTTGATAACTCTGGAAATAGTGGCCAACTTAAATTTCTTAATGTGTCAATAATGTGTTTGAAGCTCTGGTTATCTTAATTTATATATATATTTTGAGTGGAAATAAGATTTGCTAAATGGATTTAGTGTATTTTTCTTGTTTCAATTGCAGTTTAATTTTCTGATTCATTTCTGGTTCATTATATTTTTAGCAAAACATTCCACTTTGCTCTTGCTCAATTGGCAAATCTTATTTAAGACCCTTACATGCTTAAACAGATAAATCAGGCTTATTTTAAGCATTTGTTTACTCATTAATCATTTTAGGATTGTCACTTTTTACTGTGTATGTTTCAGTGCTGGTGTAGCCTAATTCCATCCTCACCTGCTAACGCACAGATCCACCAGATCATTCCGACCCACAGAAAAAAAACCCAAGGCTTGGGTTCACCCCGAACCAAGATCACGTAGGCCGTCCACACGGTCACTCCAAACCCCAGGAACATCGCCCAAAACCCAAGTTCACCCAGAGCCAAGGTCATGAGTCCAGCCAGTCCCAAGATGGTCGCCCCCATCATCATCTTGCCAAAATCAAAAATTCCCAAGTCGCTTCTTGCAACGAAACCAACCTATCTTCTAAATCTATTGTGACGAGTATTCCTACGCACAAAAGTATAATTACCATGATGTACAAGTTAATAGATGCAACAAAATTATGAAATACAGCCCTAAGATGATTAGCATAGTAAATATGATCCTGAAAGGTAACATTGTGTGAGCGTATTTTAGCGCTAGTCCAAAAGCTAATCCAGAAGCAGCTGCAATACTCACGATAAGTCCGAGTTCTCCTCCTTGTCCTAGAAAGTTATTCAAAAGACTGTGAAGGCTTAAATGTTTTGAATCGATGTCTAAATTGTATAAAATGACAGCTCCAGGACCGCAAATCCACAATGATAGCCCGTTAGCTTCCTGTTCAATCCAAAAGTAAGCTACCAATGCCCCTGCGATAGCTCCAACAAGTCCCGTTAGCAAGACCATTTTGTAAACTACAGAATTTATTGTGTTAGCCGTTTCGCTAGGTAGAGGACATTTTATGTAGAATTCTTTTATGCCAAACCCAAGCACAACACCGGTAAGAGGGACTATTATCAGAAGGCTTAAAATTATAATTCCTCTTGGTTGTTCAAAGGCGATTTTGTCAACTGAGAATCCAAGAAGAACCAGTGAAAAGAGGATGTATATGGTGGACGGGTTGCTTAACTTGTAGCTGGATTGTACGGCGAACAGCAAAGTTGTAAAAGTAACGCTAAACAGAACTAGCATACGTGCCGAGCTAACGCGCCTGTTGTAACGCTGCTGCTTGTATTCCATTATTAAAACAGTGGCGAGAATGAAGCCGGTTAAAACGAAACCCTTAAGTTCTAGCGTTACCAACATGTCGAAAAGAAAAACAGTGAACGTCCCGGCGATGGCACATCCGGCGAAAATAGACAACCTTGTTGAAATAGTTTCCAAAATACTTATCAGACGATAGGAGTTGGGATTGTGCGTCAGTGAAGCGTGGAAGCCAGCGGTGAGTCCAATAGTGCAGATGAGGAAGGCCAGGAAAAGTCCGAAACAGCCTAGAAAGGCGATTAGTCCGTCCAATCCGATCACTTTGCACAGTCTGTAAGCTTTAGGAAACCACTGATCGTCCACCATCTTGAACGCAGAGTCAGCTGCCAGGCTTAAAGTGTAGACAGCTGCCATTACCTTCAGCGGCACGCCCAAGAAGAGCTCTGCAAAAGACAAGGAGAGTAAAGTTTTTATTCTTTTAACTTTAATGTATGTTACTGTGACTTTGACTTAGACATAAGACTAAAGCACAGCCCAGGAACAGCTCTGCAAAAGGAGAATAAACTGTTTTATTTTTCTTTTAACTTTAATGTATTCTACTTTGACTTAAACATAAAGCTAAAGCACAGCATAGGTCATTCAGACTAACGCCTCCTGTACACTAACTCTGAGGCGAGTTCAGTTCAGGACACATACAAGTTTCTTGCGAAGTGCGCTCTACAATAGAGCACACTCCAAGGTCTGTGTACAAGGACGCATTGTTTTAAGCACATAAGTCTTGCAATACTTGCGCGAGTCACAAACCGCACTCAGTGTATGGCAGGAAAAGTAGTTTGATATGGTAAATGTTTCATATGTGCACATTTATGTTTTATTCTGGTGTTTTCCAACCAGGTTACGATCACTGACCTATATGGGACTTGGAATGGCTTCAGACTAAACATTATCTCTCTAGAGTCCATTTGGAAGCATTTGGAAATATGCTGGGGCATAACATTTATTAAATTAAGAAAATAGAAAGATGGGAATGGTAAAAATTGACAGCCACTTAAGATGAAGGGTTACTTTGGACAAAAAAAGTTGGAAACAATGTCTGGTTTATTGACACATGATATTCAAATGAACTCTATGGCCTAACGACTGTGTGGCTCCTCTTTCTGTGGTTGGTCGCAAAGTCCAAACTCCACCTGAAACTGCAGCGTGTTTCCTTTGGTTTAAGTTTGATATTTTAGCTCCTTTGTATTTGTGATCAAGATTCAAATTTCTTTATGTTTGAAGTTTGCACCTCCGTTGTTCTGATTAGTCGAGTGGCTTTAACCCTGCCTCTGCTCTGTGAACGCACACAGCTGATCGAGTTTGTGAACCAGTTTTGTACACAGCTTATCCAGAGTGGCTCATGTCAGGGTTTTTCCGCTCGAGTAAGAGAAAGTCCAATATTTGTAACCTACTGTGTAAAATTATTCTATTTTGAAAAATTGGCCCTTATTTGTGATTCAGCTTTGAATGTCTTGAAAAGTAGTTTCAAATTATTATTATAATAACTTATTATAAAGTTTGGTCTCCCACTAAAACAAGCGAGAGGCCAAACTTCCATCACAAAGCTACACAATGCATTTTTAATAAGCAAATGATGTGAGTTTTACCTAATAGTTTGTCCATTCTGCAGGATGTTTCTGTCCCGTCTGTTGTTTGTAGATAAGTCCATAATGCGAGGAAGAGAAAATGAAAGTATGTGGGCAGGTTGTTGGAGACGTGTCACGTGAAAACTTGTTCCTAAGCAAACTCTGACTTGCACATTTTATCACTGTGACTATAATAATTATATAAACTATTTCTAATTTAAGGCCTACTGTTTTTCTTTTAGATTACTGCTTGTTGTCCAGTCGCACAGCATCCACTCTAAACTCACATGGGCTGTGGTGGCAAGACTCGGATATGTTTGGTTGCATTGTAGACGTAAATGAGTTATGGTAGAATTTAGGGAACTGGGGCATGTAAATGAAACTGAAAGTGAATCAGAATAGAGGTTTACATAAGTCTGTATGTTTCTGGAAAGTACTGGACTTCATAAATGACAAGTTGAGTGCCACAATCTGGCTCAAACCATGTGAGTAACGTCAATTGTGGATGTAGTGGTGCTCTGTTGGTAACACTGCAGGAAACACATTGTCGTTCATTGGAGATGCCCGGAGTACCCAGGATAGTTTGTGAATTGCAATAGGATTATTGGGTTCGAGTCTGACATCTCCTGCTATCACACTCCTACACTGCTTTGCACCTGTATTGGTGGCCACCTCTTTGTGCACAAAGACCTGGATTCGAGAGGCACCTGTCAGCAAACCAGCCCACCTCTCGCTAGGACCGGGTTTGAGGACCGGGGGAACAACGGGCCTTTTTCTTAAACGAGGGCCCGATGTTCCCCGGTTGCGTTGTATCCTCGTCCATAGAACGGGGGAACATCGATTCGCTACCGTGTCAGAGCCCACCTCATACTTCTGCCCACTTTGTAACTTTTAGCGCAAGTCGAATTTATGTCTTTTAAACCTGTTTTTTTTTTTTGTAAGTGTACAGTTTGTATTATTTATTTATATTGATATTTATGAATGTATCTGACAAAAGTTTGCCAATAGAAAGCCCAAAATGCCACATTTATTTATTTATTTATTTTAAGCTAACAGTTAGCAGCCAGAACTAGCTTAATCGGGCATTCAGCTTTAAACAGTAATCTAATTTTACAGTCATTTACTTTATTTAAAATCTGTGACGGGGTTTTTGTGTTTAACAGTTTCATTTCGTCTGTGTTTAATTAAAATTTCAAAACAAATAAAACAATGTAAGACACGTAAAGCCAAGGTACAATGGGCATTGACAGGAAGCTAGCCTGCAGCAGGAGTATGGCGGTACATGTTGGTGTTAATTAACATTGACATCTATTTGGAAATAAAAAGTATATAGATAGTAAAAAACTGTAATACAAAAAATGTGTTTGAGTCACAAAAATGATTCTCGTCTTTTTTAATTCTACAATATAATGCCTTGGTGATTCTTCCAGTTAATTACTTAATTTAAAAATAATTGACTTTAATGCTCAAAAAGATATCGACTATAAAATTTAATATCAACTATGAAATGTTCTATTTAACAACAAAGGGGAAAAAATTAGGAAGTTGATGAAAATGTTCAACCCGGAACCTTTGTGCAGCACCCTTGTTTTTGCACGGAGCGGTTTTGCTGTTGGTCCGCGATGGCAGCTGTTGTGGAAACACATGTGCAAGGCTCTGGTGAGTTTTGTCATTTTTCTGTTTATTCTTTTACATAAAATATATATTTGACACGTCGAGGTGAGTTTACCTGATCCATGACTCGACTGTGGGTGATATTTGACTCCACGAAAAAGTAAATGTGATGTTTGTTAGAAAGTTAGCATGTTGGCTAATACTTCAGTCCTTTTCACGTTATATTAAACTGAAATCATTGGAAGCCTTTTACAGCGCTTTTGATTTTTGTGAATCCCGTAAATGTTATTTCATTTAACATGCAAACTAGATTTTTCAATATAACATAAGTATATTTAAGAGGTAACTAAACATTCTTCCATGTGTTCGCTATTGTGATCATAGACATTCATCTATTTTATTATAATGCAATAATATAACGTTAATACTATAATTAATGGCAGTGGTAGTAGTATAAAATAATATCTTGTCTCAACTTTTTGAACAACAAAAAGCCTTAAAGCTCATGACAGATTATAATATGTAACTTAAAACAGTTTGTCTAATTTTGATTTAGTTTTGTGTGATAGTTCTTTTGGTAAATATGTACCATAGTTTTACAGCAGTTAAATCCACATGTCGTTAAAAAGCGCCAAAATGTAAAGACTGTTTATCATTTAACACAATTTAAGTGTTACAAAATATTATAATTTGTTAAATCATAACATCTGTGTCATTATGTGAGTTTTGGCTCAGATTTACGATGTGGTTTCTAGGTAACAGTTGTGGGTTCACATAGCAGGTACTAATGGAAAAGCCCTTTGCTGGACAATAGACCCGTTCAGAGCCTACGTCATTTTGGGGGCGGAGCCGCACTGGTGCCCTCCGCAGAGTTTTCCCATAAGTTTCTATACAAAACGAGTAAGCTGTACTAACGATATTAAACGGTTAGAAAACTTAACAATGACTTCAAACGAAGCTCTGACCATTCCTAATGTGTTCCTTGGGTTTGCATCAGTGACACATTTTATAACTCGGGATTTTTTCGGGCTAATTAGCTTGTCGGTAAAATCTATAGAAAAAAATGAGGGATCACTATCAAAACAAATACATCCTCCGAGTCATGTAAGTATATCCTCTGAGTCTTTTATACAATAATCTTCTGTAGAAAACAGCACAAAATAAAGCCACACAGGTGCAGTTTTACTGTGAGTCTAATTCTCCACTGATAATTGATAAATAATGAACACAACTTACACAAAAATCTTAAGTAATGTCACAGTAACTCACCTCCTGTGCTTTTTCCGCAAATTACGTCGTCAAACTCATCATGGGATTTGTGCTCAAAGCTTTTCTCTTGTGCACACGAGTTTTTTCCATCAAATTTAAGTAAATATCAGGTGGCTGAATGTCGGGACACTTACTAACGTCATGCTAACATTCAGCTAACTGTACATGGATCTGGAGTCGCTTTCTGTTCGTTAAATTGAGTTTTTAAAGAGCGTTTTGCGATTTATTATTGAAAATGCACCTGCGTAGCTTGAAAAGCCTGAGACTGGGCACCACTCAGGGCTCCAGTTAGCGGTGCGCAGCCATCTTTGTTTACTAACAGTAAATGGGTCTATATGCAACTTCATAAAAAAGCCAATCTAGATTAAAACAAGCAAATTATTTGGTGAAATCCTAAATATAATAATATTCACTATGTTTTACTAAAATATGGTCTTACTCTAACCTGTCAAATGTACAAAAAAAAACACAAAACTTTTTGTAATTTCGATGTCTTTTTGCACTAAACATCTAGTAAAAAATATGTCTTTTTGTTGAGTGACTCGTGTGGCCTTAAAATTGACATTTTTTTGTCCAAGAGGAGGTCTGCTCCTGTAAGTTTCCATGGAAAAGCTGCTCTTTGATCTATATGTTTTCACATTAAGATATAAAATGTATTGATCCCCATTAAGAATGTTCAAAAGTATGGCTTTAGCTTCACATTTCAATTGAGTCTTGAAGTTCACCTCCAGAAAGCTACACAATGTCACTTTAAACGTGATATATTAAACATCTAAAGCATATAGGTAAGTAACTTGGTAGAAATATTGTAAACTAGGATATTTACATACAAGATATAGACATCACATATTTATCATTTGATAACTTAAAAATACCTGATAATTCCTTAATTTTGTTAAGCTATTATTTAAATTCTCAAAAGTGTTTCTTTTAAATAACTGTAATTAATTTTTTATTATCAAACTACGCTAAGTATAGTAAGTAAACTTTATTTTTATAGCGCCTTTCACAACCTCCGTGAAGTTGGCCCGCCAGTAAACACACATCTACACCTGACACAAAGTCACAAATTGCTTCAGAATCAGACTTAAAAAACAGCTTATAAAACAACTTACACAAAAGATACAGTCAGCTGCAAAGAGGTTTGGTATCACTTTATATATGTCCAGATACAAATAATTTATAAATGTTAGTTAACCATTAAGATAACATTACCTGATCATCAGTAAATGATTAGATAGTATTTACTAATAATGAGCAAACAATTGCTGATCATTTACTTCCGGCCCCTATTCTAAAGTGAGGACCATTTATAGGTTTTCCAAAAAATGTATTTAGGGATATCCTGTGTTATCTGATTCTCCATATCAGTACCAATATCCCAAACTCCAATCCTAAACTTAACCATAGAATTGTCCCTAAACGTAGCCACATTTTTCCTATGGTGAGGTTGTTACGTCACAAACAGTCGCAGAAGTCAGTGAAGGTGTTCAGTTCACTTTGATCCACACTGGTTTACCTCAAAAGTGTAGATGATCTAACCACTACACGCACATCACTTTAGAACAGGGGCCGGAAGTAAATGATTAGTAAATGTTTATTTATTATTAGTAAATACTATCTAATCATTTAGTAATAATTAGATAATGTTATCTTAATGATTCATTTGTAAATGATTTCTGGACATTATTATAAAGTGATACCAGAGGGTTTACTATATACTATATTCTACTATACTATGCTTGTACTAATACTGTAGTGATAATTTGGACTCAACATGTTCATTTAAGATGATTCTCTATGTATCTGTGCTGTGTTCATGTTTCAGACACAGAGCTCCACAGCGATGAGGAGTTGGAGGAGTCTGAAGGAGGAAGTGACCTGGAGGGATCAGAGGAAGGAGGCAGCGATGCAGGGAGCGACGGTAAACACACACACACACGTTTTCTAAGCCTATAAAACTACTGCACTTTCTCCCAAACAAGGATGTAACGTTGTATTGTTCAATTGTCTGTTAAATGACAAAAATCTGCTTTCACCAGTGTTTTTTTTCCACAGTGTATACAATTATAACTATGCTTCGTTTCTCTGTCTCTAAACAAAAGCCGGAGGTGACTTGGGGAGCGATGAAGAGGAGGCGGAGGATGAAGCTGAGGCCGGAGACCCTGCAGAGGACGAGAGGCCAATGCGAACGCCGGCTGGGCTGAGGCTATGGCCAAAATCCTGGGCAAGTCCACAGCCAGAGCCAGAGCACCATCCTGCAGAAGAACAAGGACCTGCAGAAGGTGAAGGAGAAGGAGCGAGAGGAGCAGCTGGAGAGAATGAAACAGGTACAAAATCTGACACTAATCATCATGTCAATCATCACTGTAGATTCATCTGAGGCTGGTCTGTCCCAAACAACACTAAATCACTTTTTCTACATACTGATATTTTGATTAAAAAAAACAAGCAAGATGTTTTTATTTGGGATAAACATTAGCTTGTTGCACAATTTATTGTGGATTTTTGTTCACAGCTCTCCACATTGTGTGTCTTGTTTGTGTGAAACAGTTGGATAAGAAGCGGTCGTGGGAGATGATGTGTCGAGTAAAGCCCGATATCGTGAAAGACAAAGAGGCCGAGAAGTCTCTGCAGAGGATCGCCACCAGGTAAAACTCAACTCTTTCTTTTCTTTTTATTATTTATTTATTAATTATACACAATACAAAAGTATACACAAAACACAGGAGAGAGGACAGAAGAAAACATCGTCATTTCATTCTTTTTTTTTTCTTACATTAAGGTCACAATAAATTACCACATTAATTTAAATTACTGATTTCATTTGTTGTTTTAATTTAAGAGCAGTTTGTTTTCTGTTAGTTCATCAATTGGTAAAACTCAACTCTTGATTCCTCCTGTCAGTGCAGAGCTTGTGGTTAAACTCTTGGAGTCATCAGCTCCAGAATGTTTTTGGTGTTCTATTAAAACATTTTGGAGCTGATGGCTGTGCAGACTTCTTTATTTTGATACAATTATCTGGTCTGGCCAATTTTGGTTTTGGATGTGCGTGTCTTCTCTTTCAAATTAAACTCTTGGAGCTTCATACTTTATGTAAAACCTGAGTGCTAGCTGCACATTGTGTAAAACATCCTAAGAGCCAAAGTCAGATTCATAAAACTTCCGCTAGGCGCAGGATTTTACTCCGCTCTGCACAGACTGGATCATGGAAAAGATGACACTCGTACAGAAAAGCAGAAGTTAGGAGACTTTGACGACGTGTTTGATGCAAGAAATCATCAATTAAAAGTTATTACGAAATATCAGAAATGTTTTAACCAAAGGTTTTAATTTTATGGCTACAGCACAGAGCAGTAGTCTATTGTTCATTTCACTTTTTCGTTTCCTCACTAACACGGGCACAGACAACAATAGAACTGAGAGAAAACTTGCCCCTAATATCCTATACCTTGCATTGTATTCAGACAGAGCTTAGTTCAGACCAATGATTTACAAAGAGTATATTTTCTTCATTACACTGACCTAAATACCTCGTCTCCGTGTATCCGTGTAAAACGTTTGAAACCAAATGTTTCGAAGTTCCGAAACGTGATTGGAAACCCTCCCAGCAGTGACCTCTAGTGGCCAAGTGTCATTATAAGATTACTTCTGCGTGTGTGACGTGGATGACTTTCTGTTTGTAAATAAAAAGTTTAATAAAAGCTATAGAATATTATTGTTTACAACTCTATAATTGTTTAATTAATTCCAAATAAAATAAGTTCACATAAGCTGTTTAGCTATAATTTGGTGCAGATAATCTTGGTTTTATAAACATGTTTCTCTATATTTGCCCTTCAAATAAAAACTAAATGAACTCTATGTTTCTGGTACATGTTAATGATGCTTTGGTTTAAAAACATGAGCCTTTCATAAGTGTATGTCTGCTAATATCTGTAACAAATGCACCAATGCAGAAATATTGAATTATTCCTATTGATGGATGCTTTTCTAATTATCTTTTCCAACCCTACCTAGCCATATAGCCTAGCGTGTTATGCTGCTAACTATGTGTCAGTTTAAGTCTATATAACTAATTGTAACTATAAACTCCTAACAAACAGTCTGGTTAACTACTTATCAAAATCACTGTCAAAATCACTCTCAAAATGGCTAATACTCTGCCTCTCACAAACCCATAATACATCCATGGGATAGACGCTCTTAACTTTTTCATTTAAACCTTTTGGAGTGGATTGGCACTGTCCTGCTCCGTGGTTCGTTCAAAGAACACTGTCAATCAACTCCTGTTGAACCACAAGCCCCTAGTGAAACACTCGTGAAACTGCTGCGGTTCATGAAACACTTAGGTCACGTGACTGGGGGTTTTGAATCATGTTTTCGGAGCACTGCTTTTTATTGTTTACTTTTATTGTGATTGTCATTCTGCGTCTGTTTGTTTGTTAAATGTGCTATATACTTACAGTGGATCTGTCTGTGACTGTGTGTTAGTCTAATGTGTGGTGTTTCCTTTTGCAGAGGCGTCGTGCAGCTGTTCAACGCCGTGAAGAAGCACCAGAAAAGCATCGACGAGAAGGTGAAGGAAGTGGGCGGCCTCCGAGCGCAAAAAGGCCAAGTCCTGTCGTCCGTGTCCAAGAAAGACTTCATCGACGTTCTGAGGAGAACGGAAGAGACGCCCGGAAGAGCGTCAAGAAAGAGAAGACGGAGAGTGGAGACAGAGAGAGAGAGAGAGAGAGGGACGGAGAAGAGAGAGGAAGAAAGAGACGGAGAAGAGAAAGAGAGTGGGAGAGAGAGAAACAGAAGAGAGGGAGGGAGAGAGAGAGACAGAGGAAGTAGGGAAGAGAGACAGAAGAAGGAGGGAGAGAGAGACAGAAAAGGAGAGAGAGAGAGACAGAAGAGGGAGGGAGAGAAGAGAGAAGAAGGAGGGAGAGAGAGACAGAAGAGGGAGGGAGAGAGAGACAGAAGGAGGGAGAGAGACAGAAGAGGAGGGAGAGAGAGACAGAAGAAGGAGAGAGAGAGACAGAAGAAGGAGGAGAGAGAGCAGAAGAGGGAGGGAGAGAGAGACAGAAGAAGGAGGGGAGAGAGACAGAAGAGGGAGGGAGAGAGAGACGGAAGGAGGAGAGAGGGAGACAGAAGAGGGAGGGAGAGAGAGACAGAAGAGGGAGGGAGAGAGAGACAGAAGAGGGAGGGAGAAGAGAGACAGAAGAGGGAGGGAGAGAGAGACAGAAGAGGGAGGGAGAAGAGAGACAGAGGAGAGGGAGGGAGAGAGAGACAGAAAGGAGGGAGAGAGAGAGAGAGAGACAGAAGAGGGAGGGAGAGGGAAACGGACAGAGAGAGGAATAGGGAGACAGAGAAAAACAGACAGAAGAGAGAGGGAGAGAGAGACAGAGGCAGAGAAGGAGAGAGAAACAGAGAGAGACATGGGGACAGAGAAAGACTGAGACAGGCAGAGAGAGAAACACAGAAAGGAACAAAGAGAAAGGTGAAGAGAGAATGAGAGACAGAGCAGGCAAAACGAGAGATTTAGAGAGTAGGGTGCTACCACTCTAGGGCCTGTATGGATTGTACATGATCAGGGCTATTCAACTCATTTTTCTCCAAGGCCAGATTTTTCCATAGACCGGGCTTCTGGCCATAGTTGCACAAACATCCCCACGTCTGACTAATGTAGGGTTACATCAAATATCCATATATCCTAATATATATATCCTATATAAAACTGGAGTCAAAGTTTAAGTTTGAATGAGGGATGTCAAGATTATTAGGTTAATCCATAATTGTGAAGCCCCAATATAATCACAAGAACAAAAGAATAATAGTGACAACTGTATAAGCAAAGTCAAAGTTTATTCAGTTTATTCTATAGAAACAGAGCAAATATCAGTTTACTACAGTACTACTTAAGGGAAGTAGTACTGTAGTAAATTTGGAGTGACAAGTAAATTATATGTTGCCTTGTTATGGCTCTTATTTTTTATTATTTTTAACTTGGACGAATATTTTAATTTTAGAGGCAAATCATGTCATTGAATAGTCTCTATTAAAGCAAAGGCATCTAAATGTTTCTGTCACATTTCATCAAACTGGCCAAAATCTTGAGGTAAAGTGACGTGTTAACAATGAGAATGTAAGAAAATTAAAATATCTCTGCTGTTTGGGCGTAACAATGTAATCGTGAATAATTGTGAAATTAATATAATACAATAATCTCAAGAATAAAATGTTATATTGTTACATTCCTAATTCGAAAGTTCTACAAAACTCCTAAAACGCTGCTGATCCATAATTAAAACAAGGACCAGATCTCAGGATTAAACCAGGACTAAACTAGGACCAAACAAGGTCTAAAGCAGAACTAAACCAGGACTTAAAGAGGACCAAATCAGGTCTAAGGTATTAGAAATGTCTTGAGAAGCGTCGGCCTCCACTCGTCTACCTTTAAGTGTGTTTCAGTCTATTCCCTGATCCTTCCGCTCACGCTGAAGGTTCTTTGTTGTAACTCTTGGCTGTGTCACATGGTGTCAGCGTTTCCTCATCTTGTTGTTTCCAGGCGTCTGCTGTGACTGTGAAAGAGGAAGAGCAGGAGGCGCCGGCCTGGAGCGTGCTCAGAGAGGACTTTATGATGGGAGCGTCCATGAAAGACTGGGACAAAGAGAGCGACGGAGAGGGAGGAGAAGAAACGGGAGGAGGAAGAGAGGAGGACAGCGACTCGGACTGAGGACAGGAGCAGAGACATGAGAGACTGGGACAAGAGAGCGACGGAGAGGGAGGAGAAGAACGGGAGGAGGACGGGAGGAGGACAGAGGACTCGGACTGAGGACAGGAGCAGAGACATGAGAGACTGGGACAAAGAGAGCGACGGAGAGGGAGGAGAAGAACAGGAGGAGGACGAGAGCAGGACAGCGACTCGGACTGAGGACAGGAGCAGAGACATGAAAGAGACTTACAGAGACTCCAGCCAAACCAATGGACAATAAGCTCTGCCAGAGTTTTTGAGTCAGTATTTGTGGACCAGTTTGAGTTTCTTTTCTGCTTGGAGACAGCTGAAGGAGAGGACACTGACCGGACATCTTCATGAGAAGGTTATAAAGGTACATATGTAGGCGACTCTTGTCTATGAGCCGCAGGTGTTCTTAGAGAGAAGCTGTTCTTGTTGGAGTTGGTCGTACATTTTAAATCATTGTTTAAGCTGCAGAGTTCAAATGTTGTAAAAAAAGTTACAAATTTTGTAAAGAATACAGTACCTACATTTAATAATGTAAAAATGTTCTTCTAATTCTGGTGTGTTTTTTCTATGTCTTTAAGAATAAACCATATTACAAGTAGTTATATTTACATTTTGTTTTTGTAAAACCAAACTTTATGTAAAACAGCTCAAAAATAGAAAGAGGTTTGTTATAAACTTCCTGCAAAGGCCCGCCTCTTCACTATGATAAGACCCGCCTCTTCACTATGATAAGGCCCGCCTCTTCATTATAAGAATATAATGTAACATGCAGCAGATGTAAATTATTTTCTTTTTTATTGTTTTTATGTAACACTTTACAATAAATCTGAGAACACTGAAGAACAGGGGTGTCGGACTGGGGGGGTAAATGGTACTAGTTTCCCCAGGGCCCAGGGCAGGAAAGCGCCCCACAAAGCATTTAATTTTGCTTACGTGAAATAAATTGTTCCTCTAAAGGCATTTTTTGTGATATCAAAGAGGTTCATCACTCGATGAAATGTAATAAATTGACAAAGAATAATATTTGGGCAAAATATAAACAAGATAACAGATGGAGAGATTGTAATATTATAAGCCAGAGTTTGCAGATTTCAGTGAACAAAGCCAGAGTTTGACACAAATTATCAGTTCAATAAATCTGCATTATCACAGGTTTTGTGTTGAATATGATCAATGTATCACAACTTCTCAATCCAGCAACATTATAATGTGTCAAAAATGTACACAAGTTTATTGCTTAACAAAAGTAAGCTAAGCACATTCCATTTTATTCTCATCTTTATGTGAGTGAAGCTGATATATGCATATTCTAGAAGGAACAAAACCGAAATGATCTTGTGTTTTAAATCTTTAAAACACAAGATTATGTGTTAGGGGCCCCTTAACAACGTTTGTACCCGGGGCCCAGAATTTGGTGCTACTTCCTGCTGAAGAATCACAAAAGAATACGGACAAGTGGGCGGGATAGTGGTAACTTTCTTAAAGGTTGTATGGAGGATTTTCAAAAATATTGTTGTCAGTCTTGGTCAAAAACAGTTGCATAGATTTGTAACAGCCTTGTACTTATGCTAAACAAAAAATAATTATAAAATATATAAACTGTGGACATGATGAGGCCAGTAAAACGTTGACCAATAGATAACGAGGTACCTCGTTATCTGTTGGCCTTTTAACCTGTCAAGCAACCCTCAGTGTTCCTAAGTATCTCATTGGCCCAGTTGCAGTGAAGGGCGTGGCCCTGGGAGGAAACACATGTGCATCGTTTGAAAAACACAAACAGCTGTTGGATTTGAAAAATCCTCCATACAACCTTTAACTTTGAGTAAACTAATGAGAGAGAAGGCAGCTATAACTAGGTTACAATCTTATAAAATAGATTTTACATAATAGCTCTCTCTGAAAGGACTCATTGTGGACTTCTAGAGTTCTTAATCCTGCTTTCTCATCAAAACACAGCTGGAGTTGTGTCTGAGATACACTAGACCAAAAGTATTGTCTAACCCATTCAAATGATCAGAATCGTGTCCTAATCACTCGGCCTGGCCACAGGTGGATAAAGTCAAACATCAGGCTGCAGACTGTGAAACAAGACGTGTGAAAGAATGGGCCACTCTCAGGAGCTCAGTCAATCCCAGCGTGGAACTGTCAGAGGATGAACCTGAGCAACAAAACCAGTCGTGAAATTCCTCGCTCCTAAATATTCCACAGTCAACTGTCAGCTCTATTAGAACTAAATATTATAACAGCCACACAAGTTAGAAATGGGATCATTCAGTTCATAGTTGAGTAAGGCAGGTGAGCCAATACTTTTGGGAATATAGTGTATTTTCCATTTCTCTCTGAGCCTCAGAAAACACTGTTCTGAATCTCCCTAATCTGTGACGTCATAGGTAGATCTCTCAAATAGGTCTGGGCGATATGGCAAAAATGGCATATTGTGGTTTTCTTGGAATCGGATCATGATTTTGTAGACTCTCTAAACAATCTTTTTAGAAAGGTCCTACTTCTCTCGTGTTGCCAGATTTTTAAAGCGAAACAAGCAAAACTAAACTTAAGATGAAAACCCCCAAAACAAGTGACCGCAGCCTTTTGATAAAGGTTAATACAATAATGATTTAGAACAAACAATAAGATTTGAATAGTTTCTATAACATGTATAGAATAAAATATGCTAAGAATCAATCGTCAAAATACAAACCAGAAACTTCAGCCCACAGTTGCTATAAAAAAAACAGACTTGACAACTCTGAGGCCAAGTGAATTAGGTCTTTTTTCATCAGATAGACGCATCAAATAAAAAATATAAATCACGATATGACCATTTCATCAAAAATGTCACAGGAATGAATCACGATTTGAGTTTTATCACAATATTATCCAGCTTTACTCTCTTTAAATGTATATTTTCCATCTCTAGCTTTAGTATTTTTGCCAGTGTAATTTCCTTTACAACCAGGTCTAACTCAATTCCTGACTTGTAAAACACATTTGTTATTGGTTGTTCTGGTGCCTGGAATCTTTAGGATTATAAACATTAGATTGTGTTCTTCTGGTTGCTTTGTGCTGATGTGTGTGTGGTTGTGTGGACACCAGGTGCAAACAGCAGCTGGACTGTGGATCCGTCACACACGATCCACGACGGGATTTAGAGGAGTGTGAACATGTCCGAACGGAATCAACTGTTTCTTCCTTCATCAGTAAAACACTTCATTCATACAGCATGTGCTCTCGTTCTGGAAGTTAGATTTTCAGTGTCGATGTACAAAGAAACTGATAAATCAGCGTGTATTGTTCTGAAAAGGTAAACGTAATACTTACAAAAAGCCTCCTACTTTCATACCAGCACACGTGTTAACCCTAGAACATTTTCACTATAAAAAGTGACATCATCACTTTTGCCGGGTAATTTTCACCTGATATAATAACCCCAAAAAAAGTACTTGTCATAAAAAATAGATCAAAATATGACAACACTTGATCAATTAGAGTGGTTTTCTTTATTTTCATGTGTAGCAAAATGGAAATAAAAAATATAGGAAGATCCTACAAACATGCTCGAAAATACTGAAAAATTTGGATGTGAGAACAAAAAATTCCTTAAAAAAATCCTATACAGGAAACTTGGTGTTTGGTCGACTCATCCCTGACCCATGTGAGACTTCCTGGTGAAGCTCAGACTTCTGGACACCAAACAACACAGGAGAGAGGAACAAAAACTATTTTTTCAGTGTAAAAATGACTCACTTGATTAAATATTGTTTTCACCAAAGAATTCACTTTGTGATATATATTCATAATTCATATAAATAGCTAGCTACATAATGTAGCTTTTGGCAAAAAAAAAACAACCAAAAAAAGTAAACTACATACCCTCTATCACTGTTGCCGGGTGAAAATCACCCAAAAGCAAACCTGTGTTCTCACTACTGAGATGTCAGAGACACTAATCCTGGACAGAATGAAGCTGGAGTTGACCAGTGACAGTAAGGTGAGTCTGAATGTTGTCACTAGGGATGCACCGATCCAGCTTTTTCTGTTCCGATATCGATCCGATATTTGGCTTTAACTATCTGACGATGCCCGATATCAACCGATACTAGTGAAAGGACTGAAATTGCTTCTTTTTCTTATAAAAACTTGATACATTTGGTCATTATTGTGTTATGTAACTGTTGTTTATAGTGCAAGTCACAACTTAACAACTTAATCTGAATAAAATGCCCAATATTATGAATTGCTATGGATCAACACCACCTGTAAATTAGTCTCATTATGTCCAATTAAAGCACAGCCACGATATCGGCTGAACCGATCATGAGTGATACCCGATCCAGCAAAATGTCCTGGATCGGCACCGATATGGTGCATCCCTAGTTGTCACTCTTGACATGTGTCAGGATCATTTGATTTTAAACAACACTATGGTGAAATCCACCCAAAACGTACATTACCCTCTTTCACTATCGCCGGGTGAAAATCACCTGAAAGCAGGTTTGTAGGAAAAGTGGGCTTTGGGGAAACACCTTCATAGAGTCAAAAACACTGGTGAAGCTCCAGGGACTCATGACACTCAGAAAAATGCAACATATTGAAAATCATGTAAATACATTTGCTCGGTGCTAGTGCTCTAGGGTTAAATAAATACTGATTGAACAATAAAACATGTTTCATTTAAATGTCCTCGTGGGTCTATCTAAGCTTAGTAACAACTTGATTTTGACATTGTTTTTGTGTCTTTAATAGACTAGACTGTGGTATACTTCTAATGTCACTTCACACTGTTTTATCCGTGTTCTCTCCCTAAAGTGCAGCGGTGAGATGGGCATTAAGACCCTGTGGCTGCAGCTGCTCTGACCGGGAGCCAACAGGACCTTAGTGAAGAAAAGAGTCTGTAAACCCGGAGGCTGCAGTGTTAGACCCACACTCACACGTACAGATGATCCAAATCAGACACACTTTTCAGACCGGGACCCCCAAAACAACAATGCCAGCGACTTGCACCCCAAAAAAATCTATTTGAACTTTCTAATGATTTCAAGTTGTAAATCTGGTCAAAAGAAGGTTTAAACTTAATTATTTTCAGTAGTTTGTTGTGTTATTTGACAGAAATGCATAACAAAACTGTTTTCATTGTAAATAATTGATTAAATACAGAATAATATTTGTAAAATTACATCTTGAAATCATCTCCACGACTAGGACTGGATTGTGTCGTCTCACACCCCAGCAGGCTTTGGGAGTTTGGGAGGAGGGGTTTGCCTGTTATAGCAAACACAGCTTAACTCTGCATTGGCGACTCAAGATGCAGAAGTTCATATTGTATAATAGGCTACTTCAGAAATCGAGTAAGGTGAGAGTTTTGAATTAATTAAATATATATTTAATACAAATATAAGCATCTTCTCTTCTCAAATCAACTTTTTAAAGGCAAAGCAAAATTAGATTGGTTTCTCGGCACACTTAAACCTGAAACATTATGACATGCTGGAGAAAAAAAATCAGATTATTTTGGTCCAAGGAAAGCGTTTGGACACTCCTGAGTAAAGGTGGAGTAACTGATTCTCAAACTGCAAACACAATTAAGGTTTTAAAACTGACAACTTCCACTTTTAAATCCTTTCACACTTGGTTAAATCAATATATATTCATTTATAGTTGCAATTTTGGCCCAGAACCCTCTTTTTACAAACAACAAAGTGAAACTGGAGAGAACCCCCACGCACAGCCAATCAGAGCGCGCATTCGGCTCTAAAACTAAAATTCTTTGTTAATCCATTCAGACTTACACAGAGGTCTCTTCTTTTCAGTGAGACCTCTGCATTTATCAGATACATTAGTGAAAAACACACATTTAACTACTTTACAACTGAACAAGTTAGTTAAATTTTGATTGTTTGTGCTTTGTTGTTTGCTCTGCCATTTTGTTTGTTGGCACAGACAAATAACCTGCTTGAACGTGTTTATGTGTCAGCCGTACAGTCTCTTTCACTCTTGACTGGACTCTGCCTCCACTCTTGGGTTTATGGCGGAGCAGCCCGGCCTACAGCTTCAGCACATGGAGGCTTTGCTTGTCGGCGCTGTCTCACACAGACCACTCCAGGTGCTGCTTGGTTGTTGCTGCCCACACTCAGCAGTCTACCTCCAGGGCCATGTTGACTTGATGAATGGTTTCTCTTTCTGCTACCATGCTCTATCTGCACATTCTGGCCCCAGGATTGGCCTCAACACAAACTCAATCTCCCTCACAGCATCTGCTCTGTACCTACATTTGATCTGACTTCTCAAAACCAGGTGTTTCATGACAGTAACTTCATGAAAACGCACATGAAACTGTAAGTTAATCCTTAGTGCAATGTAGAAAGAAACCGTAGAGTATGCTTACATAGTGAATGAACTACATCCTTCACACACATTATAGACGTAAGCTGGACAGTGTGCCAAAATACTGTCGAGGATGGGAAATCTTAGTGTCCTTTTTCAGTTTTGTTGTTGTTTTCTTGTGGCATTGCGTAGCTGTGTGATAAATGCCAACTTGCACTAGCTCATCATTGCCTCGCTGTAGCTCCTCGATAGCGTACAGACTTAGCGCTGCTTGTTCCTCTGAGTCCGTCCCTCTCACTGCCATCAGTGAACTTTCCGACGTGCCTGGTGTTGTTGATGTGCGTCGCGTGTAAAGGTGCGTCAACAACATCGTGAATAACGTCACTACGTCGCTGAAAGGTTCTCGGTGTACAGGAACAGTACTTGCCCCAGAGCAGGAGCTAAGTTGGTTCCCACATTTCCCCTCTGGTTCCTGGTCTTCTTGTGAGAACAGGCCAGCAGAAAGGGGCCAGGGGCTAAAAGGGTTAGAGGAACAATAAAAAGTTTTTACAGTGCGAAAACGCCTTGTGAATGGGCCCGCCAACACCTTTTGTACCTGGAGGTCCTACGCCCCAGAGTCTCTCCTCTTAACCGCATAAGGAACCAGCATTTCTTTCACTAAAACGCCTGACAAAAACTGTCTAAAGTGCAAACAGAATTTATTACTGAACCTTTGTGAAACTGAGGCTCTACAGTTTTGTCTTCTAATGTCTAATTGACTCTAATTATAAAAGAGAACTAAACCTGTGTAACCGGTGTAGGCCCACACGAGGGACCAGTATGGAGAAGTGTGTGGTGGTATGTGATAAACTCACTCACTCACCCTCAGGTATAAGAAGCCACAAACAAACTGAGCTAAGGGGAGCGTTCCCTTTAGCTCATTGAGTTTGTCGGTCGACTGCCCCGCGGGAGACCCGGGTTCAACTCCCGCTCAGGACACAACACAACGCAGAGAGGCAAAACCCACACGGTCACACCTGTACAAAAGAAAATCAGAAAATGATTTCGTCTAAAACACTTAAACAGTTCTATAGCTGGTGGCACTGGCTGGGGCCAGAAGGACACAAGTTTATTACAATTCTCTTCAAAAGGTGAAGGTAATTTAACTAAAAATGAAAAAATTGAAAAATTAGGGACAAAGTGGGAGGTCTGTACATGTCCCTTGGTTCCAGGTCTCTATTTATATAGCACTTTTCCACCTTTCCAGGCACTCAAAGAACTTTACAATCTAGTCTCCACTCACCCAGTGTAACAGACACTGAGGGAATGTGGGTTAAGTGTCTTGCCAGGAAACAACAACAATCTACTCCAGTCGTCCCACTGTGGCTCCTGGTGTCTCCCATCCAAGTACTAACCAGGCCCTAACTTGCTTAGCTCTGACGGGACCAGGCTTTGACCACAGGTCGGCCACACAGAAGCCCTGACCCTGTAGCTGCGGGCTCCGGGTTTGCAGACTCACTCTTGTGTTTGGCCATTAGCCGCCAGAGCGCGGTCCCAAAGCGCACAACCGACTGTGTCTGCTCCACCACAGAGTCCCGCTCCTCCGCTCTGCCTCGACAGCGAACACTAACGCGTTTTACCAACATTTTCCACTCTTTGGATCTCTTTCTACTCCCTTTTGGCACGAGACGAACGGTGCCCCGGATAGATGGGGTGATGCGCAGACACGAGAGAAGATTTTGTTGATTTTTCCAAACTTTCCCAACTTGGATTTACTGCAAAACGTTATCTCATCTCTCACAACTTATTTTTTACTGCCGTTCCCTTCGCTTTGACGCCGTTTGTCGGATTTAAACGGGATGATCTGCGGCGGGTCTGATGCTTTGAGTCCTGGAAGTGTCCTGGAGCTATCTGACCGGCTCGTCGTCGTTTCTCATGCGGTGGAGGAGCTGTTTTTCCCGCAGGACGCTCGCACCGTCAGCCCCTGGCACACAGCAGCATCGCGAGGAGGGGAGAACGACTCGGATACTGACGCACGTTTGGGTCACGTATATGGAGTTTAAAGACGGGTTTTAGCGCGTTTTTGAAAGTGTTTTTTCTGCGTGGGATGATCTCAGAACTGACGCTCGGGATTGGAAAACACAGGTGGGATTTATTGTTTGTTTATGAGACTGTAAAGTCAATTTAATGTATTATTGTGGAGCTCAAATTCACAACACACTCTTAAAACAGATGTGTTATTTTTTAATACAATTCTCGTGTTAAAGCTGTTTTAACACATGTTGTGTTAAAATATTGAAGACTTGTGTAGAAATTTGAATTTTCTGTGTAAACTAACTCAACACATCTTAATTTGTTAGCCAATCACATTGCAGGACACATAGCAAAAACTTGTGTTAACTGAGTAACCAATCATGTTAAAACAACACGTCTTTGTGTTAACCTGTTAGCCAATCAGAGTCTAGGACACACAGCAACATAAAATGTAGTCAGACATTGAAATATCAGTTGGCTCGGTGGCTGAGTGGGTATCACGCATGTCTCACAGTGCAAAGATCCAAATGCTTTGTTAAAGCTGGTCAGGCTTTAACAAAGATAAACATAATATGAGAAACACATTATTTTTAACTCTGCCGAATCATTTAACATATTCAATGTGTTACATGTCCTGTGTTAAAATCAACACATGTTGCGTTGTCCAACTAGAAAAAAATAACACGTTTTGTGTTGTTTTGAACACATCTGTTGTAAGAGTGCAGGAGCTTGAATAACCAACACAAAGTTCGACCTTTTGGGGAAAAAATGTTGGTAAAAAGTGCCTAAATTGATCAAGTGCAGAGAGTCTTATTTTTATAAACTAACTTGAAAGTTTAACAAGTAAAACAATCAGCTGCTTCATTTGTAGTATTGCTACAAACAAGAGTTTCTCAAACAGAGGTACGAGGACACAGGCTAAGAGAATACACTTTTCACTGGTTTCAGACTCTAACTCTTAACATGCCAATGGCCCTTCCACTCTTTGTTATTGATCATCTGATCAAAATAAACTATCATGTTCTTGCAAGATCAAAGTAAAGTTAAAACAGGCAAAGCAAATGTATTTGCACAGCACAGCTTTACAGAGCAGGACAAGATGCATCAAAATGACGATACATAATAGGGCTTAGCCAGGGGTCTGCAACCTTTACCAGCAAAAGAGCCACATTGACCCAATTCAAGACAAATCAAAGTCAGAAAGAGCCACAGCTAAATTCAATTAAAAACTAAAGACAAAATGTGAAGTTGCACATGTTTACAAAGGGTACACCTACCTTACTGTAAATGTGATATTTTGCTTTAAAACTTGCCCAAAGATGTAAAATGAGCTTTTTAGCTCAAATTAGTTTATAGCATCTCTTCTGTGAGATCAGTAAACTGACTTGTTTTTAAATAAACCAAATTATAAATAATTCATTATCATTTTAAAGGAGACCTATTCTGTCAAATTCACTTTTCTAAATGTTTAGCCTTCTTTTAATGGCCACCCTTCATCATTAGTTTACTCAAAGTTATATTTGAATTGATTCATACATGTTGGAGTAATCTTGTTTTGTTCTTCAGCTGCAGCTCAAGTGCTCAGAAATCCCCGTTCTCACCTACCACCTATCCCCTCCCACTTGTTTGTATTTACTTGGTATATTTCAAAAGATTAATACTCAAAGTGAAGAATGTATGGTTCAAAACTGTTCCATAGTCACTCTCCAACAATAAGTATTTGTTATTTACAATTTGTTGTTTTTTACAGTTACATTTTAAACTAAAGGGGCGGGGCTTATCAGTTCTGCAGTTTTGAACAGGAAGTCAATAGAGCTGTTTCTATTTTTAAGCTGTTTTAGATCAACTTTGTGTTTTACAATGAACAAAAGGTAAATTACTGATCTGTGTGTGTTCTAGTTTCTTACTAAATAACAAAAAAAAAGCACAATAGGTCTCTTTAAAAAATGGATTACAACTTCTAAATTAACTAACCACAGCTCGCAAGATGAAAGTTGAAAGATTTTTGGATTTCTTGTAACTTTGTACATAGTTGCATTTTGAGTGTTTTTCTTCTTGGTCCAGGCTTCTGTGCTCATATGTTATGTTTCATTATCAATGATCACAATGTGAGAGCTAACAACAACAGAACTATCATTATGTTTTCTCTGACTTTTTATAGTGTATTTTATTATTCTTAAATTGTAGTCCATAGATGACTTGCAACATACGGAGCATTTTTGCTGCTCCACAAAAGTACCCGCCCACTTATGGTGAAAACCAATGGAGGTAGATACAAATGTTCAGCTTTTCTCTCCTTTTTGGCCAAATAAATGTAAAACTTGCCACTGGAGCCATAGAAAAACAGCCGTACGTTTGTAAGGATGTGTGAGACTAAAGCCAACAGTCGAAAAAGAAAGTGTTTTATTAAAATACGTCTGTGATTAGAGCTAGCTTCTCTGCCTCGGCTAAACGGCTCCACACACTGGCCGTCTTTAGAAGTAACTCATTTATTCTGATTAGTTTAGTAATTTTATAACAAATAAATGATGTAAATATTTGACCAGACTCTGTGTGTTTGATATTGAATTATAATAATGTTCATTATTGTAAGTAACTTGCTAACTGTAGCTTGAGACCAGGGTATGTACACTAGTTTATACTTATGTGTTGAACACAAATGCACATTACAGTAAAGACAAGACATCAGACATTTAATTTAACTTAACGAAATCCAGCACAATAAATGAGGAACATGAATAAACAAACAAGCACAATCTTAGCTACAGTTATAAGTATGTTTCTTGATATCAAGCTAGCACAGCACAAAAAAGACGAATCATTTTGTGGATTAATATATATTATGTATTTATATTTTGATTGTCAGCTCATTTCTCATAAAACGTGAGCATCCATGGGTGTTTTAATACGAAAATACACACGTCTGATACAAGCATTTATGATTAGCATTGGGTCCATTGGGTCAGTTTAAAACGTTTACCGTTCTGTCTGTGAAGCGTCTAAAGTCAAACCGCTGATCCTTTGCCTTCCGTTTGTCTTTTACTACATGATACAAAACACTAAATGTAGTTTTTAGACGTGTATCTGAAGTTTACCATCGATAATCTGACATTCATTTTAATGTACGCGGGGCTTTGTTTTCACCCAAACGGGGCGGCACCCTTTTTGGCGGCACGGGAAGTGACGTATGTTGCAAGTCATCTATAGAGCCACACTAGAGTTCTCAAAAAGCCGCATGTGGTTCTCGAGCCGCAGGTTGCACACCCCTGGGCTGGGCGATACGGCAAAAAAATTCATATCACAATTTCTTGGAGCGAGATCAAGATTTCGATTTGATCCCGATTCTTGTAGAGCGTTTATTATATTGTGTTATATTATTAACACAATTCACTAACAACTGCTAAATCCAGCTGTCAAAGTCCGACCAGTGTTGCCAGATTTTTAGAGAGAAACAAGCAAACTCAGCCCTTCAATAAAAAGTTCATACAGGATTTGATGCATTAGAAGATTGTGTGTCTCTGCAAAACAAGTGTGTGTGTGTTTTCTTACATTAATAACTTTTAGACAAGAAAACATGCTAAAAAATCCATGTTTCAGTCATATAAACTGATATATTTTAATTAACCAAATCTGAATAACTGCTAAGCTTCATTTCTTTGATGACTTAAAAGCACAGTCCTAAAGCCCAAACCTATTCCTCATTGTTGTAGTTTGTTCAAAGCCCAAACCTTTCATCAGCCTGTCACTATCAGACCAGAAAATGTTTATGTTTGAGCCGAATGAAAACTACAGAAAGCTGCTCTGGTTGGCCAATGACAGACACAGAGCTGCTTTCATCAGACTGTTTTGTACTTTTCTTTCGATTCTCAGACCAAAGCCAATCCGTTGAAGCGCTCATAAAGTCTGCGTTACCTGCTGCGTCTTTACGAGCGCTTTAATCTGTCAGCGGACTCTTTAGGGAAGTTTTCAGGAGGAAAACTTGGAAGGGAACAAGATAGCTCCTTTTACTCTGTTTATTGTGCTTTTTTCTAATGGTTATAGAGAACAGAACAGAACAGTAATAGAGTTTACAAAAATGTCAGTCATAAGTCATTTAGTCCTGACTCTGGTCCACGTTTAGTCCTGACTCTGGTCCACGTTTAGTCCTGACTCTGGTCCGTGTTTAGTCCTGACTCTGGTCCACGTTTAGTCCTGACTCTGGTCCACGTTTAGTCCTGACTCTGGTCCATGTTTAGTCCTGACTCTGGTCCATGTTTAGTCCTGACTCTGGTCCACGTTTAGTCCCTGGTCAGTTTAGTCTGACTCTGGTCCACGTTTAGTCCTGACTCTGGTCCACGTTTAGTCCTGACTCTGGTCCACGTTTAGTCCTGACTCTGGTCCACGTTTAGTCCTGACTCTGGTCCACGTTTAGTCCTGACTCTGGTCCACGTTTAGTCTCTTTGTCCACGTTTAGTCCTGACTCTGGTCCACGTTTAGTCCTGACTCTGGTCCACGTTTAGTCCTGACTCTGGTCCATGTTTAGTCCTGACTCTGGTCCATGTTTAGTCCTGACTCTGGTCCACGTTTAGTCCTAACTTATTTAGTGAACGTAGCTATTACTGGCTCCAATATTCAATCCCAGTGTTGGATTGGTGCATCCCTAAGGAAATGATTGGTATTTCTCACTTAAATAAAGAGAAAAAAAAGAATAAAAAGAAGTAATTTCACTTCAAATAAGAATAAAACTTGAAGAGAGTTCAAGGCACATCTGGTAGATAATCAGGTTTGCATGTTCTCCTCGTGTCTGCGTAGGTTTCCTCTTACAACTAAAAACATGTCCAACGTGCCTCTCCTCTCCAGGACGACAGATGGAAATGAGCTGTTAAAGCTACAATCTGGTACAAACATCTGCCTTTGTGCTTCATGTAATTGTATACGTTTTGAAAGCTAAACAAAACCAGTTAACTATTATTCAATTACTAAAATAGTTGGAATTATTTCAATAATCGATTGGTACTACTAGGGTTGGAGCTCTTTAGTCGTTTAGTCCATTAATTGATCGACGGAGGCTTGGTCGACCAAAATTGTACTAGTCGGCTAATTCTTTATTTAGATTTAAGGAATTTGTTTTTGAATGTGTTGGTCTGAACTGCCTTTTTATGTAAATGCACAGTTTCCCTTTCATTTTCTACCTAAATAGATAGATATATAACTATAATCTTATTTCTTGCAGAGTTGTCACAATACTTAAATTTCCTTGCTGACGTGGACGAGAAGAAATAAACTTGATTCTCGACACCACAATAAGAATTGTCCCTTCAAGAAAGTCAGATTTTTATACAATGAATTCACATTTTCAACCCAAATCCAAGTTTATGATCAAACATTTTTAGTTTCAAACTCAAGATTATTTTAAAACTTCGGAGCCTTTGCCACGCCTCGTTTTCAGTCGATGAATCGGTCGATGGGACATGTTTTTGGTCGACCAAGAATTTCTTTGGCCGACTAAAGCCTGAGTACTACTGAAGTTGGCTGTATTTTTACTGATCTGAGTTTTGCCCAGCAGCTTCTCAGGTCACTTCCATCAAGATTGAAAATTCAGATGAAAGTCAAAACCAGGGTTGGGCGATACGGTAAAAAAATGTATATCCCGATTTTCTTGGAGCCAGATCATGATTTCGCTTTGATCACGGTTCTTGTAGACCATTTATTTTCCTTTAGTCTTGGAGGTAAACACACTTCACTATCAACAGCTAAATCCAGCTGTCAAAAGCTGACCAGTGTTGCCAGGTTTTTGGAGAGAAACAAGCAAACTCAGCCCTTCAATAAAAAGTTAATAAAAGAATCAATCATGTGTTTTTCTTACGTTAACGACTTTTAGACATAAAAACAATCATATAAATTGATATATTTTAACAAATCAAACCTGAAGTCGCTGTAAAGACTTGGATTTGGTAACTCTAAGACTAAAAGGTTGGAAAAAATACTCTTTAGTCGTTTAGTCGATTAATCCGTCGATGGTCGACCAAAATTGTACTAGTCGACTAATTCTTTTATTTAGATTATAAGAAATTTGTATTCAACAGTAACAGAATCATTGGTCTGAAAAAACTGGTTTGAATCTAAAATATTTGATTCTAAAATGTATAAAAATCGGACCTTCTTGAAAGGACGTTCTAGCTCTCATTGTGGGATCAAGAATCAAGTTTACTGAACTGACTTTTTTATATCAATACACTTTTTCCTATTCATTTTTTGTTTAAGGTACAGTTTTTGCATGAATATTATTAGTGTCACAAGACAAAAATTTCCAACTCGATTTTGATACAAAGGAATAAACTTCTTGATACCACAATGAGAACTAGAAGTCAGATTTTTATACAATGGACTGACATTTTCAACACAAAATTTTATAATCAAATATTTTAGATTCAAACCAGTTTTGATGAAACTCAAGATTATTTCAAAACTTTTCAGAAAATGTGATTTTTTTTTTTTCATATATAATATATAAATGTTTGTCTTTACAGAAAATATCCGAATTTGTTCAAATGTTTGTCCTGTTAATGTTATGGTATTTGTTCAAATGAGTATCTAATTTCAACATCACATTTAGCTTTGATTTGCAATCTTTTTGACAACTCTACTTTTAGCTTCAGAGCCTTTGCCACGCCTCGTTTTCAGTCGATGAATCGGTCGATGGGACGTGTTTCAAGTCGACCAAGAATTTCTTTGGTCGACCAGCCCTAAGTACTACTGAAGTTGGCTGTATATTTACTGATCTGAGTAGAGCTGTGTGATATTGACAAAAATTGATATCTCGATCATTTTTAGCATATTTTGATTACGATATTCAGGCGATAATATGTCAATCCAACAAAAAAAATCCCAAACATGTCTTTAAACAAAATTGTTGAAGTTTAATGATCAAATATGAATGGGCCTCATTCATGAAAATCTTCGTAAAATCTGTGCGTAACTTCCACTTTAAGAAGCTGCTGTGAAAACTCTACGTGTGATTCACGACGAGTTCGTAACGAGCCAAATTCCTTCCTAACAGCCTTTACGCCAAATTCACCAAACCATAGCTACGAACGGTTATTTACATGAAAATGAATAATGTATACTTCCTTATATGGCAATAATGGGCTGGACACAGCGGGTCATTCACAAGATTTCTGCCGGAGCTGGGAGGAGGAAGCGCTGCTACTGCGGAGGAAGAAAGGCAGCAGCGCTTTCGCTGATTAAAAACGTCAGCGTCTTTTAAAAATGTCCAAACTAGGCCTGGGACGATATTAAAATTTGCTCTCACGATTATTGTGACCAAAATAATCGCGATTAACGATATTATCACGATAATTTACTAAACGTAAAAGTGCACAGATTCAAAATCACTGAAATATTTATTAGCGCACAATATGTATGTGTTTGAACAACTACTTATTGTATTTTGGTGTAAGTACAATCAATAATGATTAATGTTTACATTGTTGAGCAAAAATCTACTAACTTTGTCTCAGAGTCATTAATTAACTTTAACACATGAACTTTTCTTTGTTTAACCATAAAACAGCTTTTACTGGGTTCACAGCAGACAGATTTCAGATGCTCTTATGAAGCCACAAGCCTGCACCTGCTGCTTTTATTGCGATTAATTGCGATTACGATTATCACGATTATGAAAAAACGCCACGATTATTTAATTGCGGCCTTTAATTATCGCGATTAACGATAATATCGTATATCGTCCCATCCCTAGTCCAAACTCACATGAACACACTCAGAGGAAACATGTTCAAGTCACAAATGTATTGAAACAACGCTGGGTTTTTCCCGTTTATATCACGTTTCACGTCGCGGTAGAACGAGTGTGTGGGGGAGCGAGAGGCTCTGGTCCTGGGGGGACACAGGGTCTTGAGTCCTGTGGGGTCAGAACACAGAGGCTCTGAGACTGGGACAGGCTGTTGCAGGTTTATTAAAGGAGTCATTTTTTTGTTTCTAAAACTATTTTATATACAATAATTTGCAAAATACATAACCTACAATAATGTAGGAATTATAATTTTTGACTGAACTATATAAGAAATAAAATCTGAAACAGCTGATTTTTTGTTCTTACGAGTGCTCCTCAGTGTTCTTAGGATTTGTTCTCACAGACAAACATTTTCCGTTCAGAACAAATTTTGTGAATGCTAAAAATGTTCGGAAACAGCCCTTAAGAACAAATTTGTTTGTAAGAACGTGTCATGAATGAGGCCCAATGTTTTGAACCTTAATTGATGGAGTAAAAACACATGCCCCTTTTTCAAAACATATAATTTCTCAATCTATTGACCAAATATTGAGGCTAAATAATCATTCGCTCAGAAAAATGCAGGTTAACAACATTTTTAAATGTAAAAAAATACAAAATGGAACAATTCTATAAAGTGTTTTCAAATCCTTCTTTGGCTGACACCACCGAGTTAATTGACTAAAGGATTTTGAAACAAAATGTGAAAATAAAAATGAAAGGAAATCTTGTTTTTTCAATGCTATTGTGAAAGCTTACAATATTTTTAATATATTTTCAAACTGCTCTTTTTGAAGACTTTTTTTTTTTTTGCACGATAAACTCGATAATCAATTTTTACACATCTTCAAAACAACATTCACAATATTATCTAAAATTCGATATATTGCCCAGCTCTAGATCTGAGTTTTGTCCGGCAGCTTCTCAGGTCACTTCCATCAGATTAAAAATGACTTTCAGATGAGATGTTTTAATTTTTGAGAACACTATCCAGACTGTTCTACTCTGAATCAGTCCTGGACGAATGAAAGACACCGACATAACCAGAGCTGCTTCAAAATGTCTTCTCTGAGCCGCTGAAGATGAATCCAGGAGTTTCTAGCCCTGACTGTGGGACAAAAGAAGATTCCTCAAACACGCACAAATCAGTCCAAATGTGATTAAACGAACGATGATGAAACAGCCTCAGCCCTCAGCTCGTCCACCACGCCGCTCTGCGCTGGAGAGAAAGTGTCCGATTGCAGCACATTCTCGCCGCATGTTGTAATATTTTGCTGTGGCCCGCGCTGCTGGAACATTTGATGTGCGGCTCCGGGCTGACAGAGAACGCGGCCACAGTTCAACCGGCGTGTGATTGCGCTGAAAGAGAGAGATTTATGAGCTCAGACGGAGCGCCGGTCAGAGCAGGAGGGGCGTTTGGAGAGGCGGTCCTGGAGAAAGACACTATTATAGAAGTGTGTAAAGTTGACACACATTGTAATTGGATCAAAATCGATAGAATAGCAGATGTTATGATTGATAAATGAAAAAAACTTGTAGAACTTTCATTTTGTTAAATGTTGTTTACTTCAGAGTGTGTAAATGGTCTTTGCATTTTGGTGCTTTTGAGATTTGTGGAGGATTTTTTGAAGACTTATTAGATTTTTTTTTTTTTTTTTTTTTGTTGGGATTTCTGTTTGATGACTTATCCAGATTTCAACATTTTTTCTTTGCATTTTTATCATTTTTTTGGCTTGGCTGGTGCGAAAAGGCCAAGAAACAGTAGATAATTCAGTAAATAATTTCATTTTGACCCCATACACACAGTGATTCTGTCTTTAGTTTCACTTTAATAAGCAGCACATTTTTTTATTACTCACTAGTTACAACAGACAAGTGGGCAGGTGTAGGTGGTAGATTAGGGTTAAAGTTCAAGTTAAAGCGAACCCCTGGCTATAATCAAATGTTTACCCTAAAATACTTCTAGTATCATCATTTATATAAATTACAGGACAAATACAGTGGAAGTATTTGTTGTTTTATCAAAATAGCGTTTTAAAGAAACTTTTTTAGTTTGAGCCAGAGTTTGGACAAATACAGAACGATTATGTGGAATCTAGTGACACTGAGGATAATCAAGAGGAAGAGACAAGAACTGGACACTGTCAGTGGTGTTTTTGTTTCAGCTGTTCACCGATAGAACCGCAGGAGTAACCATGGCAACAACCCAAAACAACCTTTTGATGTCCTCAACCAAAATGGCGGCGTCCAGTGGCTTAAAAACAACATAAACAATGATGATTTTATAAAAATAGTAAGCACTTATATATTTGTTTGCAATTTATTTTAGTAAACATGATCAGTACTAGCATTTTAGCAAGATTTATCTTCATGTCAGGGTTCCCTTTAAGGTACACTTTATTGTCCCCATAGGGAAATTTGTTTGCCTGTCCATTCAGGAGCAGCCACAGTGCAGCGCTTGGGGACACATCTCCAGGCGTTCTTGCAAAGCTTGGTCAGGATCGGAGGATTTTACCTTAACATGCATCTGGGATCGGGAGACAAACACGCAACCTTCTCACGCCTCCCGCACACTGACTGTGAGGTGGGTTTGGCTCAGGACGTGCGAGTTTCTTGCAAAGTTCACCAGCTCCAGTCCGCGCAGTCTGTATTTGCCCAAAGCTGCAAGATCCCCATGGATTCCCACGAGAATGTTCATATTATTACTTGAAAGTTGCATCTGACTGCTGTGACTTCCGGGAAAGATACACACACAACAGATTTTTTCTGCGCACTCGTGCGACTCTCGGACATGCGCTTGCAGGACTTTCAAAGTCTTGCGGGACTCTCGTGAACTCGCACTCAGTGTACAGCAGGGGTAAAGCCGGCTGCACACTACAGGAGTTTTGGCCCAATTGTACGCCTGATGTGCCTCTCTAAGAGTTCAGGAGGCGTGGTCAGATTAATGATTTTTGTAACAGATGTTTTGTGTTTTCTCTCCTTCTGTCTGCGTCACGGTGACTGTTTGTCAGGAGCATCATATTGAGGTGCACATGCTGCATGTGCACATAAAAAAGAAGAAACATTGTCTTATCATCTGCAATTAAATGTAACACTTTGTGCTCGTAGTCAAAGTGCGAGATTTTTTTTTAGGAGGATTACACACGTCATCTCCAACACACCTGCTCCTTAAATGATGTGAGAGGCACCGACTTTTAGCCTAGCCGAGCCAATTATAACATGGCCAACATGGAGTTTGTTGGATCTTTTTCATTTCACGCCCACAATGCTGTGTCAGAGTGTGTAATAGCTCCTTACCTCTAATGACCCTCCGCTCTCCTGTGACCTTACCTGGTTTAATCCAGTCCCTTCTTTTTTTGGTGCGTCAAAAACTAACAAAAGATCCTAAACTCCTCCAATGAGCAGCTGGCTTTAGGGTTCGCTGTAAAGACATTATTGAGCACTGGAGCATGAGCTGCAGGATAATGCCAGATTACTCAAACACAGACTCTGAGTAAACTAATGTTGAAAGAACGTTGCTATAGCATCAAAGTTGCTCTTTAATCACTTATGTTTCATTTCTTGTCGTTTCAGTGAAGATGAATCCTAGCCTGCGTCTGGTCCTGTTCGTCCTGGATCTCTTCGCTCTTTCGGCCGCTCTCTCTACCTGCAGCACTCTGGACATGGACGAGTTCAGGAAGAAGCGCATCGAGGCCATCCGGGGACAGATCCTCAGCAAACTGAAGCTGGCCCGGCCGCCCGACGAGTACCCGGAACCTGAGGAGGTGTCCCGGGACGTGGTGGCCATCTACAACAGCACCCGCGACCTGCTGCTGGAGAAAGCCAACGAGAGAGCGGCCACGTGTGAGAGGCAGCGCAGCGAAGAGGAATACTACGCCAAAGAAGTGCATAAGATCGACATGCTGCCCTTCTACCCGGCCGAGAGTGAGTACTGACCAGACTAACAGTTTTACAGACTGTGCAAAGAGCAGTGTGGGTTAGTGAAGTAGTACTTGGTCTAGGTCTTAAAAGAGAGTGCTTGTCTTGGTCTCATCTCGGTCTTGAGCGCTTTTGGACTTGACTTTGTCTTTGGCGCTTGGACTCGGTCTTGTCATAGACTGGGGGCTCCATGCTCTGCTAAACTTGCACCAGGAGCCAGAAGATGATGAGACTAGGGTTGTTCAGATACAGATGTTTTCAAAACATCTGATATCACACATTTTTCAGGTATCAGTATCGACGAGTACTCATAACAAATATCCGATCCGATACTACCCTGTATTGTCCTGAATGAGGAGCCGTAGATGCAGCAGCAGCTGTTCTCTGTTCATGGCTAATGCTACAGCTAACAGTGAAAGCAGTCTGGAAAAGGTTCTGTGGAGGCTATTCAAAGTTCAACCATAAAAATACTACAAATGTGCAGACAAACACCTGTGTTACCTTTGTGATGTTTCATTTAGCCTTTAGAGCAGAAGGACTGTGGTTAAACTAACTCTAAAAATGGTCTAACAGCAGTGCTAGCTAGCGGCGCTAACAGGCAAACAAGCTAACTCGGACTTCTGTTTGCATCAGTGTTGCCAGACGTACGATAATTATCATTTTTGTACGATAATTTCACCCCCTGTACGATGTACGATCAATAATTCTAAGTCACTGTAAAACTCTATGTAAATGTACGATCATTTCAAAGCGCCAGGTATTTTCTTCGTCTTGACTAACTTGAGCTTACATAAAAGACTGAAAAACTGATCCAGGATCAGCAAACACTTAACACAGCGTGCACTTTAGAGGTGTTCTGTGATATGATTGGTCAACAGCACCAATAATTCCTCATGGCTGCGCATCTGCGTCTGCCCCAATGAGCTGAGACCAAACGTAAATACACAACTACGCCGCATGAGCATATGGAGACATCGAACAAGGGAAAGAGTGAGTGAATCAATGCTTTGTTTTACTTATAATACAGTATAACGGCGTTCTAATAATATTTTTGGGCTGTGAAGAGGAGAAAGCTTAATGTGTGCAATGCATTAAACAGTAATTAGGGATGGAACGATTCTGCAAAAAGAGTCGAATCGTTCGATCCTGGCCCTTCGATCCGATCGTTGCATAGTTCGAACGATTTTGCGCATGCGCTAAAATACACGTGTAGTGGCAGCGGCGTTTTGTGACAAGGGGAACGAGTGAGCGCGTGCGCAGAAGAGTGTTGTGTGTGGGGAAAAGAAGCGGAGTTAGACGCTGGCGCCGCTCAGATTCAACCTTAACTTCATATCGCTCCGGTGTTTGGGAACACGTTGGATTTAGTGCCAAGGATGATGCTAGCGGTAAGAAAACTGTCTATTGGGAGTTTATCGCTAATGACATGCAGCCGTTTTGTCTTGTTCACGCTGTGAACGCGGAGGCTTTAAGCACGTTAACACCGCCGAGCCTCGCTATAAACTCCGAGCCCAAAACACTTCAGTAACACCGTAATACCCGCGATGTATGAAGTGTTGCAGACACGCATGTATGAGTCCCATACAAGTCAAACCTCTCAGAAGCACTGACAGAAGTAAAACATGAATGGAAGTTAATTAGGAAAAATAACTGTGTACCTGACACAATGTAACAATGTAACATTGTTAATGCTGTTAATATAAGGGTTAGGGCCAATCTTGGGTGTTTGCACTGTGCACTTTGCAATGTGTCTGCCAAACATGCAGTGTCCATCAGACACATTTACAAACTTATAGGAAAAAATAAGAAAGTCATTGCTTTTACATAAAAGCACAAATGAAGCCCACATTTCAAAATGAAGCAAGAAATGTTAGAGTTGCCAGTTCACAACTAATATATGTACAAAATAAATTTAAAAATAAATAACATAGATAGTTTTAGATATCTATTAACAAAATCGAAGAAAATCGAAAATCGTGACGGCAAAATCGAAAATCGAATCGTGACTTGGGTGAATCGTCCCATCCCTAACAGCAATGATTAAATGTTTTCATGTTTAAAAATCAATTTAATCGTCTAAAGAGGTCTTTATTTATTCTACAAATTGCCCTGGCCTGAAATAGAACACAATTTTGATGTGTAGGATATTTTTTTTAGCAAAATATGATAATTTTGAGGCTCTGGTACGATAATTCAACATTTCCCATCTGGCAACACTGGTTTGCATTGCATTTCATGCATCGCTGTTGTTGTGTTCTTCTGGTATTTGTGGCACGTGCGTGCATGAGTAGGTAGAAAGTGACTGCAGCATACAAGAGAACCACAGTTCTTAGCGGCATTTGCTGATTGTAAAGTCTAATCAAGCCTGATGTGATGTTAACTAGGGGGCTATTGCTACTTCACATTACTGACGTGAATTTGTTTCAAACTTCCCCAAACTGTCTAAAACATTCACCTAAGTCCTTACAGGTCATTTAGCTCTGCTTTTAAAGAAGAAAACATTTGTCAAGGACCTCAGATATAACCATTTGTGTTTATTCCACTCCAATAGGCACAGTTCCGTTGACTGTGGAGCGTTTTCTGCTGCAGCCGGATGAGACGTCATCATGATCCTACGTGTTAGGATGAGCGTGTTTAACAGGCTCTTTTTATGACACATAGAAGTGAAAAAGCACTGAATAAGAATATACTCAACTAGGGGTGTCAAAAAATATCAATTCAGCGATATATCGCGATACCCGATCCCGCGATACTCGAATCGATACTAAAATTCCGATATCGATTCTTTTGATGACGTCATGCATATTAATGAGGACGCTTTGTATCCTTGATTTCAACTGAATTCAATGTCAATAGTGGTTCAAAATGTGCATATTCAGCCAGGACAGTAGAGGGCAGCACTGTGTCTTTAAGAAGACAATCTAATGTTAACCCTTGGCACACGAATTATTTCATAACATTTTGTTTTTTAAGTGTACTTTAATAGTATAGATCTATAAAAACAGAAATAATTATCAATTAATTGCAATTTATAATCGTTTGTGTCAGTATCGGGATTAATCGGGATTAATCGAATCGTGACGTGTGTATCGTGATACGAATCGAATCGCCAGATTCATGGCAATTCACACCCCTATACTCAACACAGTTTAATGATGAATACATTTGTTTTGACTCTTAAATAGGCTTAAAAATCCTAATAACCGTTACAATGAGCACATCTTTATTATGAAGGGACAGTAGCCTATTTTGAATGTCTAGCTCTTTTGTAATTATTTTGCTTTTTGAGGCTTATGAGTCTAGTTTGGTAAACTGATTATTGATTTAAATTTGAGTTAAAAGCTGTGCCTATAGCCTAATTTACTTTTTTAGCCATCATAATTTAATATTAGGTATCGGCACCTACCCTGAGTCAAAGTATCGGTATTGGATCGTTTAAAAAAAATGGTATGGGACACTCTGAGTTCATACATGACCCCAGAACAGTGACTTGTTCTGGTTTAGGTCTTTGTTTAGGGGACTTTACATGAGTTCATACATGGCCCCAGTGCGATGATCTGTCCCAGGCACAGTTTGTGAAAAGCACTGCACACTAAGGTCATGGAACTCAAGCTGTGAATATGAAACCATGTGTTGTGTTGCTGCTTCTTTTTGTAATGTTTAGATAAAAGTTGTCTTGAAGCAAAGCAAGGCTCCAATAAGGAAGAACACTTTTGTACAGTACAGTTTGTTTGGCTTCATTTCAAACCTTTGTTGGATTAAACTGGGACATTAAAACGGTGAGTATGTGAGTCTGTGACACTGAGATACTATTACATTGTATAAAATAACAAAGATGGCCTTGATCTTGTCTTGATTTGGAGACTTTGTGGTCTTGTTCTCGGTTAGAACGGTCTTGACTACTGCACTAGTTTCTGTGGTCTGTTTGCTGTGGGATTGTTTCAGTGGTTGAACAAAAATGTAAACGGAAAACTTGTTTTTGCTTCCATTTTTTGAGTGGTATGAATTCAGAAATGAACAGGTTTTCTACAAACACAAAAGACCAGATTCTCTCAAATCAGTGTTAGTGAGCACTTCTCCTTTGACAAGATAATCCATACCACAGTCACATACAGTAGGTGTGACATATTAAGATGCTGATTAGACAGCATGGGTAATGCAGCGGTCAATAAAAGGACACTCTCAGAGGACAATGACACAGCTGGAGTGTGTAATGTCCACCAGAGCTGTTGTACTGCACTGAATGTTTGTTTGTTTTTCATTGTTCACGCTCTTTAAAAAACAAATAATGATTACTTCAAATAACTTGGGAGTTGTTAGTAATTTGAAAAGACTTTTGTTTTCATTTACTTTTGTTAAGAAAAGGTTGTAGTTTTCAGGTGGTGCAGCCAAAAGTGAGCTCCCAGCTGGATTTGTAATAATCACAGCAGTAAGAGTCATTCTTGTGGTAATGGTAGTAGTAGAAGCAGCGTCAGCAGCCAAAATAACACTTATGCATTCACTATTCATCATGCTGGCTGTGGCTGTAACGCTCTGGTCTGTGTGTGCCGCAGAGAACAGGGTCAGAGGTCAAAGGAGTAGTGCTGGCAATTGCCAAAAACTAGCGCTGTCACTAACGATTATTTTAATAGTCGTAATTTTTACGTAATCTGCTAAACACATTTTTTGTTTACATCCTACTTTAAACAATTCTCAAATGTTCCTGTTGTAAATTGTGACAACCCCGAGAAAAGCGATGACCGCGCGTATTTAATTGAGCACTAGATGCAGAATTAACTGCACGATGAAAACGCTACAGAAAATATGATCTCGTTCATGCTTTGTTAACATAACGTGAGTTAAAGTTACCTGGAGGGCGATGACGACGAGGACGACGCCTAAACACCGGGATGCTTGTGTTTAAGGTGTTTGTGCAGCCGTCGTGCTGCCGTGCAACACGAGTTTGGCTTTGCAAAGTTTACATGCCACGGATCTGTCTTATTTTCATGGAAGTGTTGCCACACTTTTGAATGTTTGAGTCTATTTTTTATCTCCGGTAAATCCGTGTCTTGTTGCTGTTCCACCATGTTTGTTTGTTTTTTTGGCTCCTGCAGCTGCACGTGTCTTCTTCTCAGGTAGAGGCAGGTAGAATACTGCCCCCTGAAGTTCCTTTGGTGCTATGTCAGACAAAAATTATCTGCTCCATTGAAACAAATGACTCCGTGGTGGTTTATTATTGTAAAATGGAATGAAGCGACGCGTCGACAATAGCAAATCTACGTAGACGATTTTTTTATAGTCGACTTCGTCAACTACGTCGACTAATCGTGACAGCCCTACCAAGAACCTCACGGTATAACACGTATCCTGATACTTGAATGTCCCAATAGAGACATTTTGGTTGACGTCACTTTCTGCTCCACTGCGCATGCTTCATGCAGAAAGCTGGGGAAACTTCTTTGATTAAAACAACACAACAGGAGCTGTTTCAATCAGGTATGAACCGGTCTGACACACGTTTGATTGAGAACAGTGTTTTTATTGTCAGTGTGTCACCCACCTGAATGTAATGATTAAGGGTTGTAGGGCAGAATCTCATTTACAAATGTTGATTTAGCAGCAGAACTTTTGTTTTCACACATTGATAAACTCTTGTAGTCACTGACAACAGCGCTGGCTCAACTTGTTACCACGGCTTGTGTCAATGAGTGGCAGCTCTTTCTGCAGACCATCGCCCGTGTTGAGAAACAGATAATCTCTCTGTGCAAATCCCTCAATGCGATAAATGGATATTTTTATCTAGCTTAATGAATAAATCAATTTCACTTTGCATCACATCTAGCATCGCACCACTGAGGTTTGTTTGCTTCGCAGTAGATGAGGAGGTTTTAACCAATCGCTGCGTCTGAACACATCTTTAGTCCAGGACATAACGTGTGTCGTGCTCTTTGCTGTTTCTGTGCAGTAAACCTATGAATTAAAGCTATAAGATCAAATAAGTTCATTTTTGACACAAGGTCAGAGGAGCCAACACACAGCTCATCTCTGTTCACTGATTGGCTGACTGTACTTAAGAACTTTGATCAGGCCCAAATATCGAGTAAGTCCACACACGTAGTGTCCAAACCCGACCGGAACCCACGTTTTTCTCTGTGTGTCTGAGCCCGAGCTCGAAGTGAGTTTGTGTGAACCCAACCTGACAACTGAGAGAGGAATGTGTGTTTGGGCTCTACTCTACTGTGTGTAGTTCAGTGATGCCTGAGCTGGAGTGGAGACAACAGATGAAACTTTGCTATTTAAAATGAGTTTAGACTGTTAAAAGCCTCACGTTACACCTTTCTGTCTCGATATGTTTATGCCAGTAGATTTGTCACCATATATTCTACTCCCAGCACACTGAGGACAGCCCACAGAGAAGGAGAGCAGGCTCCAGTCAAACAGAAGCGGAGTTTGTTTAGCTCTGCAGTGTGAAGCCTGTGCACACACTGAGGTCACCTCTGTTTGTCGTTGTTTTGGAAATTCCATCCCATCATGCTTTGCTGCTCAGGGACCCGGTCCAGGAGGAAATGGGAAACTACTCAGCCGCCTTTTAGCGAGTCCCATTTTATTTACACAATCAGGGATAATGTCACCGAGCTCGTTTGAGAAGAATGAAATCAGAACAGTTCAACTAATACAAGAATCTCATGCATGTTTGTAGATTTTAGACGAAACAAAAGCTCTGGAGACGCATGGACTGTTTCAGTGCAGAGGAGAACTACGAACCTGCTTTTTGAGATTTGGTGCAAGAAAACAGAAAGATAAAAGTAGGCTCTATGAGTGATTGAATAAAAGGCATCTATAAAATGTTTTCGTGTTTTCATAGAAATGTGGAATTGGATGTGTAAAAACTACAGTAACTATGCTCATGTCAGATTGATCAGTGCATCACTCTAAACTAAGTTCTACACATTATCAATCTGGACAGACTGCAGGTGAAAGTCATCCGGAAAAAAATAGAACGTCATGGCAGTATTTGAATCTGACTGGTCGAAGCGCCTGAACACGAAAGTGGCCGAGAAATCGCAATTACAGTCAGGACAAAAGCATCTATTCTGTTTAAAATGCACAAATCTCCTCTGTGTGGATTTGACAAGTCAAAATAGTCGTTATTCTGCTCAAACCGTCTGAAATGCACCTGCCTGCACCGCCGTGTTTGTTCTGATTGGATCGTGCATTTCTACACAAACCACAATGCTGCGCTGTGATTGGTCCGGTTCATCGTGGTTGTCTTAAACCAGGGGTGCCCAACCCGTCGATCGCGATCGACTAGTGGATCTTTGAGGCAGTGGAAGTAGCTCCCAAAGCCCCGTCTGTTAATACGAACTTTAACCGCAAGATATAGGCGTAATTACAAGCGCGAACTACATGCGGCATCAACAAGCGCTACATGCGCGAACTACACGAGCAATCAACAAGCGCTGTATGCGCGTACTACACGCGCGAATTACAACCGCAATATACGAGCGCTAGATTTATATGCGGCAGCAAGAATTCTTCACTGTCTGCTCGTTGGAGCACACAGCAGCCGCACAGCACTTGAGCGCTTGCCAACGCGGCTCCTGAACACACACGCTCATAGGGGTGAGATAGAACAGAGGGGAGAGGAGCAGGAGGAGAGAAAGAGAGAGAAGCAGGAGGAGGAGACAGGTAGTGCCACAGAATCCTACCTGCTCACGCGGTGTTGTTGTCCAACAGCTTGCAGTTGTGAATGCGAGTCAAAAACAAAAGCTAACTTTTGTCAAGCCCCTCCCCCTCACTGTTACCATGGTAATCACCAGTCACTCATAGTACTGAGTTTGAAGTGCTTCCAGTGAGGTGACTTGGATAGCTTGAACTTTTTAATGACTTTTTGTTGTTATAGTTGTAGCCACAATCATTTATTTTCAAAAATAAATGTGTCACTTTTTAACAGGTTTATAACTTACATTTTAATAAACATTATTGCACTATTAAAAAAAACTAACTGTGTCTTAATCAGGACTAGTCTAAAGAACAATTTTTTCGACATTGTTAATAAATAAAATAATGTAAATCCAAAGGTAGATCTTCGGGCTGTGCTCAGACTAAAAGTAGCTCGCGAGCTGAAAAAGGTTGGGCACCCCTGTCTTAAACCGTACAGATGGATTCTCTTTCACAAATATTAGAAGAATCTACTTAGTCCAGGAGCGTCAAACTCAAATAGAGCTGGGGCCACATTTTAAAATCTAGGTTCCTCATGTATTCTATTATAAAGTCGATAGAACACATTTAAATCGTATCAAGTTACATTACGTTGCATCTTATATTGTACAAAGTGTCATTTCAAGAACATTTGGTACACGTTGTCTGGAATTTGCTGCATTCCAGTGCATTTGAGGTTTTGTAGTCACAGCTCAGTAATATTAGCCTTTCTATTTGCATAGGCTCAGGCTGATGGCCTATGTGGTTGCTCTGGAGAGGTTTAGTGAAAGGGTTTGGGTCAGGGGTCTGCCACCTTTCACAGTAAAAGAGCCTTTTTCAAACCAAATCAAAGTCAGAAAGAGCCACAGCTGTATTTAGTTTAAGAACATGTCTAGACAGTGAAGTGAATGTATTCAATGTTTTGCCAAATTAAACACTGACAACATTACAAATATGTTTTTGATGACGAGACATAACACACACTAAACCAGTGTTTTTACCCAGTGTGCCATATTTCACTTTATGAAATCAGATTCAGCAATTAATTGACCTTTTTTGTGAGCCCAGAATACCATTTTGACTAAAAATGAAAGCCAAACAACCACGATTTCCACATTTGAAGTATAATAACAATAAATAATTTTGTTTTCTATGTGCCATAAAAAAAAAATCTGAGAAAAAATTTTCGGCCGATGACGTCATTCAGTCTCCAGAATGTTAAATATTGCACAAAAACAGCTACAAATTATATAAATCAATTGTTTTTCGTTTGTAATGTGCATATTTACTTTTTATTAGCTTATTTAAAAAATAAAGAATTTTTTTTTTTTGCGGCAATATTAAGACGTCACTTCCGGCCAGCTGTTCGCAGCAGCGTAAGTAACTCGTGGAAATCTAAGCAAAACAACAAGTGGGACCATCCAAGGTGAACTAAACAGTCGTTTATTACTGCTTTTGATTTATCTCGCTGCTTTGAGTGAGATTTCCACGAGTTTTCCTCAGGTTATGCAGATAGTCTGGTCCGGAGGGACGTAAGTGAGCTGGTTGCCATGGTAATGAGTTTATTTCTGTTGCTAATCGGGCCTAAATTGTTGTATTTTGTTTTATTTTAACCTTTACCCAAACCTTTTTCCTAAACTTAATCACCGTCCCTCCCTACCCGACTATCTAGCATTTACCTTTTCCTCGCGCTGCTGCAGCTGGTCGGAAGTGACGTCCCACTATTGCCGCAAAAATTATACATATATTTTTTAAAATTTGCTAATAAAAAACAAATATGCCCAGAACAAAACAGCACAAACTGTTTATATATATATATATATATATATATATATATATATATATATATATATATATATATATATATATATATTTTTTTTTTTTTTTTTTGCTGTTTTTGAGCGATGTCATCGGCTGAAAATATAACTGCTCGTATTTTTAAAACCATAACAGCACAAACGAAACGTTTTGCAGCACAAACGAAGCACAACGTAGCACAATCGATTGACACCATTTTGAGCTGTTTTGGTGCTTATTTAAGCTAAATGGGGGCTAGCTGACCCTTTTGACCTATAGACCCCTTGCATGTTAGTAAACATTACGTCAAATTCTGGTGGGCGGAGCTTAGCCGGAGGCAAAAGACGACGTAGCCTCCATTTAAACCAGTGTAAACTAGCACGTTTTTGGAGGGATTTTTAAACACAAATGCAGAAAAAATGTCAAATTCTGTTCGGAACTGTCAGGATGTAACTCTGTGGGACCTGACACAGACTTTGGTGAATTACTTGACGGATGGAAGCATTTTGTCTGAGCTCGTGTGGTTCGTCTTGGATCTGGATCTGCCCTTTCACGTAACTGAAGAGGTGATTTTTACATTTGTTTGAGGTTCGCTTTACTTTGCTAAACACAGTAGTGGCTAAAATGCTGTCCTTTAACTGTTCATTCGCGTCTTGAAGCTAATGCTAAATATGCTAATGTGTGCACCTCCCGTTATTAGTGCTTCAGAGGCACAACATTTAATAGTAATTATTTTAAGATTAATTTAGTCCAACAAAATTGGTTGCTTGTAGCTTTGAAAATCTGTTAGCTCTCGTTAAAGGCTTTGTTAAAGTAGAAAATAAGGGTCTTGTGTGTAAAAATTGAATGATTGACAACAGTACAGTTTTAGCTAGAATTCTAAATAAAACAGATCAGTTTGAACATCAAACTGCACCTACACGTCTGGGTAAGGTCAGGCCAACATTAGACACAAAAGTCCAAGTCACAGTTCACAACAAACGACATTTTTACCACGATAAAAACCTCGAACTTTTAGTGCGTCTGCTATGAGTTTTCGTCTTTTTTGCCTCCAGCTGGAGCAGTGACGTCACCGTGACGTGGCATGAAAAGGGTCTATAAAAGAATCGTTAATATCTCAAAAACTAAAGCAGCACAAACAAAACTTTTTGCAGGTTGCAGAAATCTAAAATGAAAGAATAAACTGACCAAAAAAACAAACAAAAAAACACCAGATAAAAGTGTTGTGAAGTGTTGATGCGTCCAGACAAACGTGTGCTGCTCTGAGCCTGAGTGTAAAAAGCATTACTCTGAGCCGGGGGGAATTTCCACTCTTCCCACAGAAAAAAAAACATTAGGCTGAGAAATGTGCTGATCTGTCTCATTCATTTCACTGCACATGTAATAAAGAGAGCACAGGGTTAGCATTAGCAGCGCGCTAAATCAGACTCTGGAGTGCAGCTGTCCGGTCGTGAACTCGGGGGAAAGATGGAGGAGACGCTTCAGTTGTCACTCCTGCGTTCAGTTGTTCTGTTCATCTCTGGACGTATATTTTACAGACTTGTGCACACAGACTAGTACTTGTATCAACATTCTACCCCATGAGGCAGCAAAAAAAGAATGTACATACTGTAATTAGCAGCAGGTGTCTGGCTGTAGTGAACTTAATTTGGACTTATATATAGGTCACATTTTGTGTTACTTTGCCTCTTCTGAGTGAAAGAGTGACTCTTCTGCACACTGACACTGGGATGAAATAAAAGTCCTTGTTTTTTCCTTTTCTTGCTTTAATAGAGGTTATGCACTAACTCAAATAGACATAGGCCATTACATCCGGTGGTGTAGTTGCCATAGTGACACAGTTGTTTACTCCAAATGCGATGGGCATCAGACGATGCATTTGGGGCAAGTCCTGAAACAGTCCTCTTAAAAAAACATTCTCTTTTGTCATCTGTTGTAGACGCAGCGACGGCTGTAACAGCAGGAAAACAGCAGCTTTTGAACTGGGTTTTCATAAGGAAAAGTTGTAAAAGTGTGCGCAAACTACGCGAAACTCTGCACACATACCGAGACTCACTGCTTATGATCCCGGGCAGAGGCGTTTACAACTTTGTGCATGTGCAGAAAATAATGCTGGCACTTGTATTTTTGATTGTGTGGATGGTGCATTTAGAGTCATGAGCAGTGTTAGGTTTCTGCCACACATAGCGTTTTGCATTTTGGCCAAAAAGTTCAATTTTGGTCTCATCTGACCAGAGCACCTTCCTCCACATGGTTACTGTGTCCCCCACATGGCTTTTGGCAAAGTGAAAACATGATTTCTTATGGCTTTCTTTCAGCAATGGCTTTCTTCCATAAAGGCCAGATTTGTGTAGTGCAGAACTAAAAGTTGTACCTTTGACAGATTCTCTAACCTGAGCTGTAGATCTTTGCAGTTCCTCCAGAGTCACCATGGACCTCTTGGCTACATCTCTGACCAGTTCTCTCCTTGTTCAAACTGTAAGTTTAAGTGTACGGCCTGGTCTTGGTAGATTTGCAGTTGTGCCATACTCCTTCCATTTATGGATGATGGTGTAAACAGTGCTCTGTGAGATGTTTAGAGCCTTGGAAATCTTTTATAACCTAATCCTGCTTTTTACTTCTCCACAGCTTTATTCCTGACCTGTGTGGTGTGTTCTTTGGACTTCATGGTGCTGACCGCTCCCCAATACTCTCAAACAAACCTCTGAGGTTTTTACAGAACAGCTACATTAATACTGAGGGTGGATTACACACAGGTGGACTCTATTTATTTGTTAGGTCAACATTGGAACCTTCTAAAGCCTCTAAAAGCAATGTGTTGCATTCAGAAAAGAAGGGGGTTGGATAATTTTGCACACCTACTTTTCAGGTTTTAATTTGTAAAAAAAAATAAATAGATCATGTATGACTGTCCTTCCACTTCACAATTGTGTGCAACTTAGTGTTGGTCTTTCACACAAAGTTTCAGTGAAATATGTTTGATTTTTGTGGTCATAATAAGAGAAAATGTAAAAAAGTTCAAGGGGGTTGGATACTTTCGCAAGGCACTGTAAATCCAGCGCTGTGTCAGATCGCACTAGTACAGGGCTGGGCAGTTCTTCTGACTCTCCAGAGTCAAACCCAGAACATGATGGAGGACCGAGCTGCCAATACTGCTGTGACAAACTCTGACTGATGCAAATGCATTTGTTTGACAGAATATAGAAAACCAGCACAACACAAAGTGTCCAACAAAATTGTAATTTTTCTTGTAAATGTATCTTCTATATACTGTATAGGCTATCTCAGAAAATTTCAATCGTTTTTTTTTTTTTTTTTCAAGTAAAATTGTTGTTAGCTTAATCTCAAGTTTATGATGGTAATTTTTAGAGCTGGGTAGCGATTAAAATTTTTAATTGCGATTAATCGCATGGTTGAGCTGCAATTAATCGTGATTAATCGCACTTTAAGTTCAATAAATAGCTATTTTAACCTATTTTTTTCTCTAAAAGTTGATTTTTTTTAAGTATATTCAAGGTTTTTTATTTTGTAGAGTATACAATCCTGCAAATTTTGTGGTATTTTGACTTAGATATATAATTTTAGCTACTCATAGAACTATAGTTACATAGGTAACTAACATTTTGAAAACCTGGTCCAGTTCTGGGATAGTCCTGATTAAAACCAGCTCAGTGCTCACTAAATACACTGTGGGAAGTGAAACAAGGCCGTTTTTAAAGTTTTCAAAGAAATCACAAACACTGTTTTGATTACAGTGACCCAACACTGATTCTCCGTGCGCATATTTAATGAGGTGTTAACGGTTTGAAGTCTTTAACAACACGTAGCTCCGTGGTTCTTGGGTCTTTTGGGATGATTTAAACACTCAGACGAAGCTCAGACTCGTCTCTGTCTCGCTGTTTGCACAGCTCACTTCCTTGTATTTAAAGAGCTGCAGCAACGGAGCAGATCCTCTGTTTGTGGACTGTTTATGAGAGCGAGGAGGAGAAAAGGACGCAGCGGCAGCAGTGCGGGCGCTTTCATTCATGCTTTTTGGCTGAATCACGTGACCTGCGTTAACGCCGACAAAATATTTAATTGCAATTAAGCACGTGCTGCGTTAACGCCGCGATTAACTTGCCTAGCCCTAGTAATTTTACAAAAATAAAATAAATAAAATACATAAACAATGTTAGCAGGACTTGGATAAGTTTGCATAAAAACACACAATAGATTTTTATATTTATAACAATGTTCCTTGATCCAAATTACAATTTTGATCTTGTAAAACTTCAAGTTAAAAAGTCAAAGCTTTTTATGGCTTTGACTTTTTATCTCAGAATATTATGATTTTAATCTCTAAACGTTACAAGTTTTGTCTCATAAACTTTGTCATACATTTCTCAAAATCATGCCAGGGGCCTGATTGAAACAGGTCGTGGGCCGCTTTTGGCCCGTGGGCCGCTTTTGGCCTGTGGGCCGCTTTTGGCCCCCAGGCCGCAGTTTGCCCAGGTCTGCACCAGTATGTATTGCAGAGTGTCATCCTGGTGCTGCGTTCAGGTGCAGTTTGGCAACAAACAGCTCCACACATAAATATAATTAGTGTAGTAATAGTAATAGTATTGATCTGAATGCTGATTGAATAGAATGGTTGTAGTCTGGAAGATCTCAGCTTAAAGGAGGCCTCTCGTGTTTTTCTGTGTATTTAGGAAGAAACTATGGTATACAGTATGCACATCAATAATTTACAATTTGTTTATTAGAAAAACACAAAAATGATATGATATGAATGAAAAATATGACTTAGAAAAAGAAACAGGTTCATTCACTTCCTGATCTGTACACTTTAACTCTAAGATTATTTGTCGTTAGATAGTGTCTACATGACAGTGTTGAGCCTGACATGTTTTAATTGCAATATGAATATTTGAGTAATCACAAGTAAATACAGACAAGTGGGCGGGGATAGGTGGTAGGTGAAGACAGAGATTTTCTGTCCACTGGAGCATCAGCTGTAGGACAACACAAGATTACTCAAACCTGCAGGAATCAATCCAAATAAAGATGAGAGAACACTGCTGTAACCAGATTAAAAACACAGCACAGCAGAGACACATTCAGACCTGGGAGTTTGGACAAGAATAAAACTGGAGAGGAGCCAAGTCCACTCAGCCCGGCATTCACACGTTATAAATAATACTGCAGCATCTACGGCAACAGCAGAGGGACAACACTCAGCAGGACAGATACAACTGTGGAAATAAAAAGCAGTAGTATTTTTTATTGTGTTGTTCTTTTGTCACATATTTGTTCATCGTGTGGAGCTGAGGAACAGTGTGGGCCAGAATTATCAAGCATTTGCTCATGTGCAAAACAGGTTGGAGACACAGATGCAGAGTTTGAGGTCGTGCAGATGTGTTGTTGATGTGGCTGGAGAAACCTTATGCCACAAATATATGAGGAAGTTTAAGAGACAAAACTTGGCCTACGACTTGGCCTAATACATTTGTAACATTTTGAGATTAAATTCACAATGTTATGAAAATATAAGCCATAGAAAACACATTTTCAATATTAAAAGTTTTATGAGATTAAAATTGTAACATTGTGATAAACATAAAATTCTATTGTGCGTTTTTGTGCAAACAAAGTCCAAGTCCATGTCTTGATTTATATATATATATATATATATAATATATATATATATATATATATATATATATATATATATATATATATATATATATATATATATATATATATATATATATATATTAGGGCTCGACCGATTGGGAACCGATTCCGATATAGAGGGAGCTAGGGGTGCCGATAACCGATATTACCGCCGATATAATTAGAAATAGAAAATTACTTTTTTATTAGGAGCAGGTGTTAAAAAAAACTCTGTCTTTCTTTAGTGATTTTAAGTTGGTTTTTTTTAGGTCACATTTAGTGTTAATTTGCCTCTTATGAGTGACTTTAACTTGAAACTTGTTTGTATCACATTATTTTTGACAGACTTGTACTACTGAAGTGAATTCAAGAGGCTAAAGGTGCGGTTAGCCTCATTAATATGCACAACGTCGCGGCAATTAATATGCGTAAATGTCAACCATTAACACCTCTTTTCATGACTCATTTACATGTTAACGTATGTCCAATAATCATCAACACAAAACACAACACTTTGCAGTCGCCAGAGAGAACGAGCTAAGGCTATTATTGTTGTAGCCTCACGAGCTAACCGCTAACTTCTGTCTAACTACAGTGAGCAACAAGTTACATTGAAAGTTAAAGCAAACACGTTTTCAACACTCACCGCACAGATAACCTCTTCTCAGATCTTCTCAAGTCTTCACAAAAATAATTCCTTTAATCCAAACTCATAACAAGAAAATAGTGAGAAAGCCAACCAACTTCGTCCTCTTGTTGAGCAGCCGTGTGTCCTCTTTTCTGACGAGGATCATCCCTCTTCTCCACACTGACACTTTGTTTAAATAAAAGTCCTTTCTGTTGTTGCGGGCGTCATCTGTGATGAGGTTATTTCCTTTTCTTGTGTTAGTAGCGGAGAGTTGAGAGCGTTTAAATCCAGCGCTGGCCCAGAGCGTCAGCCTGGTGCTGTGTTTAGGTGCAGTCCGACAATAAAATAACTCCTCAAATAAATGTAATAACCGCGCTAAGATTTGATTGGTGATTAAATATAATGGTTGTATTTTGGAAAATCTAAGCTTTAAAATGAGGTACAACATGGCCTAAATATCGGCGGTATATCGGCGATATTTTGTCCGATAACCGATCGACTTGTAAGTTCTCATATCGGCCAAAAATATCGGCCAACCAATATATCAGTCGGGCCTAATATAATAGTATAAATAATAGTATAAATATATTGATGCCGACTGTATCTATGGCTGAAAGTCACACTTGAATGTACCATGTACTGTATGTGGAGCTGTAATCGTCTTGGGGCTGAGGTGGAGCTGTAATCGTCTGGGGCTGAGGTGGAGCTGTAGTAGTCTGTGTTGTGAGGCTGAAGGTGGAGCTGGAGTGTCTTGTGAGGCTGAGGTGGAGCTGGAGGTTCTTTGTGAGAGCTGAGGTGGAGCTGGAGTGTCTTTGTGTCGAACTGGAGGTGGAGCTGGGAGTAGTTTTTTGTCTGGGGCTGGAGGTGGAGCTGGAGTAGTTTTGTCTGGGGCTGAGGTGGAGCCAGAGTGTGGAGCGGCGCCAGGAAGTCCCCGAGGGCCCAACGCAGAGGAAGCACAGGAGAATGTAAAGCACAGATACGAGCCATGACTGTTAGCTTTGTGTCGCTAACAATGTCAGGCGCAGAGTCAGTCAGGCTCCGGAGAACAGACAGACTGAATGATACAGTTTGTTCAAGCTGATGTTCACACTGCAGATTGGAAAAAGTATTCAGTCTGGATCTATTACCACAGCTCAACAGTGTCTTCTGTGTGTCCCGACTGAAGCAGGACATAGTGGAGGCCTAGAGTTAGAGTAGAGTTGCCACATTTTCAGAGAGAAACGAGGATCAAGTCTTTGGAAAACAAATCTCAAAACGAGCAACTAAGTCCTGTCAATAGAAAGTTTTAAAATGATCAAATTAACTTTGAAACTTTCTGAACAGTTTTGAACGATTTGAACAAACAGATGCGTCAAATAGAGAAATGTGAAGTCACGATACGACGATTCATCCAAAAAGCAGATTGTCACAAAGATGAGCTCATGATTAGATTTTATCATGGTATTGTTCAGACCTAGTTCTACAAACACTACAACACAGGATCAGTTTGAAGTTGAAGAAGTTGAATCTGGATTTATGCAGATAATCTTCAAAAGTGCTTTAGTTTTGCTGATTTCTTTGCACTTGTTTGTAAGATGCAGCAGAATGAATCAGGACTGAGTGCAGTGAGTAAGAAGTTTTTTTACCACTCTTTTTGACGATATCTGTAATCGAATTGAGAGGCAGCAGTCTGAGCAGGGAAGCCCAGACTTCACTGCTTTTCTGGAGGAATTCCGAGGCGTTCCCAGTGCCAGACAAGAACTAATAGTCCTGGGTCTTTCCCGGGTGTTCTCCCGATGGGACATGCCCAGAACACCTCCCAGGGAAGTGTCCTGGGCATGTCTGGAGATGAAACGAATTTTGGCGCAGAATATTTCGAAGCTGACAGTTCTTTGATTCTATACCATGTTAAGCAATACACTGTACTAACCATTATGTTCATTCAGAAGCAATACAAACTGGGTCAGTGGAAACAAGCCTCATGTCATGTCCTCTGTTTCATTTGTACATTTTGTTAAGATGGGTCTTTTGGTATCAGTATGATGCAATTACCTGTAAACAAGAGTATTATCGCAGACTGAAACAAAGAGACAGAGAAGAGAAAGAAAGAGAGAGATGAACAGGGCTCCCGCGGAGTCTTAAAAAGTCTTACATTTGAAATGGGAAATTTAAGGTCTTAAAAAGTCTTAAATTTGTCAAAATTAGGTGTTTAGGTCTTAAATTTGAAGTGGCTTTTTTAAGACCTTGTTTTTGGAGCAGACTGATCAAAGTTAAATGAAGACTGTGTGTGTTTGTGTCAGAGAAGTTACATTTGCTGTGATGCCCGTTGTGTACATGAGAGTCAGATGGAACTGCAGCGCACAACAGAGGTGCCATGAGCTCACGGTTAGCTTAGCACGAATCGCCTCACAACTTTGGGACTAAATAATTCAACTTGGCCAAAGGAAAAGCATGTTTCACTGAGCGAGCTAGTTTTAAGGTAAGCTCACAGCGCTTTAATTCGGGTTGAAAATGTCTGACTTTACCATCGCTAGTGCTGCAGATGCTGTGTAAAGGGCCGTGAACTTCACTGCGTGCATTTTGTATATTATCTTTATTTCTAGAAGTTGTGTGATAGTTCGTGTACATGTGGTGAAAATATCAGCTTTTTCACTTATTTCCGCGTTAGCTTCAAGTTGTTAGCCTCTGTGTTCCATCCATCCATCCACATTTACGCGTGTGCGTGAATGTGGACGTGTGTGTAGCCTTGCGTAACGACGCAGCACAGAATCTGAGAGGTGTTCGTTGGGGCTGGATGAGTTTCGGGACATGTGGGACACGATTCGGGATTCGGGACACATGGGCATTTTGGGACGTAAAGCTGGCCACTGCAGATGAGCGCAGTGAAAGAGACAGGAGCAGCACCTGTCTGTGATCATGTGACAGATGAACTGCATCAGATCAGAACAAGCATCTACAAATGTTATTTTTGGTCATAAATAATTGAAATGTATGTAATTTTGTGAGCCAGTATATGACAAAACAAAAAATAATATAGTTGTATTATTTTTTTATTTGTTATACTGTATATTTATTTTTTGTCACAAAAATAATGTTTTTAAACATGCACAAAGGTCTTAAATTTTGCTATGCAAGGTCTTAAAAAGGTCTTAAAAAGTCTTAAATTTTGTTGTAGAAGGTGTGCAGGAACCCTGGCAGTGTACACCTGTTCCAGATGTTCTGGACATCTGGGTGCCAGATAGTGAAGGGGATGCTCAGATTAACAAGTTAGTTTGTCCGGGATGCCAGTTTGCCACTTTGCTGTACCATCCAGCTTGTCAATAAACATCTACTGAAGAACCGATCCCGGCCTCTCCAGACTTTTTTCTTACAGAAAAGTCAACACACCCAAACAGACGCCCTAAAAGCATCTGGGGACAAGGACACTTTTTACGTCCTGACACACTTCGTTCTTTGCGTTCCCGCTTGTTTCCAAAAGGCTTTGTTTGCACGTAAGCAGAGGAGGGAGGGAGAGAGATAGAGATACTGCTTTCATAAAACTTAAAGCTAACTCACCCGAAAGACATAGAACTAATGATATTGAAATAGCAATGAGTAGTTTACTCTAAACTTTAAGACACTCCATGTAACTTTTCAGCCAAAACATAAACTGGAGCTGTTGTTTTGTTTGACTAAAACATGTTACAAATACAGTATGTGTCTTTACTCTGAGCAGGTCTGCATCTCCCTAAACTTGTGTTCTTGTTCTTCTATAATAATATTCTACAGACACTGAAGAACGCTGCAAACTAAAACGTGACACACTTTTAACAGTTTTCAATCCAAATGAATGTCTTCTTTTCCACATGACCGACAGATTTGAAGCTCCACGTTAAGCTCCACAAAAGAGAGAGAGAGTTTAACGCAGGATGAAAGTGGGAGGCTGTGGAAGTTGTAAAAGAAGGAAGTGTGTTTCCACTGAGTGTGTGCTGACTGGACAAACTGCAGCCCAGCGATGGAGCGTGGGACTTTCCTCTTCAGACCTCACACTGGAGTCCTGGTTCAGACCTGGTCCAGACCTTAGAGACAGACACTTTCTTAACTCTTTCACTGCCAGCCCTATTCTGACTTTGACCCTCCTTCCCTGCCAGGACTTTTTGCTCATTTTAAGCAATATTCACAGCTCCACCAAAAAAAACTTGCAACCGGAATTATGACATGTTATACATCAAATGAGACCTACAAGTGTCTACTTTCATTTAAAAAAAGAAATGTTATTCTACATTATTCCGTTCTCTTTTTATAGACATTTGAAATTCGTTGTTTTCATTAGATTTCAACGTTTGACGAGAAACTTTTGAAATAACGTCCTTTTCCTAAAACAAACTTCATGTCAGTGTTATTTTTGTCTGTTCTACTTTTGGTGAAAGAATATGAGCCAGTACAATGAAATAATGTCTTTAGGATAAAAATACAAGCTTCACGTGATGAAAGCAATGAGGACCAGTGTCTTTTTCATCTTTAAACCAACAAAAGCTGTGTTACAGACGAGGAGGCATCACAGGACTTTTTCTACTTTCTGATGCAGATTCTATAGATTCAGACGCTTTCACAGGGCAAAGATTATATTTAACCCTTCAAACATTAAGAAATACAGTAGTTTGACTCACTCTGACACTTCTGGATCTCTCACAGAAGAGAAAGTTTAGGTTTTCTCCTCCAGACTCGCTGCATATGTCGTTCTCCTCAGAGTCCTAGTCCAGTAGGATTTTCTTTTCTTCATTTTAAAGATCAAATGTCTGCTCTAAACTCACTCAACAATGTTTTTAGTCCAAGATGTGTTACCTGTAATCTGTTTGAACAGAAAGTCGATCCTTTAGAAGCGGATGATCATGTAAACACAGCCGACTGCGCTGCATAATGTAAACAGAAAAGACATGTATTTTCCGGTTCTGGGACTTCCTCTGCCTCTTGTGCTCTTACAATACACCCTCCGGTGGTGAATATATGAAACTGCATCATTGTATTTCATTGTTGGTGAATTGAAAACGTGCATCAGAGAGCCCTCTATCGCCGCATGTAATAAAAAGCTTATGACGACAATTATCGTCATTGGCAGGGAAAGAGTTAATTAGAAAAGCAATGGACATGATGTCCCTTTGTTGATGTTTACATTTATTATCCAATCAGAAAGCAGAATGAGCCTCACATGACTCTCTCAGTTGGGTTGCCAGTTTGGTTTCTTAGAACCTGAAGTTAATTTTGAACCATCAGTCAGGAACATGTTTGAGTTTGAACTGATGTAGCACCAGGACACAGACACAACTGTCTGTGATAGGCTCATGCACTTGTTTCCACACAGTCCTCATTAGGCTCCTCCCACATCGACTTTCTGACTATTACCCATGATTCATAGTAAATCTTTTTCCTGATTGGTCAGTAGCTTCCTATCCTCAATGCGTGGGCCATTTCACAATCTGGCAAACCATGTTCATTTGTGATTGTAAAACCTTTTTAAAACCACTAGTTGTGCATCTTACATACGGTTCCTTTAAATGTATACTGTATCAGAAAATGTACATTAGAAGTATGAACCTGCTTGAGAACAGAACAAGAATAAAGTCTGTCATTTTATTGAAAGAAAAATACTAGGGCTGTCAAACGATTAAAAATTTTAATCGCGATTAATCGCATGATTGTCTTGGGTTAACTCGCGATTAATCGCATTTAATTAAATGTTTTTATTTTTTATATTTTAATGTATTTTACACTCTAATAATATATTTAGCTTGAATTCCTGTTTATTATGTCTTTATTTGTAGAATCTGTTACATTCTTGAAGTGTAAAATAATGTTTATATATATTTTTTTTATATATATTTTATTATTTTATAATAATGCATTCCCATAACATTAGGCCAAATTGTGGGAGTGAGATGTCTCACTCATTATAAGCATTTATTCCACTGCTCTTTCACAATAAAGCGCTTTCTGCAGCTGGAGATTATGAAGCTTTTATTCTGAAAGATTCAAAGGAAGTGTTAGTTAAAACGAGCGAAGCTTTACCGCTAAGCTAGCGGGGACAAAAGTAGAACTACGAAAGTTTTTACTTTATTCTGGATATTGGATCGTTTCAACATCCTGAGTGACAAATATCACATTTAGTGACCACGGACCGCAACTTTATCAAGACACGGGAAGATGGAAACATGTACGGAGTCTCCTCATCAGCTGATCGAGCTGCACATGGACGGAGCCGAGGTAAACAAACACACTCACGCTCAGACAGTCGTGGGATCGAGTGGAAACGTTACCAAAGTCTACAAAAGTGAGCCAGCAGAGCTTTGTTAGGTCTCTTTCTGCTTGTGCTCTGTGTTTTTCTATGAACCTCACGTCATTGGAGCGTTTTAATGGTGAAAAATAACCATGCGATTAATTTGCGTAAAAAAAATTGTCGCCGTTAAAATAGTTTTGCGTTAACGCGATAAAAACGCGTTAAAACTGACAGCCCTAAAAAATACACATTCATTTGAAATTATGTGTTCTTGAGATGAAAACTAACTGTACTTGTTCTACTTTATGTAAGACAGTCAAACCTGCTCAAATCACAATAAACACTACATCAGCTTATTAAAAGTTATGTAAGGTTGTTGTTTTTCCAGTGTAACTCATTTGAACAGATGTTTTTATGTTGAACTGACAGAATAACGTCCAGACATATCAATAATGCCCAGCCCAACAGGTTCATTTTAAGATTGTACTCAACATTTAGTTTGTTTTCATCAGATTTGGCTCATGATTGTGTTTAGTCCAGCAGATGTGATAGATACAGTGGGTATTGCGTCTTGTTGAAGTCATGTTGAAATCCTATGTTAATGCACATAGATAAACTGTTTCCCTTTTTTAAGATGTTTTCTAGTGAATTAAGTGTATTTTTAGCACAACCAAGTGTAAATGAAGATTGTTGATGTGGTGTCAGAAAAGTACATCGTAAGTTAAAGAAAGAGGTTGGTTTCAGTCAGTCCTGGTTCAGCCCTGGTTCAGTCCTGGTTCAGACCTGGTTCAGTCTTGCTTCAGTCTTGGTTCAGTCCTGGCTCAGTCCTGGTTCAGTCTTGCCTCAGTCCTGGTTCAGTCCTGGTTCAGAGTCCGGTCTCTGTGTTGCTGAGTGGGCAGACTGTGACTGTGAGATTTCCCTCTGGAGCTACACTTCCCCTCAGTTTCCCCCAAATATTTACACTGAACCACTGTGTGTAGGTCACACCAGTGTGTGACTGAGAGAGAGAGAGGGGGGGTGGTGACTGAGAGAGAGAGGAGGGAGAGAGAGTGTGTGTGACAGAGAGAGAGGGAGAGAGAGAGAAAGAGAGGGAGGGAGAGAGAGTGTGTGTGACTGAGAGAGAGAGAGAGGAGAGGGGGGGTGTGACTGAGAGAGAGAGAGAGAGGGGGTGGTTGGGGTGTGTGACTGAGAGAGAAGAGAGAGAGAGGGAGGGGGAGTGTGTGACTGAGAGGGAGGGAGAGAGAGAGGGAGGGAGAGAGAGAGGGAGGGAGAGAGAGAGGGAGGGAGAGAGAGAGGGGGGTGTGACTGAGAGAGAAGAGAGGGGGAGATAGAGGGAAGAGAGAGAGGGAGGGAGAGGGGGGGGTGGGGAGTTAGAGAGGGGGAGATGGAGAGAAGAGAGAGGGAGAGAGAGAGAGGGAGATAGAGGAAGAGAGAGAGGGAGGGAGAGAGAGAGAAAGAAAGAGACTTGAGAGAGAGAGAGAGAAGAAAGAAAGAAAGAAAGGAAAGAGAGGAAAATATACATGGACAGAAGGAGAGAGGGGAAGGGGACAGAGGGAAGGTAGAGAGAGGGGAAGAGAGCCAGGAAGAGGAGTAAGAGGGAGAGAGAGAGAGAGAAAGGGGAGGGAGGTGGGCAGAGAGAGGGGTCTGTGTGACCGCCTATCCCCGCCCACTTGTTTGTAGTTACCTGTGATTACTAAATATGTAGGGTTTCAAACTGTTATGTAGCCACTGTGCATCAAAAACACGTTAAAATGTTATGCTAATCAGTTACGCCGTTTAGAACGGAAATGAACAGTATGTCTCCTCTGCTTTAGACCTGGTTCAGTCCTGCTTTAGACCTGGTTCAGTCCTGCTTTAGACCTGGTTCAGTCCTGCTTTAGACCTGGTTCAGTCCTGCTTTAGACCTGGTTCAGTCCTGCTTTAGACCTGGTTCAGTCTTGCTTTAGACCTGGTTCAGTCCTGTTTAGACCTGGTTCAGTCCTGCTTTAGACCTGGTTCAGTCTTGCTTTAGACCTGGTTCAGTCCTGTTTTAGACCTGGTTCAGTCCTGTTTTAGACCTGGTTCAGTCTTGCTTTAGACCTGGTTCAGTCCTGTTTTAGACCTGGTTCAGTCCTGTTTTAGACCTGGTTCAGTCCTGCTTTAGACCTGGTTCAGTCCTGTTTTAGACCTGGTTCAGTCCTGCTTTAGACCCAGGTTCAGTCTTGGTTCAGTCCTGATCAGAGCCTCCTTTCACTGGCCTGTGTTTGTTTGAAGGAAGCGTGGCGTCTGAAGTCCCCAGTCCCGTGTTTTGACTGAAAACCAGAACAGTGTGAGCTCTGTGACCCGGAGTTTACTCAGGCAAAGACACGTTAAAGGTGTTTCTTTAACTGAAGCAGGACTCACCCAGCTGGATCTCCAAACCTACAACCAACCCAAGGCTAAGTCATTGTCCCGCCCACTGAAGCTCAACAAAGGATCACTTTCAGTCTTGATCTGTTTAGGTCTTACTGGTCTTATTTTTGGTTGGTAATTTGCTTTTGCTCAAGGTTATCACTTATTCTTTTGATTCTTTTGCTAACCAGGAAAATGAGAGAGGAAACCCCAAAGCTACAGTGAAGACGCTTTGGAATGATTCCCATGTTAGAGTCCCTACTCACGTACTCTCGGTCAATGTTTTGGGATTTTATTTTTGAACCCTATTCACTACGTCATCTCCATACTGTACATTGCCCTTCTCCAGTTGTACTTATCGTATTTTCCAGACTAAATGTTGCTCCGGAGTATACGTTGCAGATGCCCCAACATGCATATTTTAGAAGAAAAACCATAAACAGAAGCGGGACATGTTTTTCAATCCGGTGTCTGTCCCAGCTTTTTTCTGACATGGAGATGCACAGAGGCCAAGGACTGCTGACATGAGGCAGATCAAAACATGACTAAACTCTGCATTAATCAGCTGTTATATTCTTACTAAACCATCTGTAATAAGTATTGTGTCCATTTGACTTTCAACATTCTCAATGTGACTCGAGTGTTTTTCTTACCTTTCTTACCTTCCACACATCTCTTTCCGCTAAATCCACTGCCTGTTTTTGTTGCCCAAACTCCATTTCCACCTCTCAGTGCATAAACAGTCCTTCATCATTCATTCCTCTGGAAAGTTATTAACTCGCTCTGCTTCTGCTGTAGATCTGTGAGTGCTCTGTGTGAAACAAGGAAATGCAGCTGCAGAAAGTTTTTGTTGTTTACCAGCCTTCACCAGACAAACATCAGTTTGTCTTTCAAGTGATCACAGTCAAAAGAACTACTCCTCTTGAAATCAGACCAAATGAACGCTCTCTGTCTCGTTATTTTCATTGAATGGAGCCCTACGCGCTAACGTCAGCGTCAGTGCAGTTCTTAAGACTGCAGCCTCCAGGTCTACAGTTTTATAAATGTTAGCTCCAGGTCTACAGTTTTATAAACGTTAGCTCCAGGTCTACAGTTTTATAAACGTTAGCTCCAGGTCTACAGTTTTATAAACGTTAGCTCCAGGTCTACAGTTTTATAAACGTTAGCTCCAGGTCTACAGTTTTATAAACGTTAGCTCCAGGTCTACAGTTTTATAAATGTTAGCTCCAGGTCTACAGTTTTATAAACGTTAGCTCCAGGTCTACAGTTTTATAAACGTTAGCTCCAGGTCTACAGTTTTATAAATGTTAGCTCCAGTCTACAGTTTTATAAACGTTAGCTCCAGGTCTACAGTTTTATAAACGTTAGCTCCAGGTCTACAGTTTATAAATGTTAGCTCCAGGTCTACAGTTTTATAAACGTTAGCTCCAGGTCTACAGTTTTATAAACGTTAGCTCCAGGTCTACAGTTTTATAAACGTTAGCTCCAGGTCTACAGTTTTATAAACGTTAGCTCCAGGTCTACAGTTTGTTATTTTTATAAACGTTAGCTCCAGGTCTACAGTTTATAAACTACTCAGGTCTACAGTTTTATAAACGTTAGCTCCAGGTCTACAGTTTTATAAACGTTAGCTCCAGGTTTTTTTTTTTTTTTTTTTAGCTCCAGGTCTACAGTTTTATAAACGTTAGCTCCAGGTCTACAGTTTTATAAACGTTAGCTCCAGGTCTACAGTTTTATAAACGTTAGCTCCAGGTCTACAGTTTTATAAACGTTAGCTCCAGGTCTACAGTTTTATAAACGTTAGCTCCAGGTCTACAGTTTTATAAAGTTAGCTCCAGTCTACAGTTTTATAAACGTTAGCTCCAGGTCTACAGTTTTATAAACGTTAGCTCCAGGTCTACAGTTTTATAAATGTTAGCTCCAGGTCTACAGTTTTATAAATTATATTACATATAAATGTTAGCTCCAGGTCTACAGTTTTAATAAATGTTAGCTCCAGGTCTACAGTTTTATTATTTCATTTTATAATGTTAGCTCCAGGTCTACAGTTTTAATAAATGTTAGCTCCAGGTCTACAGTTTTATAAACGTTAGCTCCAGGTCTACAGTTTTATAAATGTTAGCTCCAGGTCTACAGTTTTATAAACGTTAGCTCCACGTCACCTCGGAGGCGACAGTGTCACGTCTCACTGTCTGAACAGCAGCAAATGAAACTGCATTTGTCCCTTGTTTGAGAAGCAGGAAGAGCTCGAGTCCGATCAGGACCTGTATAATATTGATATTATTAATAGTTATTCAGACATTCACATTTATTTAATATAGATAAGTCGTACCTGAGTATAAATGGCCCACCTGTCAGACAAAAAAAAAAACGCGACTTATTGTACGGAAAATACAGTAATTATATTGCACATACATACGTTATAGCTCACAAAGACAGAAACACTTGTGTCTAAAACTTTTGTCACGTTTTGTGCAGAAAGTTTGCTGTGGTAATTTGAGAGCTTCTGGGATGTGGAACATGTTTATGGGCTTCACAATCTGTCAGCAGTCTTTAAGTCTGTGCTATGTGCTGGGAATCACATGGACTTGAATCTCTCTCTCTTTCTCTTCTGTTTATGGCTGAAATCTTTTCTAATATTCTAAAATGCATACACAGAATTTAAAAATCTCAAGTAAAAATAAAGAATGTCTAATGAATTTCAACTTTTAGTATCAAAAGAAGTTAGTGGGCCTATCATGTAGTTTGAACTTTTACTCTTGGCGTGTGTTGTTCTCCTTTAACTCCAAACACCGACGCTAAATATTGAACAAATGACTCCTGTAGTGTTGAAAGTATGTGCTGATAAAAGCCTGAAGTGAGTGAAATGAGTTCCCGCTGTGTGTCCCGTGTTGTGGTCGTCTGGGCTGCGTTCAAACACATAATTACTCCACAACATTCAGCAGCAGCAGTGTCGCATTAGAACTGCAGCCACGGTTCCCAAACTGCGGTCGCTCGACATGTAAACAAACCAGACTCCAGACCACAGCCGTAAACACGAGTCGGAGCGGCTGCAGCACGAACACACAGCTCACAGTGGACTGGGATAATCCTCCCAGGGAAATGTGTGTAATAGTTTTATCAGGAAAGTTGTTATGTTATCGTTCTTCTTCATGTTGTGCAGTTAGCTTTCACACTGCACTTTTTGTCAAACGAACTAAGCCTTTTGAGAAGCTTGTCCACTCCTTCACATGTGAACCCTGAACAAGAAACACGGCTCATCTATTGGCCAATACAACCCAACTTCCTTTCCGCAGGGAAATGCAAACAAAATGTCAAGAACCTTTTCGTATCGTTAGATTTGATCCGTCCGGAAGTTCCCTTTTTTTTTTTTCAAAATAAAACAGAAGTACAGACCTGACAACAATTCTGCTAAGGCTTTGCTGATTAGCGCCAACAAAGTGAGCGTTTATGTTGGTTGTATTTACCCACAATGCTCTACGCTGTAGTCCACGTCCTGCTTTTGAAGCTTGGCGTTCACATCTGCATTCACTTCAACCGAACCGAGATCTGTTTTTTGCCGGACCAGAGTTCACTTTTTTGTTTCACATCAGAGTTCGATTGCACATTCACACCTGCTCAAAAGAACCAGACTTTCTGGGAGTGGGATTAAAGCGGACTAACCAGTGCTAGTGTGAATGCACCCTAACATGGTGCTATTTACTCTGTATTGACTAGGTTTTTGTTTTTAAACACTTAATGTACAACATTTGTCTAAGAAAGAGTTTATCCAAGTCTAATAAATACAAATAATTACAATAATACAGTCACTTCCACACAACAAGTGCGAAGGAGTCACTCACATACTGTATAAGTATTACTGCTTCTGAATGTATATTGTTTCATTGAATGTGTATTGTTTTATTTTTATTTCCTACCCTTCATGTTTGCTAAATTAATAATCTTGGGAAGTCCTCAGAGACGACTGTTGTTGTGATTTTGGGCTGTACAAAAATAAATTGATTTGATTTGATTTGACATATAACAGGCTGCTGCGCTTGTAGAGGTAACCTAACCTCGTAGAATTTACCAAACACACATCCAGGCCAGTGCCAGTGAACAGTAATGTGATGTATCACAACTTTGAGCTTTTTAACTTACACAGTGCACCTTTAACAGTCGACCAGCAGCTGCATGACTCAAGTGTTTTTCTTTACTTTGACTTCCTCTCTCAAGATGCGTGTGTCAAAGCAAAGCTGTTTGATAAACGGATTGTGCCTTCAGTGATATTCTACGACACTCATGCCTATTTGATCCAAATCCACTTTTTACCTCTAGAGAAATACTGTCAAATAAAACAAGCACATACTGATGCAGTGTAGAAATAGTGTTTTTTGCTTCTGCATGAATGTGAAGTGTTTTCTCTCTGAAGCTGAGATTTAAAAGTATAGGGGCCTCTTTTTTCAATAAAAATAATAAAAAAAAAATTATCTAAAATGCATCAAAATACAAGAATACAAAAAAAATACAAGTCCCATAAAGGCGTGTTTCATTGAACTTTCTAATAAAGAGCTTATGATTCCCAAAGTCTGCGGTGTGAATTATGATTAAATACAAATACATTTTGCCCCATAATGGTGGCAGTAGATCGGTGCTGGTGTGGCTCTGGCCAGGCTTTAGCCACACATGATGTAAGGCCTTTTTTTGTTTGTTTGTTTGTTTGTTTAATTGCTTTTTAATATTATCTCTACATTTTTAATATAATGGCGTATACTAATCAAGAAACTGACAAATAGAAAAATACATTCACTGAAACAAGGCAGAAACACTTTGAAACTTGCTGCTCAGGTCCAACATGTGAACTGGTGAAAGTGACTAAAGATAAACGACATTTGGTTCCTGATCTGAAGACATTAAAGCTCGCGGGCTGCTGAAGCTGAAGCTGAAGCGCTGGTCTGTGGGACGTGGCACTAGTATCTGAGGAATTCAAAGCTCTGTGTTATTCTAGGAGACCAGGAAAAGGTGCTGTTTTCACTCGGAGCGGAAAAACATCAGCGAAACGAGGGATTTTTCTAACGCCAGTCAAACCTACTCCCCCCACACCTAAAGCACATGTTTAGTTCTGCAGCAGTTTTAGTATACAAATTATGAAAAAATAAAAGTTTCAAATGACAGGAAGTAACAGAATCCCTCCACGTGTGCGTGTCCAAAAATGAGACCCCTGGATTCAGAAATCTGCAGAAGAATGTTTTGGTTTTTTTTTTCTGTTAATGGCAGGAGCAGCTGTGATGAGTCTGGAAACATCATCATTTGATCAGTTGTCTTACACAAGTGTATAACAGATTCATTATTTGAGTTGGAGCAAGACCAGACGAGATTAAATCCACCAGAGAAAACTAGATTTGGATTCGTTTATTAAATGTTATGCAAATGTTGTGAAAGTGTTTGGCCTCAAACAAGTTCACATGATGTGTAGTGTTTGAGTTTTGGAGCTGTGATAGACGGTGTTTTCTCAGTCTCGACGTGTGTGCACGTTCACAATCTTGTAACATTTTGGAGATTTTTGTGACACGACGTCTTGTTCCATTGCATTTTTCAAACAACAATCTAACAAGACACCACCGTTTTGATGCCCACTTTGTTTCTGATGAGCACCTGATACAAGCTTCTACATCATCAGGATCCAGTGAGCACTCCCCGAACTAAACTGTTTCTATCCACCTCATGTAATTTATGATCCACAACAATAAGTTCCATCCGTGTTTGTTTCCCTAAACCACCAGTGGTTCAGTGATTAATCCTGCTTCTGCTCACACCACTGACTCATACTGGTGGAACCCGATCTCACAAGAAAGGGTACATTTACCACGACATTACACAACTAGGGTGACCACCTGTCCCGCTTTTGGTTGTACCGTCCCGCTTTTTAGGAATGTGTCCCGCAGATCACGGCCGTGTCCCGCTTTTTCATTGGTGATCGAACATACCAAATATAGCACTTATAGCGCCGTGTTTAAACGAGCAACCTAGCTAGTCTGCACTGTTGCCACGACAACAGAAAAAACTCCAAAAAAATTTGGCAAAAAAGAAATCTCAGAAGCACATTTTACCGCTCAGTCAGAATGTATTGTTCCAATAAAAGAATGTCTGTGCATAAACTCTAGAGACTAGGGGTGTAACGATTCAGGAATTTCACGATTCGATTCGATTCTCGATTCAGGACCCACGATTCGATTCACCACGATTTTTATTTCATTAGTCCTATTATTTTGCCAATTTTTTCTTTTTTTTAAATGTGACAATAATTTTGCCTTTAATTATATTTTACCACACAAGTAAATTGTAAAAAAAAAAAAAGTCTCATTAGCTGTCTATCTATCTATCTATCTATCTATCATCTATCTATCTATCTATCTATCTATCTATCTATCTATCTATCTATCTATCTATCTATCTATCTATCTATCTATCTATCTATCTATCTATCTATCTATCCAGAACAGAACAGAACTTCTGCTATTAAACATTTGAGCTTTGAGTCTTCATAGTCTCTAATGATCTGTTCTGTACATGTTTTAAACACTTACACGACGTTGACCACCGTCTCTGTGCTCGCTCTCTGTCCCGCTTACATCCCCGCTGCACTTTTCTTTTCTTTCTTTCCCCTTGTGCGCGCGCACGTGGATGACAGCTGCGCGTGGCCGTGGCGCTCCCGCCTCTCTCCCAGTCTCCGCTCACAGCTCGTCTCTCTCACAAACTGAGGAAGTTTAAGGAGCCGAGAAATAGATGACTTGCAACATACGTCACTTCCCGTGCCGCCAAAAGGGTGCCGCCCCGTTCGGTGAAAACAAAGCCCCGCGTACATTGAAAATAATGGGAGATGATCGATTGTAAACTTCAGATACACGTCTAAAAACTACATTTAGTGTTTTGTATCATGTAGTAAAAGACAAACGGAAGGCAAAGGATCAGCGGTTTGACTTTAGACGCTTCACAGACAGAACGGTAAACGTTTTAAACTGACCCAATTGACCCAATGCTAATCATAAGTGCTTGTATCAGACGTGTGTATTTTCGTATTAAAACATTCGTGGATGCTCACGTTTTATGAGAAATGAGTTGGCAATCAAAAAATAAAATTATGTATTAATCCACAAAATGATTTGTCTGTTTTGTGCTATGCTAGCTTGATATCAAGAAACATACTTAACGTTATAACTGTAGCTAAGATTGTGCTTGTTTGTTTTATTCATGTCCCTCATTTATTGTGTTGGATTTTGTTAAGTTAAATTAAATGTCTGATGTCCTGTCTTTACTGCAATGTGGACATTTGTGGTCAACACGTAAGGAAAAAACTAGTGTACATACCTGTGGGCTCAAGCTAGTTAGCATACTAGTTACTTACAATAATGAACATTATTATAATTCAACATCAAACACACAGAGCCTGGTCAAATAATTACATCATTTATTTGTTATAAAATGACTAAACGAATTCGAATAAATGAGTTACTTCTAAAGACGGCCAGTGTGTGGAGCCGTTTAGCCGAGACAGAGAAGCTAGCTCTAATCACAGACGTATTTTAATAAAACACCATCTTTTTCGACTGTTGGCTTTAGTCTCACACATCCTTACAAACGTACGGCTGTTTTTCTATGGCTCCAGTGGCAAGTTTTCCATTTATTTGGCCAAAAAGGAGAGAAAAGCTGAATATTTGTATCTGCCGCCATTGACTTGAATGGAATGTTTTCACCCAAAGTGGGCGGGTACTTTTGTGGAGCAGCAAAAATGCTCCGTATGTGCAAGTCATCTATAGTTTCTGACATCGCGCGGCTCGCGCTATCAACGCGTGTTGAGTGGGTTGTGCATATATGAGAGAAGGGACAGTCATTTGATTCTCGTAGGCCATTTACCACCGTTATGTAGCGCGGATGTATAGCGCGAATGTGTAGGGCGGATTTGGCGCGCTAAACAGACCAACGGGAAGCATCTGCGGGGTTCTTTTAATAATAACATTAAAGCGGCCCCGCATCGAGCCGTACGATGCGGAATCGTAGCTTTTGCGCATCGCGATGCATCGTGGTTCGATGCTTCGTTACACCCCTACTAGAGACATTATTGCAACTTTGAAAAAATGAACCTTTTTTTTTCTTTTTGACAGAGGAAATCTTTAGTGTGTTTGTGATTGAGGACGATGTGTCTGCTTTTCTCACAACTAGATCCCACTACATTAAGCACAAGTTTGATTTCGATGTTCCACTGCTGACACTTTCCACGAGAACCAGCCCAGACTGATGTGTCCTGTTTCCTCTGATAAACCACAGAAGAACTGTCGCGGTCTCAGTTGTCTTGTGATGATGGTGAGAGCTCTGATGCTGCTGTTGAAATCCAAACTGCTCTTCACGTCTTACGCAAGAGCTGCACTGGACTGAGCCGGAGCCAAGACCATTGTGTAACCGACACACAGCAGAGAGAGTCAGGCCAAATCAGACTTTATTTATACAGCGCGCTTCATTCAGGAATCACTAAATGTTCTGCAGCGCATCAAAAACAGTCTGAACCAAGCAAACCAACCGCCCCACAGCCACACAACCCACCCAAACAAACAAACAAACAAGCAAGCACGTAAACAAACAAACAAGTCTGCTTTAGTCCTGGTTCAGTCCTGGTTCAGTCCTGCTTTAGTCCTGGTTTAGTCCTGCTTTAGTCTTGCTTCAGTCCTGCTTTAGTCCTGCTTCAGTCCTGCTTCAGTCCTGGTTTAGTCCTGCTTCAGTCCTGGTTTAGTCCTGCTTTAGTCTTGCTTCAGTCCTGCTTTAGTCCTGCTTCAGTCCTGCTTCAGTCCTGGTTTAGTCCTGCTTCAGTCCTGGTTTAGTCCTGCTTTAGTCTTGCTTCAGTCCTGCTTTAGTCCTGCTTCAGTCCTGGTTCAGTCCTGCTTTAGTCCTGGTTTAGTCCTGCTTTAGTCTTGCTTCAGTCCTGCTTTAGTCCTGCTTCAGTCCTGCTTCAGTCCTGGTTTAGTCCTGCTTCAGTCCTGGTTTAGTCCTGCTTTAGTCCAGCTTTAGTCCTGGTTTAGTTCTGCTGTTGTTTTGCTTTATTCCTGGTTTAGTTCTCACTTCTTATGTCTCTTCAATCTGTATGAATTTCAAAACTTATGATATAAAATATAGAAACTATGCCATTTCTAGCTCTTGTTCCTGTTTGTTGCCTACCCCAGTGACTTTGGGCCGTAGGCAGGGCAGACTGCAGACAATAGCCAGCTCATGCTCAGTGAACACAGACTCATTCACAACAGTCTCACAAACTGACCTAAACATGTATGTTTTGGGACAAAGCTGCAGAAGCAGACAACCCAGAGGAACACAGGGAGAACATGCAAACTCCACTCAGACTCATGTTTGGATGTCTGTACAATCAACAGGATTTCTTTGTTTCTGTAAATCCTGTTCCTTAAAGGGGAACTATATTTTGTGTAACTCATTACCAGTAGTATTTCAGGGAGTATTTCAGGCACACTTTCATTTTTTATGAGCTAAGCTCAAAAATATACATGATTTTGGACAAACACAAAGAGATATTTCTCTCAAATGTCTCTGAGATTATTGACCTTTATTTAACCAGGGAAGTCCCACTGAGATTCAGAATCTCTTTTGCAGGGGAGCCCTGGGGAAGGGTCAGGGGAGGCATTAATGGACATGTTTTTAGTAGGCATGTCAAGATTAACCGGTTTTTCAGTAATCGTGAAGATTTTCCCCCACGGTAGGTTATTCGTGGAATTTTTACAACTCACGGTAAACCACAAACACGTCTTACGTCTTCTGTGACGTGACTGCCGTGCCGTGCTCGGGCAGCGTGAGGCGGAGAACAGCGTGTGTGTCGTCAACTCACCGCTAGTGGAAAGGCTGCTGAAGTTAGCGCTACAGGAGTTGTATCCATCCAAAGTATCAAGGGTTGTTTTTAAGATAACCAGGGCTTTCTGCGGCTGAAGAGTGTCTAAGATGTAAAACGTGCCATTGAAAAGCTGCTGCTAAAAGCTAACACCAACATGATCTTGCATCTTCGATACGATCATCCCTCGCTGTTCGTCCAAGTAAAGGTAAAGAAACAAAGTAAATCCTTTAAACGAAGCGCTCCAGAGAGTGACGCGCAGCTCACGGCAAAAGTAACTGCGTATTTATGCTTCATTTGACATAAACTCTGACCTGAAAGTAAAACGAAAGCCGCGTCCAGGCGTCACGTGACGACGCTGGGAAAACAAAACGTGTGGATGACGTCACCTTCATGAGTCACGTGACAGATATCTCACATAATAATATTATTAGTAATCGATCTCTCCTTATAAGTATAAGGAGAATATTAAAGCAATCATTAAAGGGACAATAATGTTTTTTTTTAATGCTTGAATGATAATTTGTTTAAAACATTATATTATTTTTTTTCAAAGGATAATTATTTAAAATAATTGCATTTATTGTTTTTAATCAAACCTACATCATATTTATGTGATACAATCAGTGTATTATCACTGTCAGCAAATCAAATGCCAATAAATTTAGATTTAAAAAATAAATATATGTATATAATGTATTTATTTTTTCTTTATGCCGATAATCGTGAATAATCGCAAAATCGTGATTTTTCCTTTTGCTATAATCGTGATTCTGAAATTTGATATCGTGACATCCCTAGTTTTTAGTTGTAGGAGGAAACCGGACTACCCGGAGGAAACCTACGCAGACACGGGGAGAACATGCAAACTCCACATAGAAAGGCCCCAGGCGACCCGGGAGTCGAACCCAGGACCTTCTTGCTATGAGAAGGTCACGTGTGGCAGATGAAGATGCTGATTAGGCAGTATGAACTGAGGCTGGATACTCTGAGAACCACAGATGGAAGTGTATTTTCACTATAGTTAGGCTGCGTTCACACTGCAGCTCAGTTCTGATTGTTTTATCCCTTAGGTGACTTGTATCTGATTTTTTCATGGCAGTGTGAATGGCACCATTTTTTTTCCAAATGTGACATGCGACACTTTCATCTGTGGAAATTAGGGCTGGGCAAGTTAACGCATTATCATTATGTGATTCGTCACGTGATTCGGCCCAAAAACATGAATGAAAGTGCCTCCCATTGCTGCAGCTGCACTTCTTTTCTCCTCCTCGCTCTCATAAACAGTCCACACACAGAGAATCTGTTGCTGCTAACACTCTGAATACAGAGAGTGAGCTCTGCTGTTTGGACAGAGGGACAGAGACGAGTCTGAGCTTTTCAATCATCCAAAAAGAACCAGGAATCACAGAGATACGTCCCATTAAAGTCTTCAAAACATTAACCTCATTAAATCTGCGCGTGGAGAATCAGCATCGATCAACAGAAATACCCAAACTTTTACTCACATGTTTGTGATGTTTACTTTGAAATCTTTAAAAACAGGATTGTTTTACTTCCCACAGTGTATTTAGTGACACTGAGCTGGTTTTAACCAGGACTATCCCAGAACTGGACCAGGTTTTCATCAGGACTGAACATGTTAGTTACCTATGTAACTCTAGTTCTATGAGTAGATAAAGCTAAAATCATGAGCCATTAACCTTTTTATACATTTCTGTTCAGCCTAAACAAGATGAAATAACATTCTGATCCTAAAAATATCCAAACTGATGAACACTGCTCATATTATTATGTAAAACTGAGTTTATTCATTGAACTACAAATTAAACATCAGAATCAGAAAGATTTTATTGTCATTGTCAGTGAGTTACAAAATTCACAAAGGAACTTGCTTCAATGCTAATGTGCAACATTAGCATTAATAAAGTAATAGTATAAAAAAAAAATATTAGCTATGATAAAAAATACTTTGAAAATATAATATAAAATATAAGGGCATACAAAGGAAACATTTTTAAATATAATTTGGTGCTAGAATTATGCATCTAAGCCAAAGCGCTAGCTTGTTAGCACAACTTTTCAGTGTTAGTATCTGGTCTTTGTGGCTCCGTTTCTGCACAAAACAGCCTGAGACAGACACAAACATGTCTTGTCTGTGTAATTACACTCTGTGCCTGTGACGAAGTGCTCTTTACTGCACATGAGGGTTACTTTTGGGGTCGCATCCCGTTCACACCAGAGACGAGCTGGAGTCGCATGTTTTGTGTAACGACCACATGAAAAAATCAGAATTGAGAATCTGATCTGCAGTGTGAACGTAGCCTTAGATCATGAGCACATTTACTAAAACGTTCCTCTTTTGTATTTATTTATGGGTTGTGTGACAGGATATTCACTTGGCGTGCTTTAACTTAACTCCCCCGCCTAAGGCCCAAAGTCACTGGGTTAGGCTCCAGGCATCAAGTAGTAGAGAATGAATGAGTTTCAGTACAAACCTTAGCATTGACTCGTGTCCAATTGACAACACTGTTTTTGCTTGAGAATCCAGACTGTCCTTTTGTCCTCTGTCCTTCCTTCAGCCCCGGTCGGTTTGTCCTCGGGCCGGTGTGTCCAGTGTGAAATACTCTCACTGGAAAGTGTCTCTGCTCTGGCACTTGTCCTGTTTCTGGACGGCAACACGACCATTATACTTGTGCTCTGGACATGCCAGTGTGTGTTATGTAAGAGTCAACAGAACCAGGAAGAAGAGGACAAGAGAAAGTTGTATCATTACAGGTTAATAATAGAGCTTTTACAACCAGGCGAGGTGAGTGGGATCAGGAGAGGCAGTGCTTCACCAGTCCTGAATCATGTTTCATATCCAACATACTGTATTTGGATGATTTTCTCTGGGTTTTGTCTTCGATAGATAAGAAAGTGCAAAGGGCCGAAGGGTTTGAACACTTTGAACTGTGTGTGCAGAGACTAGGGATGTCACAATATCACATTTAGTGTTAGGATTATTGAGAGACCATTGAGCCTTTATTCACAATTATGACATTTTTATTTTCATTGTCACTTTTTGTCAAATTTGTGATCAATGTTATAATATCAAATGTTCTTAATGAAAATAAAAAGCTAATGTAACAAAAATAGTGTGAATTGTAAATATTTAATTTTGCTTCTAAAACTGCCACGTTCATAATTATTTTGTTCTCACGATTATATTGTGACTTGAATAATCACGATTATTGATTAACCTAATAATCTTCACATCCTTAGTAGACACAAAAAAATAGTTTTTGTTTGTATTATAGTTTCATTACATTTTCATTTCCAATAATGTTTTAAAAGTATTCAAAATAACTTTACCGTGCAAGATACATTGACATTTTTAGTAATGTTCCATATTCATAAGATCTTTTTTAAACGATAGACGTATGTACGATAGTAAGAAAAAAATCTAGGGCAATGCAAAGCAAATGTATTTGTTTAACACAATTCATACACATAAGTATTTCAAAGCAGGAAAAGATACAGAGAAATCAACATTATTAAAAATACAAATAATCATAAAATTGACTTTTAAAGAAATAAAGAAGCAGATAAACAGTCATATGCACAGATAAAAAAAATGTTTTGAGCCTAGATTTAAAAGTTGTCACAGCCGAGGTCTGTCTGACATCTTTAGGACGACTGTTCCAGATCTGAGTCCTGACTCTGGTCCACGTTTAGTCCCGACTCTGGTCCACGTTTAGTCCTGACTCTGGTTCACGTTTAGTCCTGACTCTGGTCCACGTTTAGTCCCGACTCTGGTCCACGTTTAGTCCTGACTCTGGTTCACGTTTAGTCCTGACTCTGGTCCACGTTTAGTCCTGACTCTGGTCTACATTTAGTCCTGACTCTGGTCCATGTTTAGTCCTGACTCTGGTCCACGTTTAGTCCTGACTCTGGTCCACGTTTAGTCCTGACTCTGGTCCACGTTTAGTCCTGACTCTGGTCTACATTTAGTCCTGACTCTGGTCCATGTTTAGTCCTGACTCTGGTCCATGTTTAGTCCTGACTCTGGTCCGTGTTTAGTCCTGACTCTGGTCCACGTTTAGTCCTGACTCTGGTCCACGTTTAGTCCTGACTCTGGTCCACGTTTAGTCCTGACTCTGGTCCATGTTTAGTCCTGACTCTGGTCCACATTTAGTCCTGACTCTGGTCCACGTTTAGTCCTGACTCTGGTCCATGTTTAGTCCTGACTCTGGTCCACATTTAGTCCTGACTCTGGTCCACGTTTAGTCCTGACTCTGGTCCATGTTTAGTCCTGACTCTGGTCCACGTTTAGTCCTGACTCTGGTCCATGTTTAGTCCTGACTCTGGTCCACATTTAGTCCTGACTCTGGTCCACGTTTAGTCCTGACTCTGGTCCATGTTTAGTCCTGACTCTGGTCCACATTTAGTCCTGACTCTGGTCCATGTTTAGTCCTGACTCAGAGTTTCTTTCAGTTTACTGAAATGTGCAGTAGAGTTAAGCCCAACGTAGACTCCAGCGTGAAGAGGTCGAGTGAACTGAGTGTGGACTTTGTGGAGGAGCCTCATGGTTTGACCCTGAACGCTGTAAAAGGACAGAGCCCCTGCGCTGTGGTCCAGGTAAACCCCGATTCTGGATCTGACTGGACCTGAGATCTTGGACCAGCCTCGGTTGAACACAAATGAGAAACCATCTCTGTAGCAGAACAAGGCCCAGGATTTTTCATTGTTTCCGAACCATTTGTGTCTGTCGGTGTCTCTGTAAGCAGCTGTGATTCGGACCAGGCCTCTCCACTCCACCTCCCAGTAGCAGCGTCCCGTCAGCTCCTCCGCGCTCAGGACCTGGTACACTTCAAACCTGTCTGGATCAGCTGGATAACTCTGCTTTTTCCCCACATTTGTCACTCTTCTGTTTCCATCAGACAACATCAGTTTTTTGCTTGTTGTGTTCAGATCCATGGTGATGTCTCGTGCATATCTGAGGAAGTCGTCTCTGCAGCGGGGCAGTGGGTTCTTCTGGGTGTAGCGGTGGTCAGCAGTGAGCCCACACTTCTTCAGCTCTTCCACTAAGACAGCTAACATGATGCTTTTGTAGGGAACAGGCCTGGGACTGAAGCTGTGTCTGCACTGAGGGCAGCTGTAGACCTTCCTCTCAGTCTCCTCTGTGTCCCAGTGGCTGTTGATGCAGCTGCTGCAGTAGCTGTGTCCACAGGGAATAGTGACCGGCTCCTTCAGCTCCTCCAAACACACGGAGCAGCTCAGAGCCGCTGGGTCCACTGAGCTCCGCGCCATTTCTCACTCTGAGAGAAAAGACTTTCACTTCCTCAAAACAGAAACTTAAAGAGAGGAGAGAGAGAGAGAGAGAGAGAAAGGAGTGTCACTTCCTCATGAGAGAAACTTAGAGACAAAGAGAGAGAGAGAGGGAGGAGCTGTCATTTCCGATTTGATTTTGTCTTTCACTTTCAGTTGTTGCTTCAACTCTCTCCAAACATCGTAGATGCTGCGTTCTGTCCTCTGTGAGCTTTTCTTCAGAATAGGCCCTTTTCATGTTGCTGCAGCTTGGCTAGTTCCGGTGTGAATATACCAGCGGTCTGTTGTTTCCGGGCAATTCATTCCCTCGGAAGCCTAGCTCAAATTCCGTAAACTAATTAAAATAATTAATTGACACAAACTGGACACAATCTACAGCCAGACAATCATCTGCAGAGAGTTCAGAGCTTCACATACGAGGTCAATACTTCACCATGTGTTTAGAAAATGTGCTGTTTTGTCTCTGAGGCTAATGTTAACCTGTATTTAATTTATTTATTAATTAATGTTAAAATAACTCTACAAACTGAACTAGCTTTATACAAAAACACTCACCCTAGGATGTCATGTACTTTTATCAAATTGTCTGCTTATATTTGCGCTAATTTATTTGTTAGCATTTAGCATTGCGCCAAACTTACGCACTTTTATAAACACACAGTCTTTCTCTGGTGAAGTATTTACCTCGTATGTGAAGCTCTGAACTCGCTCCAGTGGTTATCCAGTTGAAATCCGCTCACTGCTTTGAATTAATTTTAATTAATATTAGCGCATTTCGGCAAACTCCCCAAAAGGAATGAACGGGACAAGAAGGAACTATCCAGAGGTATCACACAACTGGAGCTAGCCTAGCCGCAGCTCTGTGAAAAGGGCCTATACAGCAGTCCTATTCAACTTAACGTCAGGGTATAGCTAACTTTTTAACTCCTATTTTAGTCAAGGTTGTGTTTTTCACTAAAAAGTCAACGATAAATGCAGCACATTGTGATAAAATGAGACCTCTGGGTACCGTCTTAACTGAATAATAAAGTATTTCAGTTCTACTAAGTCCTATCCAGTTTTACTTTGATGGTTGTGAAAAGATGTTTGCAATCTTTAAATTGCGACCCAAATGAATATATAACGATATTAACCATGTGTGGAAGTTGTTGTTTGAAACCTAAATTGTGTTTGCAGTGTGAAAATCAGCCCTCTATTAACTTTCTAAATGTTAAAAATAATTAGATACTTGTTTTGTTTGTAGATGTAATTCTGGGTTATTTCTCAGGAAAAGTGACCCTCTTAATGTCTTAACGTGTACGCGCTTGAACGAGCCAATAGTTCTCTTGATTTGATTATACAGTATGTTTACTGTCTGAACATAAGACTGATCACCTGAACCTTGTGTATTTTAGTGGTTTACTCCAAGTGTCATTTGTTGACTCATTCCAGTGAAAAAATGCTGTATTTTACATAGACCTGGGTAGGGCTGGGCGATATATCGATATTTACGATATATCGATATAATTTTAAACAGAAAATGAATTTTGACATATCGTATATATTGATAATGCTGCGTATTTAATTTGGCATTCGCCAGTTTCTTTCTCCGTCTCTCGAAGGCGGCACCGAGGAGGGGCTTGTAAGCAAAAAACGGACTGGTTCAGTTATCTGGAGGTACTTTGGATTAAAACCATCTGATGCACAACAAAATACTGTTTTCTGCCGTGAATGTCGAAAAGAAATACTGGCGAAAGGTTCGAGCTAAATGTTTATGACGTGTAACGTAGCTCGCGCATCTATGTTTGTGCACGCACTATGACTTTTTGCAATTGAGAATCAAATCTAACGACTGAATAGAGCAGAACGTAAGCTTTTAAAAGAGGTATAGCATGTCCATATTGTCCAAAGTGTGGCCGTGGTGACAGAAGGAAAACTCGCTGTTTATGATATGTAGCGGCTAAAGTGGCTAAGTGTAGCTGGCGCTTCTATGCTTGTGCTTGCATTGTGACTTATTGTAATTGATAAACAAATGTGGCGACTGAACAGTGCAAAATGTAAGCTTTTAAAAGAGGTATAGCATGTCCATATTAGCCAAAGTGTGGCCGTGGTGACAGAAGGAAAACTCACTGTTGTGCTAAAGCGGCTAATGCTAAAGGGCTAATTCTAAGGGCTGCGGAGGAGCGCAGATGAGAAAGGAGACGCAGCAAAAGTCACACAGCGCTTCTAAATAAATAAGGAATATTTTATTCTAATTCATTTTGGAGAGATTTACAACTGTCTAACAAATAATAATGTTAGTGTGTAACTAGTGGCTACAAGGCATGCTTTTATAAAAGAGAAGTCAGCATGTTTACCTATGGCTGAAGGTGTTTAATGTATGTTCCACATTGAGCTACAACTGTCAGTTTGCACAGATCCTAAAATGTTTACAAGGCAAGGCACTTTTAAATGAATGAAAATCTACCTGGTTGTTATCTGCTCTGTCTTTACACTTTTCATAAAACGTCTTGTTTTTGCATTTATTATTTAAAAAAAGAATCTCCTTTAAGTTTAAGGATTTGATTGCACTTTAATAAACGGTGACAGAATGTATTTGTTATTTCATTATTTTTGGGAGAAAATTTTTGGGTGTTAAGATATCGAGATATAAATTTTGACTCATATAGCCCAGCCCTAGACCTGGGCAATATCGTGATAAAAATTGAATCGTGAGCTCATTTCTGTGATAATCAACTTTTTTCATGAAATCGTCATATTGTGATTTCCCACGATCTTTTTTCAGCTTGTGATTTTTTTTGGCTGCGCATTCAAGTCCTAAAAGAGGTGAATTTTAGCATTTTTAAAGTTTGATTTACAAAAATATTAATCAATTATCTTGTAAAACTTTTTAGTGAAGGGCTGAGGTTGTTTTTTTAGTCACTGGTTTCGATCTGAAAATCTGGCAACAAGACTGCCTTTGACAGCTGGGTTTAGCTATTGGCAGTGAAGTGGGAACTTTCAGAAAACTCAGATACTCAGAAACAATAGACATGAATCGGGATCAAATCGAAATTGTGATCTGGCTCCAAGAAAATCGTGATATTTTTTTTTTTTGGCCATATAATTTTACATCTTTTAAAAGCATTCCACTTTAATCTTGTTCTAATGGTGAATATTGTTTTAATATGACTTACTTTAAGCATTTATTCATTTAGTATTCACCTTTAGATTGTCACTTTTGACAGTGTTGATTCTTGTCCTATTTCAGTGCTAGCTTCATTCTGTCTTAGACCTGGTTTGGTCCTGGTTTATGGTCCTCGGTCAAACTTGGCCCTTTTGGAAAATAAAGTTGAATAACCCACTGGAATACAATATGCACTGAATGTAGGTTAGGGAGTTTTTTTTTTAGCCCAGACTGGACAGGATTCTCACAGGTCCTTCTCAAATACCACAGACCTGCCTCCTCCTCGTCTGTTTTACCACAGAAACACTACGACTGAAAGGAAGAGGAGGGAGGGAGTCATTATAACAACTGTTTCTCCTCTCTGTTGGAATTCACATTTCACTTTAAGAAACTTTAAAGATGCACAATGTAAATATTCTAGTGTTCATGGGCTTATAGTGTTATCATTACTTAACTTTACTTGAGCACATACAAAAGAAAAGTGATACAATACTCAAAGGAAGTAGGCAGAAGCAAATGCCTAATGCGGTGTACACACCGGACAGTTTATTTGCATCACAATTTTGTAAAAGTGTATTTTGACGCAGAACATGTTCGAAGCTGACGCCCAAATAGGCGTCCAAAACACCCCATTTCGGGTCGAGGTGTTGGTGGATAAAAAGACACTTTTAACGCCGCAACACACTTGTTTGCAGGTTTTGTTTTGCTCGTAGACAGATCACGTTGAGAGAGAGAAGGAGAGACAGAGAGAGGCTTTGCTGCCTTTATAAAACTGAGCTTACCCGATCACACAACTTTCTCCTCCTCCAGGCAGTCCTTTTGCTGTCTCTGTCCTCCTCCAGTGTCACGTCAAACAGCAGGTTTCAACACCACAAATAGATCCTTATGAGGCATTGTCAGTCCAGATTAGGGCTTGCACCGACTAGTCGACTAGTCGACTAGTCGACTATAAAGGTCCCCGCTAGTCGAAGAATAATTAAATCAGAGGTTGGCTTAAGAAAAAGCTCTTTTAAACTTGCACTTCTAACACATAAATGTCAGCAACACGTCCGTCGTTTTCCCCGGCCCGTTCTACGTCTCTCCCCGCGCTGTTCTTCCGCCCCGGGATGCTTTGTCCCTTCGCTTTGGCACACTGGAGCGCGCTGTAGACTACCCCTGCCTTGCATAGCGCACGGACACTCTGTGGCTCCACTCCAATAACGCACGAACTGTCCGTCCCAAAACGCTTTGTCTAGCCGAGCGCGTTTTATAGCCGCGCGGCTCAAAGCTCTCAGACTGTTCGCTCCGTCTAGCCAAACGCACAGGCGCCTAGAGCCCGCTGCACCCCGGCTCAAAGCTCTCGGACTATTCGCTCCGTTCAGCCAAACGCACAGGCACCTGGAGCCTGCTGCACCCCGGCTCAAAGCGCTCAGACCGTTCACTCCCTCTACGTCAGCCAAACATACAGGCACCTGATGCACGCTGCACCCCGGATCAAAGCGCTCGGACCGTTCGCTCCAACGCGCCCTGACCAGCCGTCTCCAAGCGCACATCGTCCCCCTGGATCCGAGTCTGTGGATCTACACTGGTCTTACGTTTTACAGCGCGGTTTGTGGGAGAAGGAGACGAGGGAAGAGTGATGAGTGATGTGTGTGAACCAGCAGGCTTCAGGTGCATTTGTGTTTCCTTCACTGTTCAAAACGCACTGACCAAACGTCCCACAGCTCAGTGTGTGAGTGCAGACTGAATCCAAGCCGCTGTCAGAGCGAGAGCCTCCGCCCCGCGCGCACGCACAAATAGGCTTATTTAGCTTTTATTTTCTTTTTGTATGTAAAATCAAAGAGCGCTCAGCTTTATTACAGGGGTACGTCCAATGTTTTCTGACAATATGGTCAGTATAAATAAGCCGTTTCTAACAATTGCCCAGGCAAAATCATCGTGCCTTTGGATCTTTGTTTTTGTTAATGACGTCATCGACTAGTCGAAGTCGACGCGACTAACGCTCTCGACTAGTCGACTACTAAAATTCACTAGTCGTGCAACCCCTAGTCCAGATCAAAGCTCATTTTGTTTGTTTTGTCATGTTGCCAGATTTTCAGAGCAACAAACGACCAAGTCTTTGGAAAAAAGCCCCAAAACAAGCCACATTTTCTTCAAAAAGTGATTAAAGGCTCCAGTAAGCAGTCGTCCCTTCCTCTTGATGTGAGAGGAGAACGTGTCACAGGAGTGGAGTCTTTCAACGTGTTAAAGATGGATTTTCACAACTCCTGCGATGAACGCAGATTCGAGTGAAGTTGCGTCCGTCGCAAGTTTTAACTTCCAATCTACCAGACCTCGCGTTTTCAGACGCCAATACACCCGCAAATACACTTGAACGCTCAAGACGTGGGTTTACATTGACTTAACATGAAAACAGACGAAGGCAGGCGAAGACACTGTCCGGTCTGAACGCACCATGATGTTACTAAAATGAGGAGTTATCTGAAACTTGTCCTGTTTACATGTTGGACTATTTCACTCATTTGGATTATTAAGGCATATTGAGCTTCAGACTAGTGTGATAGTCTTGATACCGCTTTTATAGGTCTTGAACTTGGACTTGAACTCGATCTTGTCTTGGACTTGGTCTTGGACTCGATCTTGTCTTGGACTTGGTCTTGGACTCGGTCTTATCTTGGACTCGGTCTTATCTTGGACTTGGTCTTGAAGTCGCCTTGTCTTGGACTTGGTCTTGGACTCGGTCTTATCTTGGACTTGGTCTTGAGCTCGGCTTTGTCTCGGACACATTTAATTACAATGAACAAAATGTGAATTATGGATCAGCATAAGCCATAGTTTCTTCCTAATTGAACAAAAAAAATCACACAAATCAAAGTACAATCCTTCTAGAAAGATGAGTCATTCTTTCTGAGTGACCAATCAGAAATTGTAGTCCGACTCTGATGCTACCGAACACTTAGCATCTGAGCTAGGCCGGTAAGATTTAAGCTAGTCCGGAGCGTTCTACTGTTTGTTTTCCTATAGCCGTGATGGAGCATTTCCAGTCTAAGAATATAATAGTTTGAGAAATATAATCTCACATCACCAAAGTTTAAAAAATCTTCATAAAACACAAATCAGTCCGTTTTGTTCATGGTTTTGCTGAAATCACTTGTTTAAGCTCGTTTTATCCATAAAAGTGACACTTCTGCCGTTCTTCCTGGTTCCACAATGTCAGACCCATGTTAAATTGCCATAGGGGATTAGATAAAAAATTATATGTGAAACGTCCTCAGGGCTAAGCAGCTCTGTGTGAGTCAGGAGCATACATTATTGTTTAAAACCCTGTTTCTTCAGCTTTATAAACTACGAAGTTATTACGACATTTTGCAGAATTTCTAGAAGTTCTAGATGTGCTTTTTAGACTGAAAACAACTGTGCTGTGGATCTGAGTTAGCACATAGCTGTTAGCCCGCGATACGTCTTTGTACTCTAAATATTTGAATTTTTGAAAAAGCCTATGGCACTTTAACATGGGGCAACATCCAGAACCAGGACCATCGACACTGTTCAGCTCCATTGATTTGTGTCGTCACCTCTACAGGAGGAATATAATGTCCAACTGTTTGTGTTGTAACAACAGAGCAGAGCTGCTGTCTACTAATGCTCTCTCTCTCTGCCTCTCTCTCTCCCTCTCTTTGCCTCTCTCTCCTTTCTCTCTCCTCCCTCTCTCTCTCCTCCCTCTCTCTCTCTCTGTCTCTCTCTCTCCTCTCTCTCTCCCTCTCTCTCTGCCTCTCTCTCTCTCTCTTTCTCTCTCCTCTCTCTTTCTTTCCTCCTCTCTCTCTCTCTCTCTCCTCCCTCTCTCTCTCTCTCCTCTCTCTCTCCCTCTCTCTCTGCCTCTCTCTCTCTCTTTCTCTCTCCTCTCTCTTTCTTTCCTCCTCTCTCTCTCTCTCTCTCTCTCCTCCCTCTCTCTTTCTCCTCTCTCCTCCCTCTTTCCTCTCTCTCCTCCCTCTCTCTTTCTCTCTCCTCTCTCTCCCTCTCTCTCTCTCTCTCTCCTCTCTCTCTCCCTCCCTCTCTCTCTATCTCCCTCTCCTCTCTCTCTCTCCCTCTCTCTATATCTCTCTCTCCCTCTCTATCTCTCTTTCCCTCTCTCTCCTCTCTCTCCTCTCTCTCTCCCTCTCTCTCCCCTCTCTCTCTCTCTCCTCTCTCTCTCCTCTCTCTCCCTCCCTCTCCTCTCTCTCTCCCTCTCTCTCCCTCTCTCTCTATCTCTCTCTCTCCCTCTCTGCCTCTCTCTCCCCCCCTTCTCTCTCTCTCTGATTTAACCGGTGAAGGGATGTGTAAGATGTGAAGGTGAGGTCAGTGCGATGGTGTGAGTGTGGAGTGTGCAGCTCTGTACAGTAGTTCATTCATGCTTCTCTGAGTAAACACCAGTCTACGGTGGCCTGCAGAGGTCAGACTGACGAACAGGAAGTCCACGTGGACACTGGAGGTGTTCCACACTCACTCAAGTCACACTGTGAGATCAAATAAAACTGACGAAGTGAAAACCCCATTGAAAGGAATTGCTTTTTTATATTTTGGCGCTGTCTGACTGCTCTGATTGGCTGTTTTAAATGTGTCAGGTCATCTACAAATCTACAAATCAATCGAGATCAAGCCTTATGCATTTGCCACTTAACTTTCTCCAATAACTTAAAGGACAAGTGTTCTTATTCTATTTAATTCTATCTGGATTGCTCTACCTGAGACTCAGAGTGCAAAGTGGTTCAAAAATAACCTAAAGTTCGAGCTGACGTAAAGAAAAACACTGCAGCAGGAATTTCCCAGTTCCTCCCAAACGTTCAGTGTTGACGTTGGACTGGAACAGGCTGAAAGGAGAAAGAGCTCTGGTCTGAACGTGGCACGAGAGCAGCAACACCAGAGGCACCGAGTGGAGGAAGGACACAGCCTGATCCATTCTCTTTTTCTTTAGGAGTAATGTGTGTAATAAAAATCCAAGTGTGGCTAGTTCTCGTCAGCCTTAGTGTGATGAGTAAAAGTAAAGAGTGAATGTGACCGCTGTAAAAGACTCAAAGATTTCAGTTCTTTATTAAAAAGGTTCAGTCTGTGGTAAGATCTCTCCTGGATTGAACAAAAGCTTCATTTGTGTGGGTCAAAGTGAGTTTAAATACATGAAAGAACTGTCTGACTGAGTTCTAATGATAGTAAAAGTAACCGGTTCTCTCTCTCCACAGACGTGATTTCTCCGACTCTCTTGAACCCGTACTATCGCCGTCTCTCCTTCGACGTGTCCTCGATGGAGAAAAACGCCTCAAACCTCGTCAAAGCAGAACTCAGGATCTTCAGACTCCAGAACCCTGGAGCCAGAGTCGCCGAGCAGCGCATCGAACTGTACCAGGTACTACAGACCCCACGCAGACTGTACCAGGTACTACAGACCCCACGCAGACTGTACCAGGTACTACAGACCCCACGCAGACTGTACCAGGTACTACAGACCCCACGCAGACTGTACCAGGTACTACAGACCCACGCAGACTGTACCAGGTACTACAGACCCTACACAGACTGTACCAGGTACTACAGACCCCACACAGACTGTACCAGGTACTACAGACCCCACACAGACTGTACCAGGTACTACAGACCCCACACAGACTGTACCAGGTACAGACCCTACACAGACTGTACCAGGTACTACAGACCCTACACAGACTGTACCAGGTACTACAGACCCCACACAGACTGTACCAGGTACTACAGACCCTACACAGACTGTACCCCACGCAGACTGTACCAGGTACTACAGACCCCACGCAGACTGTACCAGGTCCTACAGACCCACGCAGACTGTACCAGGTACTACAGACCCCACACAGACTGTACCAGGTACTACAGACCCCACTCAGACTGTACCAGGTACTACAGACCCTACGCAGACTGTACCAGGTACTACAGACCCCACACAGACTGTACCAGGTACTACAGACCCCACACAGACTGTACCAGGTACTACAGACCCTACACAGACTGTACCAGGTACTACAGACCCCACACAGACTGTACCAGGTACTACAGACCCCACACAGACTGTACCAGGTACTACAGACCCTACACAGACTGTACCAGGTACTACAGACCCCACACAGACTGTACCAGGTACTACAGACCCCACACAGACTGTACCAGGTACTACAGACCCTACACAGACTGTACAGGTACTACAGACCCTACACCGACTGTACCAGGTACTACAGACCAGTGGTTACACTAGGCTTAATTCAAATCCGTCACCGTGATGGACAGGGTCCCAAAAAATCCGACATGAGTGATTTTTATCCGTCATAATTTTATTCAGTAGGTTTGTTGTTTCCTATGTTTTTGTAGCTGATTTCTGTCACAGAGACTGCAGAAGCGCACGGCTCATGAGACATAAGATGCATTACAAAAAATGACTGAACTCTGCATAAATAGTTTCTTAAGATATCATTAAAGCATCTGCAAAAATCATTGTGTGCATTTGACATTCAACAATCTGAATAAACATCAGTGTTTGTCTGTTAACCGATCGTGGTCAAAAGTAAAAATCCTCTTGAAATCAGACCGACAAAACTTTGTCCATGCCGTTATTTTTGTCGTACGCAGCCTATCCGCGCTCCGTAGCTAACATGAGGTCCGTGAAACTGCAGCCTCCTGTTTACAGATTCATAGGTCACGTATTTGCGGAGGCGACAACACCGTGCGCTCTGCAGCGTCAGTCTAGCGGCCTCCCTGCCGGAACAGCAGCACGCATGGATGGGGATTGAAAGCAGCATTTGTCCCTCGCTGTTTCCTCAGTTTGAGAGAGTGGGAGAGCGCGAATCCGGTCGGGATCAGGTCACTAAATTAGACTATACAGTAAATAAGGGCAGCTCCATTCAAATGGTAGATCGGTAAATGACGGCAAATTGTCGGTTCATGTAACCTCTGACTTGTATATCGTGTGATTTCTCCGTTTTTGCACGTCTGTGTCGCGCATTGCTGCCTCCGTTCATTTCTATGTGTTATTATTTATGAATATTACCCAATTCTAATCCTAATCTTAACTAACGCCAAGCCCCAGATCTAAAGTTATCCACTTTTGTAACTTCAGACCAAAGCTTAACCATTAAACCCAAAGAAAATGTTCCCACGTCCCTTCAACCTCAACACGAGGTATGAGACCCACAGACAGAACTACCAGGTACAGATCCGAAAAACCTGAGAATGTGTCAGTTTGTTTTTAGATAGTGAAGAAGCTACTCAGAAGAGAATCAAAAAGAAACTCAGGCAGACAAATCAAACCAGCAACATCAGACACTTAAAGTTAAATAAACACAACTCAATCTTAAATACAGACGTGCTCCTGTGTGGTCCCTGGAAGTCTCCTGCAGGACGACTGTTTGCAGTACCACTCGGGCCTCAGCGCTGCCTTTGACAGTTCACATAAACAGCCTGTAAAGCACTGGCCGCGACATGCTATAACGCTGGAGTGTACGCGCAGATGGGACGTCCCGGTACGGAGGATTAACACCTTATCTGGACCTGCTCCAGTGGCTCCGCGTGGGGCTGAGAGCGGAGGGTTTATTGTTTTAACACTTCAACTACCGCAAAGTGGGAAATAAAAGCAGAACACAACATTTTTAGACATCGCAAGTAGAGGAGGACACTGGAAGAAATCTGTCCGTAAAAAAAAACAGGAAATTCTTCTGGCAGAAAATGACCAGCAAAATTTTTCCGTTGCAATTCCACTCTGTTACATTTTCATTCAAATTACGGACTCTTGTGTATTTTATATGTCCCGGAGACGTTTTCATACATTGAAGCTTTTCTCACACAAACAGGACAACAACAGTGTTTGTTTTTAAAGTCAAACATTTAATAAAACAATAATACTACAACAACATAAACAGTAAAAACAAATGATCTTCAAATCAGAATAACGACAATTTACCTTCAGATTAAAACATGTTTGTGTCTGAAACAGTTTAAATCCACAGAGTTTCACTTTAGTTCTTCTGTTTGTCCAGATTCTCTCAGAGAAACTTCTGGAGGAAAGATAATGATGATTATTAGTGCAAAATAAATGTACAATAAAGACCAAAGCAGAAGATAAATATTTATTTTCCCAGACCTGTTAGTGGATCTCAGGCTGTTGCAGAAGCTTCAGGAGGAAATGTTCTCTTGTCCAGACGTCACTTTGTCTGAAAATACAAATCTAAATCATGTCAAATACAAATGATGTTTGTTCAAATCCTCTCAAACTTAGAGCTATTACCTAGTTCAGACACTTCTGGAGCTAAAAATCACAATTTAAAAAATGAATCATTTATAAAATGATCAAACAGTTGTTGTAACTAAATATATAAAAACAATGAAGGAAATATATATTTCTACTCACCAGGGCAGCTCAGATCTCTTCTGTCCAAACAGACCGACTCTTGGTGCGTTCCAGTCGTCCTCGGAGGTCGGAACACGGACCTCGAGTTATGCTTTCTCCGATCGGTTGTGTGTTCCAGTGGTCAAGTCGGATTACTTTTACAGTAATGAGCCAGTCAAGTAATAAATAGCTTGGAAACTGCCCAGAACAGCAAAAATACAGATCTCTTTATGTCAGTTTATAAACTCGGACATTGCTGTTACATTTACAGTTTGTAAAACATCACAAGAGTGAATTTCTGCTTTTGTTTACATCAGTTCTGTGTAGCCGTTAGCAACATTAGCATTGCAGCACATAACAGCAGGTTTATAACGGCAGATGCGCATCAGCAGTGCAGGAGCAAAGTCACAGAGGAGAGTGAACTGTAGAGACAAACTAATAGCAAAGGTACGATCAGTAGTGAAGCTGTCTGAGGTTTTTCTTTCTCAAAACGCAGGGCGCTGCCATGTTCCATTTTCTACCTCGGACGCTGAAATTCTCTCCGAGGATCCGAGTGAGAACTCCGAGTTTGAGGGCTGTTCCAGTGAGAATTTACAAGTCGGAACTCAGAAGATCCGAGCTCCGAGTCCCACTGGAACGCACTATCTGTCTCTGACTGTTGAACTTTTCCCTCCAAAACCGTTTTTTTTTTCCACAATGCATTGCTTTCAGTTAGAAAATACGGACAAACCCGTAGAATATAAGAAACGGACCAGTTCATGTAAAAATACAGAGAAAAGTTTTTCTTTTTATGGACAGAACCGTTAAAATACACGAAAACACCAAAACTGACAAAATCCGTCAAAATCTACAGCAAACATTCTAGTTTATTTACGTATTTTTTTAGGAGTGAAGCATCGGGTCATCTCAAGTCACAGAGTTTCAAGTCCAAGTCAAGTCCTATGTCTTTTTTAGCAAGTCAAGTCTCAAATCAGCAAAATAGTGACTGAAGTCCAAGTGCAAGTCCACACCTCTGCTTTTTGGTCAACAGTAGAAAGCAGACGTTTGCTTGAATTTTTGAACTGTGCAGTCGTCCTTGGTGTACTCTTTTTCTCTTTGTTCAAGTGCATTTGCTGTGTTTGTGTGTGTGTACGTGCAGATCCTGTCGCACAAAGCCCTGTCGTCTCCCACTCAGAGGTACATCGACAGCAGGGTGGTGCGGACACAGACTGAAGGAGAGTGGCTTTCCTTTGACGTGACTGAAGTGGTCAGCGAGTGGCTCAATCACAGAGGTACAAACTTCATCTATGAACAGATCTCAATGGTTCTGTGCTGAGTTATAGTGGATACACATGACGAGTGAACATAAAGTATTCAGTCATTAACTCTTTCAGTGCCAGTCCTGTTCTTTCCTGTCAGGCCTTTTTGCTCATTTTAAACAATATTCACAGCTTTACAAAAAAACTTTCTGAAACTGGAATCATGACATGTTGTACATCAAAAGAGACCTACAAGTGTCTACTTTCATTTAAAAAAGATTAGTTATTCTTACACCGGGCTCACACTGCCTCCAGATGCAGATCCGGATCCGTCTGGGTCCGGTCGTCACTCACACTGCCTCCAGAATATGCATGTGTATGTACAGACTCTGCCGGCCTCGCGAGACCACGAGTTCACGGGGATTCACGCTCAACTTGGGAGTTTCAGGGAGTTTACGTGATCTCTGACACATGGATATGTAAACAAGGAACACTTATGCCGTGTTTTGGGCTTATTTCACGTCACGTCATTTTCTGTTGGATTTTTCGCCGCACAGTGAGTGAGTACGGGACGTTTATTTGCCTCCTGTGTGTTCAATAGTCGTGTATATGTCCAGCATTTTGCTGTATTTGTTGTAGTAGCAGAAACATAATGTTTTTACTTTGAAAACCACCGGATTCACTTCACCCGCGAGCGCTTGGTTTCCTGTTTGTCGTGTCTTGTTTTCACAACTTCACCAAAAAGGGCTCCGGTGCGCTCCGGCAGTCCGGAAAAATTTCAATGAAACGGAAACGATCCGGATGTACGGAGCAGAGCCACGCGGCTCGCCGGACCGGACGGATCGCGGTGTGAGAGCCTCTCATTACTTTTCAAGAAACGGAAAGCCTCCGTACGCCGGACCGGAGTACGGACTGGATCCAGTGTGAGACCGGGGTTAGGGATGCACCGATCCAGCTTTTGCTGTTTCGATACCGGTTCTGATAGTATGGCTTTAAGTATCTGCCGATACTCGATATCAACCGATACTTGTATTCGGACTAAAATACCTTATTTTTCTTAACAAACATAAAACATTTGGTCATATAGTGTTATGTAACTGTTATTTATAGTGCAAGTTACAAATTAACAACCTAATGTGAATACAGTGTCAATTATTATGGGATGTTTTGGATGAACATCAGCCGGTAAATTAGTCTCAATGGGCCTCATTCATGACTTGTTCTTACGAACAAATTTGTTCTTAAGGGCTCCTTACGAACATTTTTGGCATTCACAAAATTTGTTCTTAACAGAAAATGTTCGTCTGTAAGAACAAATCCTAAGAACACTGAGGAGCACTCGTAAGAACAAAAAATCAACAGTTTCAGATTTTTATTTCTTATATAGTTCAGTCAAAAAATGTAATCCTACATGATTGTAGGTTATGTATTTTTGCAAATTATTGTATATAAAATAGTTTTAGAAACAAAAAAATGACTCCTTTAATAAACCTGCAGCAGTCGGTCCAGCCTCAGAGCCTCTGTGTTCTGACCCCCACAGGACTCAGGACCCTGTGTCCCCCCAGGACCAGAGCCTCTGTGCACTGACTCTGCACCTCCGCTACAAAAGCAAAGCGTTATTTCAATACATCTGTGACTTGAACATGTTTCTTCTGAGTGTGTTCATGTGAGTTTGGACATTTTTAAAATACACTGAAGTATTAACTCAGCGAAAGTGGGGAGACGCGCTGCTGCAGCTTCTTCCTCATTTCCACTGCTCCAATCTTGTGTGTGACGCGCTGTGGTCGGCCCAGATTTGCCATATAAGGAAGTATGCATTATTCATTTTTATGTAAATAACCGTTTGTAGCTGGAGTTTGGTGAATTTGGCGTAAAGGCTGTTCGGAAGGAATTTGGCTCGTTACGAACTCGTCGTGAATCACACGTAGAGTTTTCACAGCAGCTTCTTAAAGTGAAAGTTACGCACAGATTTTTACGAAGACTTTCATGAATGAGGCCCATTGTGCCCAATTAGGCACAACAGTAGTATCGGCTGAACCGATATCATAAAACCGATACCTGCCCCAGTACAGTAAAATTCCCTGGATCTGCCCTGATATCCCAGTATCAGATCGATGCATCCCTAGTTATTCTACATTATTCCGTTTTCTTTTGTAAGGCTTTTGAAACTCCTTGTTTTCATTAGATTTCAGTGTTTGATTTGAGATAACGTCCTTTTTCTAAATCAAACTTCATGTCAGTGTTAGTTACATCTGTTCTACTTTTTGGAAAAAATATGAGCTACTGCAATGAAATAATGTCTTTGGGATCAAAATACGAGGTTTACATGATTCAAACAATGAGGACGAATGTCTTTTTCATCTTTAAACCAACAGACGCTGTGTTTCTGATGCAGATTCTCTAGATTCAGATCACTTGTGGGGTTCCTCAGGGGTCAATTCTAAGACCCTTTTACTTATATTTACATGTTTCTGTTAAGTAAACTGATGTCTTACCATACAAAAGACACTCTCGCCGCAGGTAAACTTTAAGTCACTTTGGAGGGTTGTTTTCTGTGTGGGAAGCATTGTATGAAAAGTGCGATACAAATAAAGTTTAATTTGATTGATTTGACTTTGTTACTAAACTCAGAGAAGACAGAAATAATTGTGCTTGGTCCTAGGTCTGGGCAATATCGTGATAAAAATCGAATGGTGAGCTCACTGTTGTGACAATCTGCTTTTTTGGTGAAAACGTCAAATTGTGATTTCCAATTTCTTTATTTACTGCATCTGTTGGTTAAAATACAGACAATTATTTCCAACCTACTTCTCTGAGCTTCAGAATTGCCAAGTTTGTTTCTTTATAAAGACGTTGAATAGTCTTTACTGCTGCAGTTTCAGATCAAGTTCCAGGTGAATTTTGGCAAATTTTCATGTTTGATTTACAAAACTATACCTCTTTATGAATGAAACATGGAAGTATATTTTCAAAAGTTGTTATCAGTGTTAGACAGTGGCGGGCCGTGCATTTCTTGCCTAGGCCTTCAGTGGTGCTCTTTTTAAATATATTCATTTGTCAATAAGCAGCTGATGGCTATTAAACTATTCTATTACACAGGCACACGATAAAGAGCAAAGCATCATTACTTCTATAGTATTCTATTTACACACACACACACAAATATTTACTCACCAATAGTCTGAATGACTTTTACACCAAAAACACAAATGGTCCTGAATCTGGAGCTGGTGGTAGTGTGCGGGACTAGACCATGGATACTTCCATGGACTAGACCTCATCTCGTCCCTGAGGCACCCGGCGCCGCTTCCAGTGGCCTCGTAGATTTTCCTCATATCGGCTCCTCTCTCGTGCAGCTATGTTTCCCTCCACACTGCTGTTTAGCTGTAAATCCACTCTGGGTTCACTAGGTTTTGGAAAGCACCTTGTAAGTGTCCCGCAGCACAAATCCCTTTCCCGCTTGTGACAGGAGCTCGGAGAGTTGCTAGGTTCAGAGTTGCCCAGTCTTTCTTAACAATGTCCAGCTTTTCTTGAAAAGTCCGTCTTGAAAAGGCTTTACCAATAAATTTGCAACCAAATCGATCTCTTCTCTCCCTTTAGCCATTGTGACAAAACTGCTCAAAACAACATTAAAGGGGCACTATGTAAGAAAAACAAACAAACAAAGTGATTTCCACTTTTGAACACCAGAGGGAGCCTTTCACATGCATTTTGCCTATTAAGCATGATGCCATCTAGCGTCAATGATCCATATTAACATTTCAAATACGTATAAATGTATCACAATTGATGTGGATTGGTTAACAGTGCTCTCTTATGTATTCATGTTGTAAAGAATAAATATGATTTAAATGTTTGTGGACTATATGTGATCATTAAAATTCCTCTCAATCTTGCACAGTGCCCCTTTAAGCACAGACAGCCAATCAAATTCCGTAGTTCTCCTGACGTTGCCGGTGGCCTGCTAGAAGGCCTTGGCGTCGTCAACGTAAAATCTGATTGGTTAAAGCAACAGTTTGATACGCGCTTATGTTAAGAGACGGAGCCTTCAAAACTGATTGTGAAGGCCTCGGGCAGATTTCACTGACCCTGACAACAACTGATGGCTGAAATATGATTGGTTAAAACAATATATTATGAAACACGCCTGAAAGCTGCGAAACGATGGGAAATGCTACGAAGAAGCCGATGAATAATTATTGAATTATTATTATTATGCATGCGTGCACTAAATATTAGTTATATCAGTTTGTTATTTAGATATTTTTAGGCCAGCAGAGAAGGCCTTGCAGGCCCTGACGGTCCACCACTGGTGTTAGAAAAGCCAATGTTGTATTATCACACAATGTTCTAAGTAATTGATTATTTGAACTTTATTTATGAGCTGAGGTCGCTTGTCTAGAGAGTTTTTTCAAAGGTTTTGTCGCGTTTTTCTCTGAAAATCTGTCCACACTGGTCAGTCTTTGTTCTGCTCTGAGTGAGTGACAGCTGGATTGAACCAATCACAGTAAAACAGGAACTTTCAGAAAAAGCAGATGATTGTGTTTACCTCAAAGGCAAAAGACAATAGTCTACAAGAATTGTGATCAAATCGAAATTGTGATCTGTCTTCGGGAAAATCATAATTTTTTGCCATATCGCCCAGCCCTACTTGGTCCACAAAAACTTAGAATGTTTGCTGTTCCCTCCAGTTCTAGTCTCTTAATCAAAATCCTACAAAGCAACTTGTAAATCTGGGAGTAAAAATAGACTTTGATTTTACTCAGTCAGTCATTTTATTTCAAGCTTGTTTGTCAGGATAATTTACTTTTTAAAAATATTACAATCATCAAATTTAGATAGTTAACAAAATCTGTTTAATAATGTATTTCTTAATCAATACAACTAGAGATGCACCGATCCGATACCGGGATCGAGTATCGGCTCCATGATATCGGTTAAGCCGATATCCTTGTTGTGTTTAATTGGACATAATGAGTCTTTATAGTCTGATGTTGAGCCAGAATGTCTTATAATGTTTGACATTTTATTCTTTATCTCTCTCTCTCTTTCTTCTCTTTTTCTTTCTCTCTCTTCTCACTCTCCTCTCTTTTCTCTTTCTCTTTTCTTTCTCTCTTTCTTCTCTCTAATTCTCTCTTCTCTCTCTACTACTCTGTCTTCTCTTCTTTCTTTCTTTTTCTTTCTCTCTCTTTCTCTCTCCCCTCTTGCTCTCCCTCTCTTTCTCTCTCTTCTCTTTCTTCTCTCTATTTCTCTGTCTTCTTTTCTCTCTCTCTCTCTTCTCTCTTTCTCTCCTCGCGCTCTAATTCTTCTCTTCTCTCTCTCATTCTACCTCTCTTTCTTCTCTTCTCTCTTTCTCTCTCCTCTTTCTTCTCTTCTCTCTTTCTCTCTCCTCTCTTACTTCTCTTCTCTCTCTTTCTCTCTCCTCTTTTTCTCTCTCTCTCTTCTCTCTTCTTCTCTTCTCTCTCTCTCTTCTTCTTAAGTTGTTCAGTTTTGACTTGCAGTATAAATAACACTATGATCAAAAGTCTTATGTTTTGAAAAGGAAAAAGAGCTATTTCAGTCCTTACACAAGTATCGGTTGATATCGGGTATCGGCAGATGCTTAATTCTAAAGTATCGGTATCGGAACTGAAAAAGCTGGATCGGTGCATCCCTAAACACAACTGACAGTTCAAAATCTTATATCAAATCAATCATTTCTGTAGCCTGCATGTGAACACAACACAAGCTTTCCTAAAGACTAACCCTGTCCATCTCTGTTGTTTAAATGAGGTGGTCTTAACCTTGTGTGTACAGACAGAAACAGTGGGTTCAAGCTCAGCCTGCACTGCCCCTGCTGCACCTTCGTCCCATCCAACAACCTCATCATCCCCAACAAGAGCGAGGAGCTGGAGGCACGCTTCGCAGGTCTCACATTTCACATCTCACGCCTAAACAAAGAAGAACTACAGAGATACAATAACCTCCTCCTTCTCACTCTCGTCCTCAGGTATCGACGACAGCTTTGTGCTCGGAGGAGACCTGAAAGTGTTTAAGAAGCGCAGACACAGCGCTCGGGCTCCTCACCTGCTCCTGATGCTGCTGCCGTCCTACAGGCTGGAGTCTCAAACACAACACAAACCCTACAGAGCCAAACGCGCTCTGGACGCTGCTTACTGCTCCAGGTACCGCCACATACACGCTTTTTATCTCACCATTCAAAAGGCTTTCAATTCATGAACTACTGAGAATTATAGGCCAGATTTTTAGACTGATTTGTCGCCAAGACTTCAGAGAGGCGTGGTCTGAGTCACATGTCATGTCTGTGAGTTTAGACAATTTGGAAGTTTGTGGGTTCCAACACATTATGAGGAACTTTCAACTGCCAGTCGACTTTGAGATAAATAATTGCTGCAATATTGTTTTTGGTCTGTACTTTTTGGACTTGTTTTAAAGTAACATAAGATTTTAAAATCCTCTAGAGTGCAGCTAGGCTGGTGTACCTCATGCTCAGTTGACAGTCTTTTCAATTACTAGATCAGGTATTGCAGAATGACAGACAGTGCATCTGGCCAATCAGCAAACAGATGAAGCAATGTGTTGGCCAAAACCATGGATCTATTCAAATATCTGGATAGGACATTGCTGCTTAACACCGTCTGGAGTTGATGTACTGGCTCCCTTCAGTCCAGAAAACATTTGTTCCATAGAGCACAATGTAATCACAAACCGCTCCTGCTCGCCTCACTGACACTTACACATTTCAAAAAGGTTGGACTTTGTGACAAATCTTACCTAGTTTCATATCATGAACTTTTTCCCAGCTCAAAAGTTTTCAATTTAATTAAAAATAGCTTTTTAATCTTTAGCTCCGGCTACAGCTCTGCTCTCTTTAGCAAGCTCCCGCTCTGATTGGTCAGCGTGGGTGTTACATGAGCCCACACAACTGACGTACATCTGTGTGAGAGAAAGAACAACTGCACATGTTCAGTGGCCGGAGGTTAGCTGAATCCAAACTCGCTACAATGCGCCATTGACGTAAATCGGCAGCCATCTTTTATCACCGGGGCTTGGCCAAAACCAATCAAACTGTGTGTTCGCCTCCTTTGACCTTGTGTCAAATATTAATGTAAAATTTTATTTTGTATTTTAATACATTAGTTTACCTCACAAAATGATTGCTGACGCATTTTGCAATTTACTTCCTGGATTACAACGAGCTAACAATCTCCACAAATGCTACGTCAGATGGTTTCCACAAAGTGAAATGAAACGAGCTAATGTGCAGCGGGATTTAGACGACAAATCATGTTGAAGTGTGTTGTCCCGTTTCAGAAACGTCCAGGACAACTGCTGCCTGCGCTCGCTCTACATCGACTTTAAGAAGGACCTGGGCTGGAGGTGGATCCATGAACCAAAGGGTTACGAAGCAAACTTCTGCGCAGGAGCCTGTCCATATCTGTGGAGCGCCGACACACAGCACAGCAAAGTGAGTCTGGTCCTGAGAATAGAAGGGATGTAAGATTATCTAGTCATGTCAAAGCATCAGTTATTTAGCTGTGCTTTTGAATACCACAGCTAAACCTCCGTTGGTAAAACATGTGGCTTGGAGCAGAAACCAGACTTTCAAAGAAGAAATTAGTCTTCTGTGATTTTATTTCAGCAGTTAAAAGGCTGTTTAGTTTTTTTTTGTTAACAAATCCTTATCAAAAGCAAAGTCAAAATAAAATCCAATTACAAATCAAGATCAGTCACTAGAAAAAAAAAAAAATCAGTCAGTCAGATGGCCACTGTTAATCTAGAACAGAAGTCTACAATCTTTAACAGCAAAAGAGCAGCAATGGCCCAGTCAAAAGACATTTAAAGTCAGAAACAGCTGCAACTCTAGTTTAAAGGACACATATTATGCATTTTTTGTGTTGTTTTTTTTTCTTCAAACCTGTTCCGAAGCACCTCCACTTTGGAATCTCATGCACCAGAACTAATAAAAAAGTCTAGTAAAGTCACACAAGGGTTGTGTGTGTTTTCTACTTTAAAAAATGAATTAGAGCTCTATCTACTGACTCCAAAGAAAATTACAGAGGTTATGCAATCAAACCAAGTCTGGCCTGATATGCTAATCCTGCAGAAATGCTCAAAACGAGTCTGGACGATTTACAGACTTAAAAACAGAGCAGGATATCCCAGGGATCTATCTATGACATCACAGATCTGGGACATTCAGAACAGTGTTTTTGGGAGAACAAAAGATATCTCACAAACAAAACTTTAGCAGCATTTTTGGCGAGGAAGCAACTTTACAATAGGATTAAAAACTCCAAAAAGTTGATTTTGTATAATATGTGTCCTTTAATACAAATATACTATTTATAGGTCTATTATAGGTCTGTTATAGGCCTATTGTGCGTGATCAGTCTGTCACTTTCTGAATTCTGCTGCATTTTAGATGATATACTGTTGGTGTCAACAAACTCCAAAATAAATGTGTATAAAGGTGAGATTGACCAAGATGAGAATATTTATCACATTTTTGAATTTCTTGAAGTATTGCATGTTATTGCTAGAGGCCCCAGAATGTACATTTTTGTGTCTCCTGTCCCTGCTTTAGTGTCATACGTGGCCTCACACAAGCCGTATACTACATCTGTATGTTATATCACACAATTATCACAACGATTGTTCTAATAACAATAGAAGAGCAGATTTGTCAGACCTGACGGCATTTTTCAGAGACAGTCCTCAGTCTGCAGAAAAGTATCACATTTAAACACATGAATACCATATATTAGAATGTCCTTTTTTTCTCTTAGCGGTGTATTTCCCAAATGTCAATGAGAGCCCAAAGAGTCACTTTGAAGAGTGTAAAAAGCTGCAGGTTGCAGACCTCTGTTCTAGAGCAATCACAGTGCAGCCATGGACAAAGCAAGCACAAGCTGCTTTGGGCATTGGTGGTGCTTTTCCTTGACTGAATTTAACAAAAATTGTGGCTGTTCATTTACTTATCAAATCAAATCAAATCAAATCAAATCAAATCAATTTATTTTTGTATAGCCCTAAATCAACAACAGTCGTCTTGTCCTGTTGTCAACAGGACTTCCCAAGATTATTAATTTTATCAAATATGAATAATAGGAAATCAAAATAAAACAATACACATTCAATGAAACATTTGATCAAGCATGTCAAAGCAGATTATTAGTAGAGCAGATGAATGATTGTCCAGAGCATCCCCTGTCGTTAGACCCTCCTTCTGTCCTTAGACCCTCCTTCTGTCCTTAGACTCTCCTTCTGTCCTTAGACCCTCCTTCTGTCCTTAGACCCTCCTTCTGTCCTTAGACCCTCCTTCTGTCCTTAGACTCTCCTTCTGTCCTTAGACCCTCCTTCTGTCCTTAGACTCTCCTTCTGTCCTTAGACTCTCCTTCTGTCCTTAGACCCTCTCTCCCTTTCCTAAGGGAAAAAGAGAAACCTGGAGGAGAACCACAGTGAAGAAAAAAAAAAAAAAAAAAGTTATAGAGTTTATGTTTGTGGAGCCAGAGTCCATAAGCAGAGGGAAACGACTCGTCTTGCAGGACCAGGACAGGCCAATCCTGGAGAGGGAGGTGGGGCGGAGGTCCAAGCATCAGTGGTCCGGCCCACGTCACTGGAACAGCAGCATCTGAAACAGTTACACTCCCCGAGAGGACAGTGGGACAACGAGTGAATAGCAAAGAACAGACTAGAGATGAACTGTAATTTATTATTCTTTACAAGAAAGGCAGAAGTGAGAGGATAGTGCTCAAGTTGCCATACTTTCCCCAGTATATTTGCTCCTAGGGCAGCCGGACTAGAACTATGGGTTTAGAGTCTGTTCCTAACTGACCTGACCATAAACTAATCCAAAGAGGAACGTTTTGAGCCTAATCTTAAATGTAGAGACTGTGTCAACTTCTTTGACATGAGCAGGAGCTGATTCCATAACCAGGGAGCTTGATAGCTAAATGCTCTGCCTCCTATTGTGCTTTTAGAGACTCTAGGAACCACCAGAAGTCCAGCATCTTGAGAGCGAAGTGAACGGTTAGGATGATAAGGAGTTATTTCATCTTTGATATAAGAAGGGGCCAAGTCATTTAAAGCTTTATAGGTTAGAAGATGAATTTTAAAGAAGAAGAATTTTAATTTTATTAAATTTTACTTCTGAGCTGCAACCCTTCGACTAATCAGCTTCAAATATTCAGTGTATTTCTGTTTCTTTCTGAGTAACACCTCCCTCTTCTGTCCGCCAGGTTTTAGGTCTGTACAACACCATCAATCCAGAAGCTTCTGCGTCTCCCTGCTGCGTGTCCCAGGACCTGGAGCCTCTCACCATCCTCTACTACATCGGCAAAACGCCCAAGATCGAACAGCTGTCCAACATGAAAGTCAAGTCCTGCAAGTGCAGCTAGGACCGCCGCAAACCGGACTCAACCAAACCGGACTCAACCAAACTGGACAAAACCAAACTGGACCGCCGGAAACTGGACTCAGCCAAACTGGACAAAACCAAACTGGACTGCGTCAAACTGGACTAAACTAAACAGCAACTTTTCAAACTGGACTGACGCAAACCAGGCTTAACCAAACTGGACTAAACCAAACTGGACTCTGCATAGGGATGGGCCGATTTCCCATTACCAATATAGATTCTGAATATCCATAACAAGGTTCACAAGATCAAAAATTCTAAATATTTTGTGCCATGATTATGTAATACTGTCAGATTTTTCAAGTTTATCACTGAACTCTCACAGTCAGCGGCTTTTTCTGATTTCAGTCTTCAAATTGAAGACACATACTTTCAAAAAGGAAGCAGCGGGATGTACACAAAGACATCTGGTCTTCAAAATAAAAGCCAGTGCTAGGATAAATCGAGATAAGGTTGAAAAGAATTTATTTTATCTTTTAAAAGAAAGTGTGTTTAACAGGCTCAGTAAAAACATTTTGTGCGCCACTACCTGATGTTTAAAGTGAGGCTAAACATTCATTCAGAGACTAACTCCACCCACAACTGAACCCCAAACAGACTTGCAAAAGTGGGAGATGCCCGGAGGCCTTTAAGAGACGCCCAATGGTGTGAACAGACATTGATTGACAGCACCAAATACTAACAGTGAGCTTGGTGAATGATGTGAGTTTTGTGTCGGAGCGGTCCTGGTCCTGACGTGAGATTTGCAACGGTGGAAGCTGTACAGCAACAGCACCAAGTCTTTGCTTACTTACACGTTTTTTTTATATTTACTTTGCAAATCATACGTATGAAACCTTTGCTTTAGTCTACATAAGCGCATGAGCCTATTATGTGAGTCTTTTCTAAAAATGAAAATCGAAAATGAAAACACAAGCACGAGTTTCGAACCAGCGCATCAATGAACTAGTGGTGGCACAACGCACCACTCCCTCAACAAACTGAGATGATTGACGGCTGATGTCATTACGCAGCGGGTGATCTCTTTTCAACTCTCCACAGCAGCGGTGTCAGAAGGAGGAGTTTAGATAAACCATCTGGGCGGCTCGTCTGCCGCGTCAACTCACTGTGACGTCAGCGTGAACTGAAAATGCACTGACAGCGTTTGCCCATCGTGGCAATACAGCCTTGGTTTTTGCACACATAACTCCAAAATGAGCAAGTTTGCACAAAAATGTCCAAAAAAGGCCTGGAAACAGTAGATAATTCAATTTTGACCCCATATACACTGTCTGACAGTGAAAAAAAGTTGATTCTGAGTTTAGTTTCTCTTTAAAATCCATGACTGTGACTCACAATCCAGCATCTCATAAGAACTCACAATGCAGCTGACAGTTCACATGGATACATAAACTGAGAGTGCACGGCAGTGCTGGAAAGTGATCCACAAATAGCAGATCGCCGTTCATATGATGAGACCTCTAATGACCGATGATTGGCCTGTTTGGATTAGAACATGTGTGATGCTCAACGATAAAGATCAACCCTGCCTGCAGCTCAGACCACGGGGATTTTAAACATCAGCTGGTGCTCAAAAATCATATTATTTTTTTATTACACTTTTATAATCGACGGTGTTATCCCCCATTCATCCAGGAGTGATCCATAGTAGAAAGGCTTCAAAGTTGTCATCTGGACAACGCTTTCCAAGATCAAGACGTTTCGACTCGTATCCGAAAGTCACTCCCATCAGATTAAAAATGACTTTCGGATGAGAGTCAAAACATCTTGATCTTGGAAAACACTGTCCAGATGACAACTTTGAATCCTTTCTACTGCTTTTAGAATCATCGACTAAAATGACCAATCATGAATACGTTTTCAACCTTATCCTGCTTTTCCACAGCACTGGCTTTTATTTTGAAGGCCAGATTGTCTTTGTTTACATTCTGCTGCTTCCTTTTTGAAAGTACGTCATTTCTTCAATTTGAACAATGAAATTGGGAAAAGCTGCTGACTACAAGTATTTCCATGATCGACTTGCAACAGCAAAATGATTTCTACTTTTCCAGAGGTTTCAATTGGTCCAGAAGAGGTGCTGAATGTGTGAAGAGTTCTGTCTGATTACTCAAGCTGCACCAAATCAAGTACTGTTTATCCTCCTTAAAGTAGAACTAAGTAACATTCTTATCTTGTTAAATATCTTTGTCAGTCTCCGTGATGGTTACATAGTAGTTTTGGGGCATTTGAAGCTTGTGTCGGCTCTCAGCTGCCTCCTGTTGCAAATACGGCAACTGCAGCTTCTCTCTCCCACCTTTTCCCACCACTGCCCGAAAAACCATGGCTCTTAGATTTTTTCATTTAGCAGTATTTTGGTAACACACTACTGCTGAAGTTGCTTAGTTCTGCTTTAAACGTCACTTATCTCTTTTGTTTTAGATTCAGCCTTCACATGTTATTGGCCCTAATTTTGAGTTTTTGCTGATTTTATGTAAGGAGTATAAGTAATTTGACTTTTCACAAACTGGACTAAACGTTTGGAACCCAAAGACATGGACTAAAACTGGACTCACTCAAGACTGTTCTCACAGATCTAACCGGACACTTGAAGGTACTGAAACAAGAGATTCTTTTGGAACTTTTTAACGTAGAGTTGCGGTTGTTTTGACGACACTTTGGACAACTGTTCAAACATCGTCTGGGAAAGCGTGTGTACAGTTGTGTTGTTTATCTTGGTCATTTTATGTAAGTTTAAAGTCCCTTTCACAGACCCACCAGACTCCGAAGCATGGCAAACACTGGAAGAACAAATATATATGACGTCTATGTGAAATCCATCCTATAATGTCTTCATTCACTCATCTGCTTTGTACAGGATTGACTCGCTTTAAAGACTAATGGTTGTTACCTTTTTTAACTGAATTTTTCATTGTTGTAAATGTTCCCTCTACAGTCTGATGTTTTAGCCTGTTTTATGTCTGTAAATCTCTTTTTCGATCAGCAACCTTCTGTCCTTTTTACTTAACTATTTGCGACCATTTGCGCCGTGGCGGAGGGCAAAAGAGCGTGAACGCAGCGTTACAGGGATGGTTACTTCTAATGCATGTTCAGTGCAGTTGTTCATGGAAGTAGGTCATCTTTTGGCAGCACAAAGCAAGGTATTTGGAAAAGCTAATGACTGTTAACTGATCTATACCGTCTTCCTCCTGCCGTGTTTGCAAATTTAATCCAATCTACAAGTTGCCTGACTTCACCCTCATGATTGTACCATTCTGTAGTAAGCAGTGTTTCGTCTTACACTAGGCAGATTTAAAACCATCTGGTTTGTGTAACTTTGCTTTATATCATGTGTGTCTAGTTTCGATTTATTGCTGCCACAAATTGACCTCTTCTGTCTTCATCAGAAGGTAAATGATTTAAAGTTACATTAGGCTTACATCCTTACCTGTTAGTGCAGCCAGTCGCACCAGAGCTGGACCTTCCAATACGCAGACTACGTGAGTTGTCACACCTGTGTTTGGCCCGCACCTGTGTTGGCCCCGCCTTCTGAGCGCTGAGAGTTTTTTGAGTTTATGTCTCCATGCCTGTTGGATTCCCCCTCTGGTCTTTACTATAGGCTACACATTTTCGGTTTTACCAATCCAGCTTAAAGAGATCGCTCCTCCGTTCTTCTTCCTTTGTGCTGCGCTCAAGGCTGACAGAAGTAGAAACATGCATCTGATCAAACAAGCTCTCAACCAATCTTTATTTTGTGTCAATAGGACAATTATTGGCTGAACTACGCACACAAACAGCTGATGAACTAATACGTCTGCAGATCTAAAACCCAGCGGTGAAATACAACAGTTTTCATTTCTGTCCATAAAGTCCAGCGCGATGATACGGCTGATCGTCTGCTACATGAGCGTGATGAGGAACAGAGGCGGAGCTCACAGGGGGAGGGGCAGGGCTGGGGCCCCACTTGGACACACTGACACCAAGTGAAACCTGAGGAGAAGTGCAATTACGTATTAATTATGAAATTAACAATAAAATGACAAATGTAAAAACAATTGTTGGTCTAAAATAGCCCACTCCAGATTTAGGAAAAAGGATCTGTTTTATCTCTTTAATGTGAGAACTATTCACTAGCCTTGTGTATATTTGATCAATTAAATGTAAAAAAATATCTATTTAATGCTGCTTTGACTGATTAAGGTTGTAGAAAAGACGAAGGGGCCTTTTTGCTTATGGTCCCTAAAAGTTAGATCTGAATTGCACAATATGTAACCTTTTACAGTTGAAATAGATCTAAATGAACTTAAAAACTGTCAGGTTCCATAGTTTCAACGCAAGTAACAGTTCTTTTGCCCTCCGTCCTCTCTTCTGAATACTTCAAATCGATCAATCTGATAATACTGAAACGATCCAATCAGCTGGAAGACATTTTAGAGTGTTGAGGATGAAAAATGACTTTGTTTCACTTCAAGGTTTAGTTGGCTCTAAGAATTTGAGTTTGTATTTATTATATTATTTTTTTACATTTCAGTTCATCTTTTATTCTTTTACACAGTAGAGTGGCTAACTTAAAATAACAGAAAAAAAAATCACTCAGTCAAACACAAACGTAAAGTCAAATGTAAAAGTATTAACTCAACATAGCTTCCGTTCACTCAATGTTTGTAACTTGTGAGTCATAAGGGAAGTAAATTTTCACGGTGCTGAAGGTGTTTTGAAGAAGGTTTGCTGAAAGTGAATAAAAGTACAAAATGGTTCTGGTTCGAAAAAAATCAAACAACGAAGATTGTGAACGCACTGCAAAAACAAAACGGTTAAAATGGTTTCGAACCAAAACGTTAGTGAGCCGTTTTGATTCTAGTTTAGATATTTGTGTCCTTTACTTTGCGCATAACTGACCTTTCGCCGAGCCCCGCCCCAAAACGGCTATTGTCCAATCAAACATCGTAGCAACCGTTGCTATGTAAATAGGGCCCGTCAAATCTTGAGCTCCAAGCAAGATGGTGAAGCGATGCGCCTATGGTTTTTGTAAATCGACCACAATACCCCGAAATATTGACCGGAGGAGTTGTGTTCTTTCCATTTCCAAAGCCGAAAACAACTGGAGCAGTGCCTACAATGGATTAAAGACAGTACAGGCGGCTCGGGCGGCTCCTCTACCAGCTAAATATATCGAACACATGTCTGCTCAAAGGTAAAACTAATGTTTAACTATAGCTATGGACTTGCTGTGTTGTTAGATCTAGAGGCAAAAACACAAACTAGACACAAGTTCTACCACGACGAGGATATAACTGCAGAAGTTACGCTCTAAGCTGCTACGTTTAGCGAGCCTCTTAGCTTTAGCCAACACGGGTAGGTTTAGCTCGCTAACAACCCTCGTAAATGAACAATATTCTTGCAATAGAGAAAAATAGACCTTCACATATGAAAGTGAACTCACCCGGCAGTGCAAGAGCAGGACAAGGCTGTGATTGTTGCATTTGAGGTAACGTTAAAAATCATGGGTTTCTCTGATTTAGCTTGAGACCAGTAGCATTAGCCTCCATAGGAGTTATGTCCCTCTGTTGCGTATTTTAATATTTTGAATAAATCCCTCCGCTGCACAGTGAACCTCTTTGCCTCGATCTAGAGGAGATCGCGGAAAAATTGCTTTAAAAAAGTCACTAACGTGAACAGGTGTACTTCTTTCTGTCATTGAAGTCTATGGCACGCTGTCATATTTGACGGACGTAGCAACAGTAACTAAGGGGGGCGGGGCTCGGCGAAAGGTCAATTCACGGTAGATCAACAGTGATTATTCTGATACTACTCATAAATAAGAGGTCATTTTAACAGAGTAGATATATTTTGCAGTGCGTTTTTTTTTTTTTTTTTCTGGAGTAAATAATGTGGAGTTGTTGGACTGGGCCAGTTTCTGTGCTGTGGACTTAAACCAGACAAAAAGGGAGATGTTTTTATGTTGTTCTTTTTAAACTATTGTTGATGTTTTGAATGCACTGTAAAATATGAATTATACTTTGAATAAATATTCCAGATCAGTGGTTCTCCAACTCCTCACAGTTGATATTTGCTTGTCTTTGTTTCTTTGTCTCATTGACTAAAAGGTCTAAAATGAGAAAGAAAACAGGACTAACTTTTGTTTTTTCTTACAATCATTTAAAATTGTGAAATGAAAATGACATAAGACGTTTACTGAAATACAGAATGTTTTATTTTATTGCTAAATTGGATGAAAAAATACTGTATAATGAATGATTGAAATCAAAAGTGATTTTCTACGTCCAAATGACCCAGTTATTTATGTTTTACAGTGTGTTTTTGTTGTTTGTTTGTTTGTTTGTTGTTGTTGTGACCCACTTTGCTGTTTGTATCACAGTATTGTCAAAGGGCTCTGGTGGAAATAAATTATTGAAGTTTTACATTAAGTTTTGCATCTGATTCTTCTTGACGGATGGCTCACGTCGGACTCACACTGGACCAGTACTGACTCTGGTCCAGCGTTTCTTGAAAAGTGCTGAGAGGTTTTGAGTACTGAGTGATTCGTCCGGTCCGGTGAGCTGCGCGGATGTGCTCCGGCCGTCCGGATATTTTTGTTGCAAGGAACTTTTTTGGGCTGTCTTTTTGGTGAAATTGTGGAAACAAGACGTGACAAACCAGGGTTGCCAGATTTTCAGAGAGCAACAAGCGACTTAGACTTTGGGTAAAAAAAGACCAAAACACACCACTTCAGAAAAAAGTTATTAAAATAATCAATTATTTAAACGTTTTGTGCCACAACTAAACATTGGTTAATGATTTTACACATTGTAAAACGTATTTGATTTTAATAAAGACTTTAAAACATAAAAATGTGCTAAAAGTCCATATTCAAGTAGCTCTGATCCATCAATGCTCCTCCGTGAGCTCATGCGTACATACGCATACATACTCCGGTCTCAGTGTGAGGGACAGACCTGGATCTGGACTGTGAGCCTGGTGGAATGTTTTTAAGGACAATGAACAATTTTGCATTTAGCACAAAGGCAGAGATGCTTGCACCAGATTGTAGCTTACAGCTAATTCACAGCTGTAGTCCTGGAGAGGAGAGGCACTTTGGATTTTTAGTTGTAGGAGGAAACCGGAGTACCCGGAGGAAACCTACGCAGACACGGGAGAACATGCAAACTCCACATAGAAAGGCGGTCCGGGAGTCGAACCCAGGACCTTCCCTGCTATGAGGCCAGAGCGCTAACCACTGTGCCACCGTGTCGCCCTAATGTGTAATGTGTAATATATGGAAGCAAGGCAGGACCTGGGTAGCACTTGATGGAAACCTGGACAGGAGGGTCACTGGTAGAGATTAGAGCTTCATCAGTCTGCCCCAGGGCAGCTGTGGCTACAGCAGTGACTTACCATAGACATTAAAATAGTAGACGTGCAATCAGCATCTCTGCTCTGTTGCTACAACTCGAACAGAGCGACGCCATATTCCTCCTAGTCAATTGACCACAACGGCAGAAGTGTCACTTTTATGAATAAAACGAGCTTAAACAAGTGATTTCAGCAAAACCATGAGCAAAACAGACTGATTTGTGTTTTATGAAGCTTTTTTAAACAACTTTGGTGATGTGAGATTATATTTCAAACTATACTATATTCTTAGACTGGAAATGCTCCATCACAATGTGACAGACGCCTCCACAGAGAGTGAAGATATAACTGTGTTTGTTGTTATTTATGTCATTTCTCGCGCTCCATAGTATACAAAAAAAAATATTTATTCGTATTACGAGATAAGATCTCGTAATTACGAGATAACTTTCTCGTAATTATGAGTAGTTTTCTCGTAATTACGAGATAATTTTCAGATAATTTCTCGTATTACGAGATAATTAAAGGCTTTTCCCACATTCTGTATAACACGCTCAATAGCTAAGTAGGACTTTATACAACGGTAGTCTTCTGTGCTGCTTGATGTTTCTTAGCTAAGATGTGCTTGTGGTTTCGTTATGTAAATTAAGTGTCTGTGGTCTTCAACTGCGTTTACGGTCGAAAGTATAAATAGCTATAACGTGACTGTAACTACGCTACAGTGATGCTATAGACGCAGTGTTAGTCATCACCAGAAAGAAGCTAGGTGATAGTTTTTAAATAAAACTCGATCTTCTTGACTGTTGACAGTCAGTCTCACTCATCCTTAGAAATGAGCGGCAGTTTTTCTGTGGTTCAGGTCTAGTTTCATTATTGGCCAAAGAAGAGAATGCTGCATTTGCTAACTTCCGCATGGATCACCAGAGTGGGCGGGTACTGCAAATGCCCGTATGTTGCAAGTCTGTTGCAGCACTTTTCCTTTATGATAAATTGAAAAAAAAGGTTGATTTCAAAAGTTTCAAGTCTGTTCATTCTTTCCTGTAACTCTCTAGCTGGCCTGTGTCAGTGTCCTGCGCTTTGTAGTGGTGTGTCTTAGGTTTGCTGATCTGTTGGTCCATCCTAAGACAGCTCCATGTTTATGCATTTTGTTTTTTAAATGATCATTGTTTTGTCTTTGTGTGGACAAGGCCCTCAGTTTGTGTTTTGTGAAAAGTGATTACAGGAGTGGTTATCACCTCGATGATGCTGGCCTCTAGAAGTTATGTAACAAGAAGCAGTTTTGACCGAACTGCTCATTTGATCAGTTTGCACAAGTAAAAATATACACAGTTTAACAGTAAAAAAGGATCTTGGGAGTTTAGTTCACTTTAAACTTGTGTCTGTTGTGCCGTAGTGTCTGTGCTCAGCTAAACTCAGGTCGTGTGGAGATGTGATCCGTGATGCGTGGGTGGATCCTCCGGGAGGCGCCGCTCACCCCCCACAGCCCCGGGTGAGGTCACACATGAGAGCGGTAACAAGACTCCTCACTTTCCATGAGCCACTGCATTAGCGCGGCTCTGAGACCTTCTGGAGCTCACATATACAAGCCCCGGACCAAAAACAAGTGTGTTCATTGTAGATGATCTTCTTATGGTTGTAAGTTAGAAAAAGCAAAGAAGCCTGTTTAAAGTTGACCTATTCTGCAGAATCCATTTTTCTGCGTGAGTAAGTATGCTGTAATAAAGTTCTTTCATCATTAGCTTGTCCATAGTTGTGCTTGGAGTCATTCCTGCATGTTTGAGTAATCCTGAATTGTCCTGCATGTTCAAGGGCTCAGAAAACTCCTGTTTTATTGATTTCTCTATTTATTATTTGGTGATGTCTTTACGGAAGCTCAGTAATTCCAAACTCCACTTTTTTTTATCAGGCTACAATTGAGCTTTTACACATTTGGATTCTAATGAGGTTATATATATATATATATATATATATATATATATATATAATATATATATATATATATATATATAGTATTTAAACAAAGAAAACTGCATTTAAACAATACAACAATACATTCAAATCGTTTGTCTTGCAGAATGTTGTGATTTAAAATTGCTGTTGAAATAAATTGAAATCCGACATGTTTGCAGCAGATTTGCTAGAATTACATTTAACCAAAGCAATGCAAAAAAAAATAAAAAATACACAAAACTGCTGTGGATAAACTGCTGATTCACTGGTAAATATAATGTAAAGTAGCCTTTTGTTATTTAGCTAGCTTGTTTGCTGTCAGCAGTTGGAGAAGTAGGACATTTTTCCAGAGAAATATTTTGAGGGGATGGTCTCATCACCGACTGAAACAACAGAAGTTTCATCTGATCCACTTGGACCTGTGTCAACTGTTCTCTCACTTCAGTTTCCACCTCCAACTGCATCTGCTCCTCCAGCTAAGGCCCTGACCCAGTCAACCACATCATGGAGATGTCCCTGAGGCTGTTCTGTGGTCCACCTCCAAACCTGAGGCGACAGAGGCTTCTCCATCACCGCACCACCCTTTGGGACAGAGAAAAATCTGAAGATCCATCTGTTTAAATGTGCTTTTAATGTTTTGTAATTGTCATGTTTGATTAATGTTGTAATTACTAACTGTTCTTATGTATTGTACCTTTGTTAAACTGCCTTTGACTGTAAAGCGTCTTTGAGTGTCTAGAAAAGCGCCATAGAAATAAAATGTATTATTATTATTATTATTTATTTTTTTTTTATAGTTTTGCAACAAATAGGACACTTAACAATTGGAATAAAACATCATATTTAATTGCGTGTGTGATCCTAAAGTTTGTGTTGGTAACAAATGTGAAAGAAACTGAAGTGCTGTTGCAGTTTTTCTGCTTTTCTGCCATTGTTTACCTGATTTTCTCTTTAAAGGGGCACTGTGTAAGATTGAGAGGAATTTTAATGATCACATATAGTCCACAAACATTTAAATCATATTTATTCTTTACAACATGAATACTTAAGAGAGCACTGTTAACCAATCCACATCAACTGTGATACATTTATACATATTTGAAATGTTTTATTATGGGCCGGAATGTGGATCATTGACGCTAGATGTCATCATGCTTAATAGGCAAAATGCATGTGAATGGCTCCCTCTAGTGTTCAAAAGTGGAAATCACTTTGTTTGTTTGTTTGTTTTTCTTACATAGTGCCCCTTTAAACATGTCCCATACAAACACATGATTCAGCAGAAGTTGTGGTTGTTTAGATTTACAGCCAGACTGTAGCTGCTTTTTACATTGCATTTGTGCTTTGAGTTCTTATAGAACAAATTGTAGTTTACCTTCATTAACCTCTAATACATTTTTGCCACTCACTGCTGACGTTTGCTGGCTTTCATGTTATCTGTATTCTATTCCACATTCTGTCTCTTCGGTTTCTATGGGCGACAACAAGTGATGACGTCATAAAGCCATTGGAACTATCTCACAGCAAACGGAATGTTCAACTTCAGTAAACACAGAGCCACGGGACAGACGCATCTCTTGTCCTGGGCTCCTGTAAGTTTACCTTAGAGGGGTCCAAAACCAAGATTCCAACCCCCGGCCTTCAACTCTCTCTTGACTCGCCTGTTCACCAAACCATGGAGGGGCTTAAATCTCAAATTAGGACTTTCGTGGAGAACTGGTGTAACGAGGAGAAAGAACACGACGCAGCTGAGACGACCTGGCGCGAAAAGCTGCAGTCGTGGCTTTCCAAGGAGGCTGAGTTTTTCGGCGAGGGGGAGGAGGGGGCTTCAGGCGAGGTGGACGTACCCTGGAGGGAGAGCGAGGAGATGTGGGTCGAACGGGAACGCCAATTCAAGGAGCAGGTCGAAGAATTGCGAACGTCCGCCAAAACGAAGCTCGAAGAAGAGTCGGAGGAGCTGCCAGATTTTGCAGAGCTTCAACGGCAATTTGAGGAGTGGAAAAGCCACCTGGCGCTCCGCAAAACCCTTCGACTCCAACAGGAATCTTGGTACAGGGGCAGGGAGAGCATTTTAACCGCGCATAACCTGAAACCGAAGCTGGACTGGTTTCAAAGAGAAAACGGGCAGCTTTCTAAAACCGTGCGCGAGCTGCAGTCAAAAGTGGCAGAACAGAAGAGAGAGCACAAAAAGTTGAAGGATTTTGAGAAAATAAGCGAGACAACACACGCAGAGAGGCAAAAATTAGAAGAAAAACAGAGAAAATTGAGCGATGAAAACACAGCGTTGAAGCGAGAAAACGACACTCTGAGGAGAAAGTACTTTGAGCAAGAAAGGAACTTCGGCGTTAGACAAAAACAAGAGCAAATGGGTTGGTTGCAGCAAAAGAAGGAGCTTGAAAATGCGCTGCAAAAGATGGACGAAGACAAACGAAGCAGTGAAAAGATAGAGAAGGAGTGCGTCAAGAAAATGCGACTCTGAGGGGAAGATTTAATGAACAAGAAAAAAGTTTGAAGATGGAGTTCTCAAAGGAGAGGAACCAAGAGCGTATTGAGTTTCTGAAAACAGAGGCTGACTACCAGAGAATACTGCTCATTTCGACTGAGAAAAACATTCATGTTTTGTCCAACTTGACCGTTCTGGAAGATACGATCGCAGAAAAAGACGCGGCCATTTTACTCCATGAGCAGAAGGAGAATGAGCGGGTTTGCGAACAAGAAAGACTCAACGATGGAAATACGCAGTGGAGGGACACGCTGCAACGGGAAATGGAAGATTTAGAGAGGGTTCGGCTACAGAGAGAGCACGAGGGCAGGCTGCTGGAGCTTGTCGAAAAGGAGAGAGATTTGACGCACTATCTTCTAGATCTGGAGCAAAACATTGAGCACCGGATTTTGAAAGAAATCATGGAGACGAAGATCAGCGAACTTGCTCAAAGTGACGGAACCGCAGAGGCGCAAATTCAGGAAGAGGAGTGTGAAGCCGACGAGGCAAAACCGCCAAAAAGAAGCGATTTTTAGGTATATTTCCATCTTTCAGTTTCTCCGCAATGTCCAACAGTTTGCGGAGACGTTGCAACTTCCACAGACTCCGCACTTTCAGCTCCTCGTCGACGGGACGCGAGTAGATCCGGGTTTTCCGGATTTTTGGGCTTCTTGAGAAGAGCTGAGAGAGGCAGTAGTACAGACTTACTCAGTGTGTAAGGCTGCCGTCTTAAAACCAGCTCAAACAAACTCTTCTGTACGGTGGACCTGAAGGAAAAAACACACACAAGAGAGAAGAGTTAAGATCTGTTAGAGGCAGCAGTATAGACTAACACAGTTTGTAAGGCTGCCGTCTCAAACCAGCTCAGACAAACTCTTCTGTACGGTGGACCTGAAGGAAAAAACACACACAAGAGAGAAGAGTTAAGATCTGTTAGAGGCAGCAGTACAGACTAACACAGTTTGTAAGGCTGCCGTCTCAAAACCAGCTCAAACAAACTCTTCTGTATGGTCACCCTGAAGGTAAAAACACACACACAGAAGAGTGAAGAGTTGTGAGTGGCAGCAGTACAGACTAACACAGTTTGTAAGGCTGCCGTCTTAAAACCAGCTCAAACAAACTCTTCTGTATGGTCACCTGAAGGTAAAAACACACACGCAGAAGAGTGAAGAGTTGTGAGAGGCAGCAGTACAGACTAACACAGTTTGTAAGGCTGCTGTACAAAAGCCAGCTCAAACAAACTCTTCTTTACGGTGGCCCTTTCTATCCTTCAGCTTCCATACGATGTCCAACCGTTTAGACGCGAGTAGATCCGGGTTTTTGAACGTGTAGAGAAGAGTCGTGAGAGGCAGCAGTACAGACTAACACAGTTTGTAAGGCTGCCTTCTCAAAGCCAGCTCAAAGTAACTCTTCTTTACGGTGAAAGAAAAACACACACACAGAAGCATCCACACAAATGAACAAACTCAGAACCTGAGACACAGCAAAACATTTACATTTGCGATTGCGTTTCTAAACTTGCGTCGTTATTTTAACATTTGCGCTCGTATTTTTGAGTTTGTGTCCAAGTCACTGAGTTTGTGTCCAAGTCACTGAGTTTGAGTCCAAGTCACTGAGTTTGAGTCCAAGTCACTGAGTTTGAGTCCAAGTCACTGAGTTTGTGTCCAAGTCACTGAGTTTGTGTCCAAGTCACTGAGTTTGTGTCCAAGTCACTGAGTTTGTGTCCAAGTCACTGAGTTTGTGCCTGTAACGAGATGGTTCATCTCAAGGGGTTTTTTCTCTGAACAAATAAATTTGAATTTGATACAATTTTTTTGAGTTTGTGTCTGTGTTTGTGTCCGTGTCTTTGATTATGAATTTGCTCATTCATACAGTTGTGAACAAGTTATAGAGTTGGGTCTTTTGTAGGGCTGCAACAACTAATCGATTTAAATGATTAAAATCGATTATTAAAATAGTTGTCAACGAATTTGGTCATCGATTAGTTGGCTAAAAACTTTTACTATCAGTCTGTAAGGTAGTTTGTGATTATTATTAAAATGCAGTGGATTAAAATGGCCGAATAAATAATAAATATTGAATAAAACCAGTGAATGAGAGCAGCTGTCATCAATAAAAACAATGATAAAAGGATGCCAGAATAAAATTTATTACAATGTTAAAATGTTTCCATTTAAAAAATCCCACAATAAAATAAAAAGCTAGCTAAAATCAATATAGTGGGGCAACAATAAAACCGGGTTAAAATGAATAAAAGGCCGCTGATTAAAAACACGGGCACGGGATCAGGTCCGTCACGTCCACCACCTGCACATAAAAACACAGGACCAGCAGAGAGGCAAACAAACACAACGTCGCCGTAAGAGCACCGCTACAGAATGAAACTTACAGACAAGGCAGGGTTTCCCCTGCCTCTGCTGTTGTATAGCGTCACGGTGCTCAGCTCCTGGATCCTCCCCGTCCTCCCGTCCTCTGGTTTCCTCTCCGCCGGTCCCTGCACCACAGTAAAAACACAGAGCCAGCACACCACGCACACACACTGGAGGGTCACGGCCGAAGGCCCGCCTCTTTAAGAGCACCGCTACTTTCAACAAGACTCACCGGCGAGGCAGAGCTTTTACGCCCTGCCGCTGCCCAGATTTCACTTCACGGTGCTCTGTCTGTCCGCTCCAGGGGTGGCTCCGCTCCTGGGCACAGACACAGAACACGGCAGAGACAAAGCAAACAATCCCCCACGAGCCCACAGCCAGAGGCCAACGGGTGAACACCACTACTACACTGTTGGAAACTTACTTCGGAGGCAGAGTTTCCTCTGCCCCGGCGTGTATGTCGCTTCGTGGTGTTCTCTGATGGCTCGTGGAGGTCTGGTCTCGTGTCCTGCGCTGTGCCTTGGTTTGGTGGCTGGCTCTTCCTCGTTTGTCCCGTGCTCCGTGTAGCCCCAGTCTTTCTCCCGTCTCGCTCGTGTCTCCGGCCCTCTCGTCTGTCTCCTGTGTGAATTGTTTGTCTCTTTTGTTCCCCTTCCTCCCGCCACGCTACAGGTGCCACTGATTAGATAATTAAAATCATTGGGGCTAAAGTGTCACGTGCAAAAGGTTGTCCCGGCAACAGATAAAAATGGGGCGAGGTTAAAAGGGCACAGCAACCAATAAAACTTAAAACACAGCACAAACAAAAACCACTAAAAACACTCTAAAATCCCCAAAATCTGTGCTAGATCACAAGTCCGCTGAGATCCAGCCGCGCGCACTGAGTGGACACCTTCAACGGCTTTGTAGAGGCCTCCCTCGTGACTCTCACAAAGAACAGACCAACAGAAACCTTGTGCCTGTTTAGCGGACCTTTTAATCACACAATAACAGCCACGAGTAACCTCCCGGAGGTGGTGTATAGCTTAGTCTCATAAAGTTACGAGTTTGTTATTTCTCCGCGGGTGATCCGGCCGCTTTCAGCGCTTTAGACTCGTGGTAACTTTCTAGAAAAGTCTCGCGGTAAATCTAGCGTCTTTTTGATTTGTCTTTGCTGTTCCACGAGCTGCTGCGTGTGCTTTTTGTGAGGTTTTCTCTGATTAAGTTAAAAGCAGCAGGCTCCGCCCCTTTCCCCTCCGTGTGTGAGTAACCATGGCGATGCAGTTTGAGTGACAGGAGTGAGAGGCGAACACTCGCAAACTTAAAACGTTTAGATATGAAACAAAAACATCATAATGATGATCTTAACAGGGCCTAATAGATACAAATGCTAATAACAGTATGAATTAGATACAACAGCAAACACTTATTAGTTTTAATATGACTAAAAACAAGTTAATCTCATTGGCTCATTCTTTATAGATACTTTAAAATATTATGAGTTCACAATAAAAAGCAGCAGTCATCAATGACGTCGAATAAAATCTATTAAAATCAAAATTGTCCAAAGAGGTCAAAAATATTAAGATTTTATTTTGGCCATATTGCCCAGACCTATAATAACCACACTAAAAGAAGTAGCTAGAGAGCAAAATCTGGTTATTCTACTTTATTTTTGTATTTTCTTTTTTCCAGAAAAGCCCAGTGAGTTCATTAAGTGCACACAAGTTGTCTTTTGTATAAATATATTTAATAAAATGCAAAACACCTTATATTTATTATTTTGTCATTTTTATTAATCGATCCAATAATCAACAGATTAATCGATTATCAAAATAATCGTTTGTTGCAGCCCTGGTCTTTTGTTTGTATGAAAAAAGATTTGTGTTTTTTTTAATCCAGACGCAAAAAGAGTCAGAAGATATACTGCAAAAGGAGAAAAGAAGAGAGAGAGATTGAGAAAGAGGTGAGAAGACAGAAGAGAGAGAGAGAAAGAAAGATTAGGGAAAGAAAGGCGGAGAAAGAGGTGGTGAGAGAGAGAGACAAAGACAAGGAGAGAGTGAGAGAGGAACGAAAGAGAAAATAAAGTGAGAGGAAAGGAGGAGAAAATATGGGAAAGAGGAGAGTGAAAGAGATAAGAAAAATACAGAGAGAGAGAGAGAAAGAGGGAAGAGAAAGAAGGGAAGAGAGGAAGAGTACAGAGCAGCGAGTGAGAGAGTGGAAAAAGAAAAGAGAGGAGACAAAACGTGTGAGAGGAGAGAGAGAGAGTCAGAGAAGAAGGATGAAAGAGGGAAAGGGGAGAAAGAAAGTGTGAGAGAGGAAAGAGAGAGAATAGAGAGAGCAAGAAAGCGGAAAGAGAAGAAAAACGGGAAGAAGAGAGAAAATGGGAGGGTAGAGAAGGAGAGAGACAGTGGGAGAGAGAGGGAAGAAAGATGGAGAGAGAGAGAGAAAAAGAAAGGAGAGAGAGACAGGGAATGAGAGAGAGAAGGAAAGAAGGAAGGAAGAAAAAGAGGAGAGAGGAGCAAAAAGTGTGAGAGGGAAAGAGAGACAAAGAGGGGGAGAAAAGAGAGAGAAGAGGAGAGAAAGAGAAAATATTGTAAAAGGGGAAAGAGAGAGGGAGAAAGAAAAAGGGGAGATGGGGGCAGATAAAGAGAAAACAGACAGAGTAGAGAGAGAGAAAGCAAGAGAGAGCAAGAGAAAAAGAATGGTAGAGAAAAAACAGAGAGAGGAAAAGAGAGAAAGTAAAAAAGAGTGAGAGGGGAGAGAAAAAGGAACTGAAAGGAGAGAGAGGGAGAAGACAGAGAGAGAAATCTGTGATCGATTGAGTGGAGAGAGAGAGACCGAGAGAGGAAGAAAGGAGAAAAAATACAGACAGTGTAGAGAGAGGATGGCAAAAAATAAGAGAAGAAAGAGAGAGAAAGTAAAAAAAGACAGGAGAGAAAAAAAAGGGGGAGGGGGGGTGTATGAAGAGAGAGAGAGAGAGAGGGGGGAAGGAGAAAAGAGAGGAGAGGGAGTGACACGCTGCTGCCATTACCTCTACAAGCGCAGTCTGGTTTTGTCGTTACAGGAAGGGAGCCAGAAGTTCAAAACACATGAGAGATTTTAACCCTTCGGCTGGACGGACTGAGACTCTGCGGTTCTGGGGACTGGAGTTCTCCGTGTTTTCATTGGGTGAGGGTTTGGTTCCACACATGGAGAGAACATTAGAGCCACTTCAAACTGTAAGAATTAATAAATATATTTCACCAGGATCTGCAAAAGTCATTCACGAGTAAATGGGTTTTTGGAGTTTTCATATTCAGCTGGTTTGGTTCAGGATTAGAAGTATGTTAGTTTTTTGTTACATGGGCCATTTTATGAAGGACACAAAGGTACTTTTGCTGTTATAATAAACTAACTATGGCCTGTGGGCTCAAATGCACAGGATCCCATCAGAATTGACCCTGTCATTCACCAAATTCAGTATGTGAGTATTTTTGTTTTTTACTAAACTGACAGAAACAAAAATGTTCTGTCTGTTGCAGAATGTGCACGTGGGGTTTAAAAATTAAATGCAGTGGTCCTCGTTTATCATGGAAACCGTCTAAACCCTCGAAGTAGTTATCTTAATGTTTACCAATCATTTCAGTTGATGACCTGCCCAACGTTGCCCAGGACACGTTGCCCGTCCCGCTGCACTCCACAGCCGACCGCAGAGCCACGGATCACATGGGCTCCAAAGCCGACAGCAAACACTTCTGGACTCTAGCGAAGTCACAACACGCTCCTCAAACACTTCTGGACTCTAGCGAAGTCACAACACGCTCCTCAAACACTTCTGGACTCTAGGGAAGTCACAACACGCTCCTCAAACACTTCTGGACTCTAGCGAAGTCACAACACGCTCCTCAAACACTTCTGGACTCTAGTGAAGTCACAACACGCTCCTCAAACACTTCTGGACTCTAGTGAAGTCACAACACGCTCCTCAAACACTTCTGGACTCTAGCGAAGTCACAACACGCTCCTCAACACTTCTGGACTCTAGCGAAGTCACAACACGCTCCTCAAACACTTCTGGACTCTAGCGAAGTCACAACACGCTCCTCAAACACTTCTGGACTCTAGTGAAGTCACAACATGTTCCTCAAACACATCTGGACTCTAGTGAAGTCACAACATGTTCCTCAAACACATCTGGACTCTAGTGAAGTCACAACACGCTCTTCAAACACATCTGGACTCTAGTGAAGTCATAACACGCTCCTCAAACACATCCGGACTCTAGTGAAGCCACAACACGCTCCTCAAACACATCCGGACTCTAGTGAAGTCACAACACGCTCCTCAAACACATCTGGACTCTAGTGAAGTCACAACAAGTTCCTCAAACACATCCGGACTCTAGTGAAGTCACAACACGCTCCTCAAACACATCTGAACTACACAAATGACGTTCCAGCGTGAACAAACTTATCATCGTAACTACGAGCTCAAAGAGTCAAATCCTCACCTGGAGAAACGTCCGAGCGTCAGGTCAGCTTCCCCTGCATGATCCAAACTGTCTCAAGTTTTCTAAAAGAGCTTCTGTGCTGTTGCCTGTGAATGCTGCGATGTGATACGGTCCAAACAGTGAGTTTGAGAGAAAAGCAGCTTACAGCGCCCGATCTCACAAGACAGTGTACATTTACCACAACATTACACAATATGTAAATGAGGTATGATTTGTGTAATTATAGTACGCATCGCAGTCCCCATTCATTTCAATGGTGGTTGTTAAGACGTGTTCTTATTTATGAATATTAATGAAATCCTGATTCTAATCTTAATCTGCCCCAAGCCCCAGACCTAATCTTACCAATTTTAGTAACTTTATGATGAATTCTCACAATGTTTTTTTTTTTTTTTTATGGGTTTACAAATCCACGAGAAGCTGTTTGAAGGGCTCCTCTTCAAACCGAGTGAATGCTCTTACCAATCAGAAGACTGGATTATCTGAATTTAGTGATGACAGCAGCAGCGAGTGCCAGGCGTGCTCAGCAAAACCACAAACACAGGTAAAGGCTACTGGACTAGTTTGAACAGAAAAAGGAGCCAAAGAAGCGATTTGTGCATTTGAGTGTGGTATTCACAAATGGAACTGGATTTGGCAAGAGTCTTGTTTATGATTATGTTCTGTGGTTGGCTAAGACGCTGCTAAGGTAGGACGGACGCTTCATCCAATCAGATCGAAGGATTTCGGCTTGAAGTTTCTCCCTTTCCAACTTACATAATTTCTTCATTTTTGTCCACAATCTAATAAAAACAAACTAACCCTAAGACCCTCAGTCAAACTCACCCCATTCTTGGACTTTATAATGGGCTCCACCTAAACTTCGGGAGCGATCGAAGTGGTTTTTTCTTGATGAAGACATGAAAAGATGAACTAAAACAACAGAAGAAGACACATCGTTCGTATCAAGTGACTCATTCCATCTGCTCCGAACAGTCCAGATATCTGAAGGTTTGCTCCAGAATCACGGGACGTTTAAAAGCTCGTAAACCCATTTCTTTTTTTTTTTCAAACAGGGAATTCCCAACCCACATTTGACAAAGTAAATTAACGCCACGTCCAATTAGTTTGAGCTGAGTCGCGCTGGAAAAGCCAGAGCGAAGAGGCCAACGGAAAAGCAGTTACAGAGTCTGATCGGCCACATTCTGAGCAAAGTCAAAGGAGCTGCAACGACGGTAAAGTCAGAATATGAGGCACAAAGTAGCCATGTATTTGGTGGGAACACAACGTCAGGGTTAAGAAGATCTGCAGAGATGAGTGTCTGTACCTTTTACACAATCTGGTGACTGTTTACTTTTACTTGTTACATTTTTTAAGAAATATCTGTACTTTCTACTCTCTACATTTAAAAAAACAGGTGAGTCCAAATTTGACACATCAGCTTAAACTTAGTTGAAGTTCTGCTTAAAACTACATGAAATGAAAGCTGCAGATCTTGGCTTGATGTGTGAACAGGTTTGGATTCTCTAGAGCCATTTATGTTGAAGCTTTTTTCATTTCAAGACAAGAAAATCAAGTGTTACAACTGCAACACAACATGAGGACAAATGTAACACACCAAGGGTTCAATTGTAACACATGAAATTACAACTATTAATATTTATTTTTCTTTAATAAAGGTAATACATTTGACAGACTGGAAGGTTGTCCACATTTACACCACCTTAACTTAACTGTGTCTTGTGTCTTTTTCAAACTAAAATGAGAATTATTCTGAAAAAAATATGAAGTAGGATGGGCGATAAGACGATTATATCGTCTATCGTGAAAGTAAAACATTTTGACGATAGCACTTCACTATCGTCTGTAATCGTCTGTATCCTCCTAGAACGTGCAAAGTTTTTAATCAATGCTGCAGCAAACAATCTCACTCTGTTATGCATATTCTCAATCATTTGACAAATATTCAACCACTATTTTGTTTTCATACTAGCTTTTTTTAAATAATTGACAAGTCCACAAAAGCAGAAAAAACTTGGCATCGCAGTTTTAAAGTTACGCAGCGTCCCTGAACGCATCCTCACGCCACCAACACGTGCATATGAAAACAGAGCAGGCTCAAACAGCGCGCTCTAATAAAGAGATGAAGAGGACTTTTTTTAACACCGTGGACCTGGACTGAGGACCCGGACAGAGCATGACGTGTGGAACGGTGTTTGTGTGGCCTCGTGGAGCTGAAATCAGGACTTGGACAAAGTTGTGCGTCGTCGTGAAGCACCTGCGTAACAACTTTGGGATGTAGGCTATCGTTTCTGTTTGGATGTTTTCTTTTCTTCGTGTCCGTGATGGACAGAAGAGGATTCACTTGAACTGGACAGAGGTGAGCGAACTACTTTATGAACTTCGGAGAAGAGTATCGTGCTTTCTTTAGCTGATCCCATCACGCGTCGAGACGAGTCCGTGTGTAATAGCTACTTATGGATACAGCTACTTTCTCTCATCTATTGGTACAACTTTAGTGACAAAAAAGGCAGAATCCCTGTTTACCGTAGATGCGCAAATTTTAGCTTAATAAGGTGTTTGGCCTCTCAGTTTTTGTCTTACATATCATCTGTTTTAACTTATAATGGTGTTGGCTATGGTTTTAATGTGAACTTAAAACAGCGGAGAGCCTATCAATATCAGTTCAAATCGTTTTGTACGTGTCAGTGGGTTTAATCCTGGTCTAACTTTATGGTTAGCTTGCTGCTTGCGTGCTTGGATGTCTATGTGTGCTTTGTTCGTGTGGTTGTTACGCATGCAGACATGGTGCCGCGTGCGTCTCAAGAAAGTTTTTTCTAATGTGTATTTGTGGCAATATAGTCGATAATATAACTCTGCGACTTTTACCGTCACAGTTTCACATTTACCCTGCGTTGTGTATCTTAAAATTGTCAATAAAGCTAAAAGAGGTAGCGTGGCGCGGAGGCGCGGAGGAGTGAGAAAAGCGCGAGGCTTTGACAAAGTACTAAGGTTTTAACATTAAAATTCACAAACTTAGCAATGTTCTATAGCGAAAGAGCATTATTGTATCTATAATACACACCGTGTGTGTGCGTGTGTGTGAGAAATTACCAGAAAAATCTTGACTAAAGCTCAATTTTGAGCCCTTTTTGCCTTAATTAGTGGGCAGACGATAATATCGTTTATCACGATATTATATTAAGACTATATGACGATAGTGAAAAATGGATATCGCCAGCTAAATATGAAGGTTCTGATAAAATCAGTCAAATAATGATAGCACAAACTTTTTGGACAAAAACATCAATCTAAATAAATCCATCCAAAATGAATTGATAAAATGGCCGAGGGGCAGTTGTAACACAGATGAGGGCGGCCATGTTTGGGATTTTTTCTATGTTAGCATGTTTATTTGCTGTTGTAAAACTTACCAAATACAGACCACAAAACCTTTTTTAACTATATAAATAAAATATATCTCATCACATCTGTGTCCAGAACAAAACATGAGCTCTTGTGATGTAGAACGTTACAGCTCAAAAAACTGTTTTTCGTGTAAGAAGTTTCCTGAAATCTCACATCTCTTTCCACTCAAACAGCAGGTGGAGATGAAGTGAGCAGGTTCTGTGCAAAGCTGAAGCTTCTGGTTTCTTCTGCTACGAATGGAAGCCTCTGTTACATCTGCCCCGTGTTACAGTTGGTCCCTAATTAATGTACCCATCTCACACTCCACAACATTACAAACACATTAACTGCAAGAAAGATGATACTTGATGTAAGACATTTTTACTCACCCCATTGTTTTAATCAAGCTCAAATCTCTTGAAAAAAGACAGAAGTGTCTTGAAACAAGTGAAATATGATGCCAGGTTTGAGCATTTCCATTCTAATCTGGTAAAAAAAAAAAATCAGATTAAGAAGAATATTCTGGATTCTAGTGGTTTTAACTGAGACAATGTACAATGGTGTCATTGTACATTTTACTTTTTTTACTTAAGTAAATTTGCTTTTGTACTTTTTACTCAAGTAAATGAGTTTCAGCAGGACTTTGACTTTTACCAGAGTGTTTTTTTTACTCAGGTAAGTGTACTTTTACTTCTGTAGTGAACGTCAGTACTTTTACCATCTCTGGCCAAAAGATCAAAATGAATGAAAAGTTAAATGGTTTGAGATTCAACATCAATGTGACTAAATGTGTTACAGTCAAAACGAGAGGGAAATGACTCTGATGGAAACCATTGTTGCCAATCTGAATCACAACTTACAAATTCAAGGTTACAATGTTGTATTCCTAGGTCTCATATCTGACAAGTTCAACAAGGACCAGAGCTTACACAGTCTGTTATCTCAGCTCATACTGGTTCTGGCCAGTGATTGGCTGATTGTACATTCCTGGTTTTCAAGAACCGTCTGCATGTTCTGTGATACCTTGAACAAGAAGTGAAATTGAGCAGAGGCACAAGATCGGTACGAGCCTGACAGCTGCAAATAATAACAGCCTACCAATCAGCTTTCTTTTTCTTGTAATAAGACAGTTTGGAATAAGCTAGGTGCTCATTTCTCTGACAGTTTTAGCGGCAGGACTTCCTTCGTCAGAGGTGAGTCTGGTGTTGTGACGTCTCTCTTATAGAACATTCCCAGACGTGGCCAGTTTGACAGAAGTGAGTCCCATGTGTTGTGACCAAAGAAAAAGCCCCTTCGTCTCTGTTCATGGTCTTTATGCTCGCTTCCTGATTCAACAGCCTCTCGTATCCATCTTTTGTATTTGTGTTCTTCTGTTCCAATTACTTTGGCGTTGTCCCAGTCCATTTCTTTGCAGTGGTCGATATTTTAGGTTCTCCTGTGTTTCTTTATTCTTTCTCTGCTCTTGTTAAACGCCTTGTGTTTCTTTTGCTGTTCTTTTCTTCTCATATCGAATGTTCTGCCGGTCTCTCCAATGTAGCTTTTATTACATGTTTTGCATGGGTTTTCATAGATGGTATTGCACTTTTTCTCTGGCTGTGATTCTGCTATTTTACAGAAGAAGCAATGTTGGAACAGGATTAAAAACTCAGTATGTGCCCTTTAGAAGAAGACTGTTACTTCATAATATTACTCCACAGACACAAGTCTTTCCCAGAAGCACAAGTTACCTAAACAGATATGTGAGTAAAAGCAGCTAAAGTCTGTGCCGCTTCTTCTTTTGGACAAACTAAAGGTATCCTGGAAAGACGCCGTCCATGTGTGGAAAAATTCTGGATAAAAATAGAAATTGTTGGAAGCGAAAGCTCTCCAGATTGAATAAATAATCTGCTTCTCTCTCCGATCCCGGCTTCCCACATACTTGTGCAGGATTTTTCCGACTGAGGTGAGTTTTTTCTTGGACATCTGGAGTCGTAGTAACTGCAGAGCTTTAAATGTTGGAGACACATTACACACGTGGAATTTCCCACAGCTAATGGCAGACATTTCTCATTTTTGCTTTTATTTTAAATGGCCTGAATTATGCTCTTAGCCAGGGTCGGTTCAAGACTTTTCACGGCCTGAGACACAGTTTTTGTTGCTGTATCTTCATTCTGATGTTTAAAGCACGTGACACTTGACTCTTTATGAGGCTTTTTAGATCTCTGTCAATTCCCTGGGCAGGTTTAAAACAATAGTTTATTTTCACATAGAACAGGGAAGCCCCTTTGATCAATCTTTTGAGCTCAAGGATAGGCAGATAAAAAACAGAAGGAAAAAAAGCATGTTGATTTGACCCCGTGACAAACAAGCCTGATCTCACTGAAAATAGTTTAGAACAACACACACATTAAATGCAAATAAAAGCTTATGTATACCATGCAATGTTTTGTCTTTTGTGTGTGTATTATCTGCTGCTGTCCACGTTCATTTGGTGGAGTAAAAATATACTAATTTGATTGCAATCCTGCAAATACCAGACCTAACTTCTGACCTACATTTAGCTGTTGAAGCCAAAGATAAGTAACACCTGTCAATAAGAGGCTAAGGAAAGAGACGTCTCTGTTTCATGCTGTGACACGAATTCAAAACAGAGAGGCTTTGATAGAAAGGTCCTGCTCGTTAATGGCATAAATATACACATTTCAGTGAGACCTTGTTGGACAAACTGCAGCGTTTCCTGGGGCGATAGTTTTATTTGAACTAGTGCAGGAGCCATTTTGGAACTGTATATTTACATAAATAAGTTGGCCTCCAGACATTTGGAGGCATTAGTTACACTACTTCTACTTTAAAGGGACACTGTGCGAGATTGAGTGGAATTTTAGTTATCATATATAGTCCACAAACATTTAAATCATATTTATTCTTTACAACATGAATACTTAAGAGAGCACTGTTAACCAATCCACATCAATTGTGATACATTTATAAGTATTCTAAGGCACATAGCCGGGTATCTGATAAAACGAACATTTTTTTCTACGATTCGCCCTGTCATCCACACTAAAACGTAGGATTCCCTACTCTAAAACGGAGCTTTGCTAAAACTCCGACCAAAGTGAAGATTTGGCCAAAACTCCAGCTTTGCGTTTAAGTGTGGATGTGAATAACCGGCGTTTTACGTTTTTATACGTCACTAACTGCAACATTTGCATAAACTCATACACGTGACCTTGTTTAGAGCCGTGATCGGGAGCACATTTATGCGGGTTTGTGTGGATGGGATTTTCTTTAAAACAGTTATGTGTGGACACAAGAGTTTTTATAAAACGGAGGACAGCAGATATGCGTTTGTAAAAATACCCGCCTACGTGTGTACATGGTCTAAATGTTTATTACGGGCCGGAATGTGAATATTGACGCTATATGTCACTATGGTAGATAGGCCAACTGCACTGGAAATGCTCCCCCTGGTGTTCAAAAGAGGACATTACTTGGATCACTTTATTTATTTATTTTTCTTACACAGTGCCCCTTTAAGGGCTGGAACACAGTCACTGAGCATGTGTGACCTGGATCATTTTACCCATTCTGCCACTGCATTAGTGTGGAGAAAAAAAGAGTCATTTTATAGTCATCTATTGACCCTATTTTGTCCCCCCTACTTTTCTAGGACGTGCACTTCCTGTTTAGCTGCATTTAGCCTGTAGATTTCAGTCGATGGGTTTATTTTAACTGTCATTATATTTAATTAAAATTGCCCCACAAGACAGACAAACAAACACATTAGCTACCTTAACAGAGCTAAACAGGAAGTGCAATTCCAAGCCAAGTGGGCGGGACAAAATAGGGTCAATAGGGATAACAACTTTATCAACACAGGAGATGCTCACACACACAGAATTTAGAAACAGCAACACTAGCCAGCGCTGGTGTCCGCTAACTACAAGAGTTTATCACTGTGAGAAAACTAAAGTTATGCTTCTAAATTTGTGAATGAAAATCGACCTTCGGCTCATGAATTCAGACGTCGGTCGTAGCGGTTCAGACCAGATCCAAACAGCTGCTCTCGTCCTGTTTTGTTGTTTTTATCAAAGAAGTTTCCCCAGCCAACTAGACGGACAGCGTCTCTTTTTGCAGGTGTAAAATGCACCAAGTGGTCACCATGGCATGAAGGAGACACAGGAGACAGAAGGTGGATTTCGACGGCTTTAATGTCCTTAAAAACAAAGGCAGAGGGCAATTATTAGTACACCAGCTCCCCAACACGTGTTCCCTACAAGGACAAGTTACAAAATAAAATAAGTTTTACGTTTTTCTCTTAGGCCAAATCTATAATTATCTGCTTATTTGTGACATATTTGTAACACAAAATTCGTACTTAAAGGACACATATTAGTCAACTTTTTGAGTTTTTAATCCTATTGTAAAGTTGCTTCCTTGTCAAAAATGCTGCTGAAGTTTTGTTTGTGAGATATATTTTGTTCTCCCAAAAACACTGTTCTGAATGTCTCAGATCTGTGATGTCATAGATAGATCTGAGAGATATTCTGCTCTGTTTATAAGTCTATGAATCATCTAGACTTGCTTTGAGCATTTCTGCAGGATTAGTATATCAGGCAAGATTGGTTTGATTGCATAACTTCTGTAATTTTCTTTGGAGGTCAGTACATAGAACTCAATTTTTATGTAGAAAACATACACACCCCTTGTGACTTTACTAGACTTTTTATGAATAGTTTTGGTGCATGAAATTCCAAAGTGGAGGTTTTTTTGGAGCAGGTTTGAAGGAAAAAAACAACACACAAAAATGCATAATATGTGCCCTTTAAGCCTTATATCACAGTTATAGTTAGCTATAACTGTGATAGCTAGCTTACATTTTTCGGGGGACTAGGTGGAGCTCTTACCAGCACGCAGGCTGCTCTGTCTGTGAGGCACAGAGGCAATTAAGGCCCCCGCCAAACAAGTGCAGGTGGAACCAAAATAAAACATTATTGTGCTGTCACATAAATAATTTACAGTTATTTAAAAAAAAAAAAACAACGAAAATTACAATAAAATAAAAAGGTTGTTACTGTAACGTTTTGAGAATGTTCACATGTCCCACTCCCCCCTTGGGACTGTGTCTGTCCCAGAATGTTCCAGTGTCGAGGCCCCCTGGTTGTGGACTTGGTCTCCTGCACCTTTACCTGTTCCTGTAAAGTCCTTCGAGATGACTTATTGTTGTGATTCTGGGCTATATAAAAATAAATTGAATTGAATTAATCTGTCTCTAGACACGAATCAAGACACCTCGGTGACCAAGAAGCTCGTGAAACTGGGTCTTCAACCTGTGCATAAAGATAAACTTCAAGCCCCAGCACTAAACTTACCCATATCACTTGAAGCCTAGACGTACTTATTAAACCCAAAGAAAATGTACTTGGCTTCAACCAAAATTCGTGGTTATTTTATGTTTTGGCTTTTCGTAACATATTAAAAAAAAAAGGTATGAAAATGTTCTTGTCATTTTGTCATATGTGTTTGTTTCACTTTATGTATTTGAACCTCGAACCAAAACGAACATGTCCCTCACTTCTGCACTTTGTTTTGAGTTTGCCTCGACGCAGCACATTTCAACACCCGAATTCAATCCGATTCTGCAGCGGAGGACACATTTGAGTGACTCGTCCTGAAAAGTCACGAAAGTCCTCCCCAAGAGCCCGTCTTTTTATAATCACCTCAAGTTACACCTGGCACAACACAAACCAGACTCACAATCTGTAAAGCTGCTATTTCTGTGTTAAGTGTAAGAAACATTGACCCTATTTTGTCCCGCCCACTTTTCTAGGACGTGCACTTCCTGTTTAGCTGCATTTAGCCTGTAGATTTCAGTCGATGGGTTTATTTTAACTGTCATTATATTTAATTAAAATTGCCCCACAAGACAGACAAACAAACACGTTGGCTACCTTAACAGAGCTAAGCAGGAAGTGCATTTCCAAGCCAAGTGGGCGGGACAAAATAGGGTCAATAGAAGAATGAGCCCAAGCTTTAATAATAGAAACTGTGCAAACAAGCCACAAATCTGAGTCTCGGGAAAACCTACATTACCCTCTTTCACTATTGTCGGGTGAAAATCTCCCGGCGATAGTGCTCTAGGGTTAAACTGGATAATGAGGAATAAATGCATAAAATAAGTCATATTTATCTTTGTTTATACATTTTAACTGTCTTCAAATAAGACTCGCCCACAGAACAAGAGCAAAGTGGATTGTTTGGCTAAAAATATAAAACATACTGCATTTTTTTTTACTGGAAATTAGTCAAAAAGTGCAACTGGAAAAGAAACAAGAAAAATACTCTTCACTCAAACCCTGGTTCCGAATAGCCCTAATTTATAGCCACTAGCTTCTAGTTCCTTGCCTCTAGCTCCTTACCAGTGGAGGTCGTCAGGAGGTCAACAGTAAGAGCACTAGACAGCTGAGAGAAGAAGCCTTAGCTCTGTTTGGTGAATCCGAACGTCCTAACCAGCGACGGGAAACAACGAGGGAAATGATGCGACTCTACAGCTGTTTATGAAAAACTACAACATCCACCAGCGGACTACAAAACACGGACCTACTGCGCTGATATGAATAACATGACAGTTACAGAAACAACGCATTTGTTCATGAACAGTAAGCCTATATATGCACAGGACAGGACAGAATAAATATAACAGACTCACCATCATCAAACTGTGAGAGAAAAGACAAAATATATTCCAGTAATCCATCTTTGCCTGCAGCAGCAGCAGCAGCGCGTCTCCCCTTTTCTCTTCTCCCCGCTGTAGCGGACTTTATGCAAATGGGCCTGTGGCTTCTTCACACGTAAATAGTGTTAAGAGATGCGGCAATACATTTAATGAAGGTGATGTGGCACTAAAACTTTATATTTTAAAGTTTATTAAGTTTGTTTAATGCAGAGAATTGTTTTGTGTGTCTAAAGTCTGAGGCAGTAAAACTTTTCATTCATTACAAACTCATCCTTCACAGATCAAATATTGTCATAAATATCCATTTATCTGCGGAGCGAGCTGCGCAGTGCATTGTGGGATGTCCACTAGCTCCTTACCGGCAGTAAGTTAGCATCAGAGGTTCCTCTGCTAAAGGAGCCAAGTTAGTTAGCATAGAGGCTCCTAGCTCCTAACTCCCAGTTGCTCAATTCGAACGGCTCTTAATATGGCGTGTGGTCACGTGCATCCGGTTTTGGCTTAAGTGGCTAGTGGCTATGGGATAATTGATGAATTCGGAAGGAGCCAAATCCTATTTTTAGACATTTATTAACCTATTAAGAAATGTACTATTGTGTGATCCTCCGTAACACAAGCCCATCGGACCAATCAGAGCAGCGGTTGATTGAGCTGACTCTTTTAACACTGACAACACTTTTTGATTGAAGGAAGTAATGTCATATAATAATAAAATTGACATTTCTTCTTTGGCTCACCTTACTGACGTGGGTTTGGTCCGGGAGGGCATCTGACGGAAGTGAAACACACAGAAGATAAAAAGCTCTTGTACGTTCCCATAAAGCTCGTTACTCAAGCTCAATTATCCTGAGGTCAGGCCGGGTCTGGGCTGTTTTGGGGGCAGAGTCGGGTCGCGCGTCTGTCTGGCTGCGTTCAAACAGGAAGTCGGGGGTCAGAGGTCGTGTGTGTGTGTGTGGAGCTGAGCAAACGCAGACACTGTTTTTGTTTGGGAAGCAGAATCTGTGACAAACTGCAGCCTGTTCATGGACTTATCAGTGATTCAAACGCTCCAGACACAGACCAGGCCTCGCTCTGAGAAAAAACAACAAAACAACAAGAAGGTTTGGGACTGAAGTCACATTGAACAGGAACATTACAATTAGACTGTTTGTCTAAAGATGCTTTTTCTCCTTTGCACTTTTTTAATGTAAATGCTGCCTAGAATAACCTGACCAGATGGAGTTTTGTGACATTTATTCATGTATTTATTTGAATGAACACCTGTAGCAGTTCCGTTGTGAACATTAGAGCAAAGATGCAGGTGCAGATATCAGAATTCACAAACTCAAGAGAATCCTTCTGGGCCCATAGCTGATTGGTTTGCAGTTTGAATCACTGGTTTAAGGCCCAATCAGATTGCAGCAGGGCAGGTTCAGGGGGAGTTAGCAAAAGCTGCCCACACACTACACGACTGTTTGCTCATTTTCCCATGTTAATTTCAGTCGCACTTAGTCACGCCTAGTCGAGATTAGTCGAAGCTAGTCGCAGTTGTGTCACTCGTGTAGTGTGTGAGTGTCTGCGACTCAACTCGCGTTCCAATCGTGTAGTTTGTGGCAGGTCTAGACTAGACTAGACTGCAGTCGCAGGTTTTTTAAACATGTTGGAATTATAAGCCCGATTTTTGCCTCGCTCCGGTGCTGTTCACCGTTTATGACGCTCCTCTGGGCAAACACGGAGCCCAGCGCTAATGAATACAGCCGAGGAGGCACTGGAAACAATGTGTGAGGTTAAACTTTCTGTTTACGTCTTTTCTGACGGAACAAGCGCAAAAACAGCGGTAACAGCGAGGCACAAAGTGAAAGCTCCCTACGTGTCAACTGGACCCTGTTCAAAATGCACACACGCTTACACCTCTGATGACCAAAACAACAGCGCACCATAGACACATGTATCAGCGCACTCACCTCCTATTCTCCTCTCTCTCCCTCCTCCTCTCTCCACGAGGCGCTGCGGACGTCCTCCTCACTCCAACAACACAAGTTTTCTTGTGATAAAATCTCATAAAAGTAACGCATCCACGTAAAATCCAAAGGGGAAAAATGTCCAACTTCGTCACCTCCTTCGCCATTTCTAGTGTGATTTTAAGAGAGCTAGCTAACTAGCGTGTTTGTACAGGTGTTATGGTTATTTCAGCATCCCATCAGGACGTGGAGGGGCACATGACCTGTTTAACCAATGAAAAGTGTTTGCTTATGGCAAAAATAAATAAATAATAATTACGCTAAAACAAAACTTTTTTCTGACTTGTTGTAGAAATTATTGATCAAAGACCAAAAAAATAATAATAATAATAATAAAAAAAATAATCAAAAATCTAATAAAAAATAAATTGAAGCACTAAACTCAACTCTTTCATAAACTGTGTTGCATTGTTGTTTTGTGCATTACTGTTCTGCTGATAGAGTAATCCTGTTTTCAGTTGCCAGTCTCAGTTGTGTAGTGTGTGGTCTCAGTCATGTAGTGTGTGGTCTCAAACGTTCTAGAATCACTCTCAGTCCAGTCTTGTAGTGTGTGGGCAAAACTTGCATTCTAATTAGTCACAACTGGAAAGTTGTGTAGTGTTTGGCCAGCTAAGACGACAGCAGGTAGTTCCTCAGTTAAACATAAACAACAAAGGCAGCTCTAGTGGATGAGTGTGTTTGTGTTTTAGCTTTTGAAAGAAGAGCAGAGGTGTGTGTTACACTTGTTCAGTCTCAGGCAAATATTGGATCCACCAAAGCAGATTCTTGCAGTGATTAGTAGGTGGGCACTAGTTACCCAGTCAGCATTAAGTATTTCATTCAATGTTCCACTTTTTCCCAAAGGCTTTCAGAGGGGGATTTATATATATATATATATATAATATATATATATATATATATAATATATATATATATATATATATATATATATATATATATATATATATATATATACTGTAGCACTTTTCATGACACCCCAAAGAAGCTTCACATTCATTCATTATTCATTCATTTCATACTGGGCAGCCACAGCTGCCTTGGGGTTAACTGGTGAAAGCACAGGACTCTGAAGAGGTTCATATTTCTACACACATCAAATGCATGTATTTTGTTTCAGTTTTGTGGTTGAACAGTTTGTAGACATTGATCAATTGCAATTGACTGTACTGTAATGTTAGAGTTAATCTGGTTTATTGTTTTATTTGACCAAACATTTTAGTAAGTTATTGAACAAATATGTAATTAAAACAACCCAGAATTGTAATTTTTTTCCTGGTATTTGGATAGAGTAATTGGCAAATATATGTAATTGAAACAACCCAGAAATTTAATCAAAATGACCCAGCATTTGGGTAGAGTAAATAACAAATAGCCTATGTAGTTGAAACAACCCAGAATTGCAATACATTTGACCCAGCATTTGGGTAGGGTATATAACTAATAAGTGTGGTTGAATTTACCCACATTTGTACTTAATTTGACCCAAAAATGGGTAGAGATTTTTAACTGCTTGGCTGCTGGGTTAAATTGGACTAGTGTGTGAGGTTCCTTCAGCGGTCTCCCATCAAAGTACTGCCCAGGCCCAACCTGCTTAGCTTCTCAAATCTGACTGGTATGGGCAGGAAGTAAACCTAGTGCACTGAGGCTGATTCAGGCAGCGCTGGAATGCTTAAAGGTGAAACACATGTTACTGTCTTTTAAACATGTTTGTGAGAAGCTTTACTTTGGCATTTTGTGTTTTAGAACTTCAGCTTCATCTACAGACACATAGTAAAGGAAACAGAGGCAGACATGTGGTAAACTAATCTGGATGATTCATAGACTTTAATTCAGTTGAAAAGATCTCAGAGATCTTCTTATGACGTCACAAAAGTGTTTTCTGAGGCTCAGAGAATAGGATCTCCAAAAAGCCCATGTAAAGAAGTATTTACTTCAGTAAATATTTACTTATGTAAACATGAACATAGAACAACTTAAAGGACAAGTTGAGCTCTGAAAATTCCCAAAATGCATGTTTGTGGCCTGACACGTTGCATGTGGTGTGAATAAAACACTGAGCTGTGACTGCTGCAGACACTTCTGTTTGTGTTTAACTCGGTCTCTTAAATGTAAACACTGTGACCTCTCTCTCTCTGTGTCTGAACTCTGACCTCCACACAAGGACGAAGCGTTTAACTGCACCTGCACATGACTGCTTCAAGATGGCCGTCCTGAAGCCAGATGTTAGCGTCGGGATTAGCCACATCTGGAGTCGTCTGTCTCGGGAATATTAGGCTGCAATCCGTCTCCGAAAATATAGGTCATTAAGTCAGCTTACGTTACTTTTATTTACCAGAGAGGCCTAAAGCTGATCAAACATAATAATAAAGACATAGACTAGGAAAAGATGGCATGATTTAGGTCAAGTGTAGTTCTGTTTAAGACCAGTTTTGATGCTTGAAAAGACATCCTTGCAAAAAAAAAAAAAAAAATGTGCTTGAAAGCCAAGTCTTTAAAAGTGACATTTGAGTGGAGACGATGCCCAGACCGGCCCTGGTACCTGCTTCTGCACTTCCTGTGTCGGATGGACAGGATTTTTGACATTCCTCCTCTGCTTTTTCCAAAAACTCCGGAAGCTCAGTCTGGAAAAGATCTCTGCTGCTGGGAAAGAGAGAGAGAGAGAAGGAAGAGAGAGACACACAGAGAAAGAGACGGAGAGAGAAGGGAGGGTGGAGAGAGAGACACACACAGAGAATGAGAGAGAAAGAAGGGAGGGGGAGAGAGAGAGAGAGAGAGAAGGGGGGGGGGGACACACACAGAGAAAGAGAGGGAGAAAGAAGGAAGGGAGAGAGAGAGAGAGAGGAGGGGGTGTGGAGAGAGAGAGGGAGAAAGAGAGAGAGAGAGACACACCCAGAGAGAGAGAAGGGAGAGAGAGAGAGAGAGAGAAAGAGGGAGAGAGGGTGGAGAGAGAGAGGGAGAAAGAGAAAGGGGAGAGAGAGAAGAGAGGGGGGGTGGAAGGAGAGAGAGAAAAGGAGGGAGAGAGAGAGGGGGAGAGAGAGGGATAGAGAGAGGGAGAGACACAGAGAAAGAGAGGGAGAGAGAGAAGAGAGGGGGTGGAGAGAGAGAGAAGGAGAGGGGGTGGAGGGAGAGAGAGGGGAGAGGGAGGGTGGAGAGAGAGAGAGAGGAGAGAGAGAGGGGGGAGAAAGAAGCGAGGGGGAGGGTCGAGAGAGAGGGAGGAGAGAGAGAAAGAGAGAGACGCAGAGAAAGAGAGGGAGAGAGAGAAGAGAGGGAGGGTGGAGAGAGAGGGAGAAAGAGGGAGAGAAAGAGAGAGACACAGAAAGAGAGAGAGAGAGGAGGGGAGGGGGTGTGGAGGGAGAGAAAGAGACGGAAAGAGAGAAGAGACAGAAAGAGAAAGAGGGAAAAAGAAAGAGAGGAGGGCAGAGAAAGGGAGAGAGAGAGAGAGGGAGGGAAAAAGAGAGAAAGAGAGCAAAAGGGGGAGGCAAAAAAACAGAATGGAGGAAAGAGTGAGGGACGTCTAGTCTGGGAAAGATCGCTGCTGCTGGGAAAGAGAGAGAGAGAGGGAGAAGTGAAAGAGGAGAGAGAGGGGGAGAGAGAGTGGGGTATGACAGCTGGAGAGGAAGAAAAGGAAAGAGAAGAACGGCGTGAGGAAAAAGGAGTGAGGAAGGTGGGAAAGGCCTGGGCTGCTGGGAATGGGAGTCTGGTCTGGGAATGCCGGGCTGTGGTTTGGAGCCGCAGCAGCAGCAGGAGGAGGAGGAGGCTGTCCAGGAGAAACTCACATTATGTTTGAAACACTTCTCTTTAAAGGTTTGTATGTTTTTATTATTATTGGTTTGGTGTGTCACTGTTGAAAATAAACTTGTTCTCCAGGTTTCAGATGGGTCAGGTGCACACAGGACACATCGGAATCATCCTGGAGGCGTGGTCAGGCCATGGCCGCTCGGACTGACCACGCCTCCTGCCGCCCGGTGGTCTCTGGAGAAGGGAGTCCCCAGGTGTGTGAAAGACTGACTGGGCCTCACTTCTTGATTATGAACAGGAGTGTCGGACTGGGGGGGGGGGGGGGGGGGTACTAGTTTCCCCGGGGCCCAAGGCAGAAGAGGGGCCCTCAAAGGCAGGTCATTTTTGCTCATGAGATAGATGGTTCCTCTAAATGCAATTAACCCATAAGAACCAGGACCCCTAAATCCTTGAAGGAAAATGATGTGGGGCACAACACAGACTTAATGGAGCCCAAATAAGACATTTCTGACATTTTTTTTTTTAAATTTCACCCCCTAGTGTCAGAAATATGCAATGTCACATATATGTCACACTGGGCGTTAATGGAGTCAAATCTAATAAAATATTATAATGGTATTTTTCATTAGAAAATTATTCTTCCAAAATACTGTCCTCATTTATCAAAAAATATATTTATTTCCGTCTCTGCAGCTTCCAGTTGGCTGTAAAGATTAAAAGTTGACATCATTTGAAAACAAACCAGCCACAAAGTTATTTCTTACACACGTACGAGTAGATCCCACAAATGTGTCATGTTGTTTGTATTTCTTCCAAAAAATATTGTTACAAATGGTATTTTTCTGCAGATTTGCTTTATTTAACCATAAAACAGGTTTAAAATATCAGAAATGTAAGAATATCCTCTTTATAGACAGATTGTGTCTATTACATATCAGTTTACTGTTGATGTTGAATATATATTATGTGGTCATCTTGAATATAATGATGTATCAGATAATTGTGGGAGCAGAACTCCTGCAGATCAGCCTCAGGTTTCACCCAGTGACATCACAGTGTGAGTCAGAAACACCCAGGTCACATCTGTCTGTCAAAAAGTCCACAAAGCTGGCTTTTTTGTATAAATTTGAGTGATTTTCAACAGTAACATGAGCTATAACAGTGCTATTATTAGTCAAAATTGGGTTTATTCCACTTTTTACCTTTAAAAATCATCTTCTGTCAAAAAACCCACCTAAGAAAACATTCTAACTTAGTTTTAGTCATAAAACCTGATCCTGTTTGACGTTAACGTTTGAAAATATACTCAGATCTACTAAAGACATGACTAAATGATTATAAAACGTTAAATTCTTCAGAATTTTAAGCATAATTGAGTTCCTTAGGTAAAACGTGACAGAATGAGCTCAAATATTCTACACCTCATATTGATCCCTGATCAGTAATCAATAATGTGACATATGTGTCACATTGGGGTTTTTGTAGTGACACATGTGTTACAGCACTTTTCCATTGATCAGTTTTCTATCAAATGATTGATCAAATGTGTAAACATCAGGTTGTGTGTGATCAGACACTTCTTCTGTCACTGTCACAACAATACAATAGTTTCTCTTTGTTTTGAACAAGAAAATATGAACTTTTACAAAAATGTTAATTAGGACACCTGAGCGAAGATGAAATACTGCCATTTTGGAAATGTGACTGTAACAAAGTCACATGACCAGGACCATGATGCATCAGGATGTTCACCAGGAGTCACTCTGGGGCCCTTTCCGAAACCGCCTCCTCCTTCCTTTTCCTCCGCACTATTCCTCACTTTGCGCGTTCCCGCGAAGGAGCCGACGGTAAGTGCTGTTTGAAACGGAGCGAGGAAAAGTGTCTTATAAGCTCCTTCAGAGCGAGTGGGCTGTCACTGCACACTAAACACGTGTGTGTAACACCTGAGAGCAGCCCGACGTGGACAACACACCACAAGTTTAGTTCCACGTTTATTCACAAGAACAAACAACTTTATTTGTGCATTTGTGAGAGACTGAAGGGCTTTGATAAATAATGAGAAAATCATCCCTAGACACATTTCGACATTATAAATGTATTTTTATTTATAGGACCTACTTTTAGCAACAGCAAAAACACAACATCAGTAATGCAGATTAAACAAATAAAACAGCATGCGTGCATTATGTGTCATCTTATTTAGGAAATTAGACGTTTAAAAACATATTATCCACTCATGTAAACACAAGAAACACTGAGAAATATTGCATCTTTTTTATTTTAATGACAGTTGCCTCAATACAAAGCCGTTTTTTCATGTTTGTTGTGGCTGTTGACAGTGTAAATCCTTATGGATTGTCTAGTTAAATAAAAAAGTGTATTTTGACCAAGTCAGTGCGTTTTGAGAACTGGGATGAATATTAGTCTGGAGTAGGATATAGTGCTAGTATCAATATTATCATCAAAATGCTTCTTAATAAGAGTCAGTTCTCTTTATTTGAATCAAACTTTAATAAATGTGCGTCAGTAGGGGCGTGTCTCTTCAGTAGGAGAGTTCGTAGGAAAAGTTCGTTCGAAAGCCACAGCTCTGAGCCTCTAATGAAGCAACCTCCTACAGCTGTGAAGGAGTCCTCAGTGAGGAGTTAGCAGAAGTGAGGAGAAAAAGGGAGGAGGAACTGGTTTCGGAAAGGGCCTGGGGCTGAGTGAGGTCAAAACTGAGAATAAAATCATTTATAGGCCCGTCCAGATAGGCTGAAGTGGCTGTTACACCAGTGTCACGGTGGGTCCTTATGGGTTAATTTTGATATCAGAGTGTTTCATCATTCCTTAAAACTTAGCAAATGGATTTTACCCAAAGAAAATAGCTAGAAAAAAGAGGAATATTAATTGGCCAATGTATCAAAAATGTAATAGCTAGAAAATATAATATTAACAAGATTTAGCAGATTTCAGTGAACAAACAGTCGCATATTCACATGATATTTTTGTAGAACATTGTCAATATATCACAAGTTAAGTATATTTTGGGCATAATTTAGTCATTTTTATATAAAAACATGTTCAAATGTAAAAGAGTGTGTTATTTTTTGTCTAAATGGAAGTGAAAAAATCTTGAAAGTTAGCGTCATAAGGCATTCAATTGATCTGCTGAAGCATGGAAAAATACCAAATATCAACACAAGTTATGTGTAGAATGTAGAGATTAAATAAATAAGCTATGCATGAAGAAAAACTCCAATGAAAAGAAAATAACAAGAGCCAACTAAGTAATTAAAACACAAGATTATGGTATTGGGGCCCATGAAGAAAGTTTATAGCTGGGGCCCAGAATTTGGTGCTACGCCTCTGATTATGATCCAGCGTTTGAACTGGTTGTTTTCAGCTCCTATGAGTCGAGCTCCGTGCTGGGACAGAGAGCAGCTCCAGGCCCCTCTGTGTCTCCTCTCATCACACGCTCACAGCACATTTAAACCCAAAACCGGATCCCGAGGCAGAGTGTGGGCGAGCGAGTGTACAGGAGGCAGGTAGGGGTGAGAGAGGGACATGACAGAAGACAAACTTGGCATCTGAAGATATCTGCTGCTGAGACTTGGGCTAATCTGAGCTCACGTCACATTAGTGTCACTGTTTTGATGGAAAATACTCTTTTACTCGAAGGTATTTTTATGAAACGAGGTGGTATGTTCTGTCTGCTGATCTGCGCCAGAACGTACACATTTAAGTCAGTAAAATGTTTGTTATAAATTACATAATACTGTACATAGAAATGTGTTATTTTTGTTAGATCTATATAATAATGAGTTTGAAAAAGTGACTGATCTTGAAAAAAATTCTCTTTGCTGACGATACAACATTATTTTGTTCTGCAAATAACATACAAGAACTAACACAGACTGTAAAAAAGTAAAACAATGGTTTGACTTAATGATCTAATACTTAACATTAAAAAACAAACTTTAATTTGTTCAATGATAGAAAGAAAAAGTATGACATAACATTGGAAATAGATGGGGTTGAAATACAGCGAGTAAAAGAAACTAAATTCCTGGGAGTAATAATTGATGATTTAAGTTGAAAATCACACATTAATTATACTAAAGGAAAAAGAATATTTAAATGACTATTGTACATTAGTCTGTATTGTTTGTCTTTGTGTTGCCGGTCAGAGACCAACACTCATGTGCTTGTACAGAGACTTCTGAGCATGGGCACATCTCATTTTTACTCAAATTCTGCTCTAACTCAAACTGGGAATGACAGGACTAAGGCAGTGGCGGGCCGTGCATTTCTTGCCTAGGCCTTCAGTGAAGCTCCTTTTAAATCTATTCACTTGTCAATAACCAGCTGATGCTATTAAACTATTCTATTACCAGGCACGAGATAAAGAGCAAAGCATCATTACTTCTATAGTCAGAATAAACACATTACACACACACCAAAATATTTACTCACCAATAGTCTGAATTACTTGTACACCAAAAACACAAAGAAGCTGGGGGTAGTGTGCGCGCGGATCTTGCACTGGACCCCGTCTGGTCCCGGGACATAGGTGACTCTTCCAGTGGCCTCATAGATTTGCTCATATCGGCTCCTCTCTCGCGCAGCTATGTTTCCCTCCACACTTGCTCGTTTAGCCGTATATCCACCTTTTAAGTGTCCCACAGAACAAATCCCTTTATCTTATGACAGGCACTTGGAGAGCTGCTGGGTTCGGAGTTGTCCGGTCTTTCTGAACAATGTCCAGCTTTTCTTGAAAAGTCCGTCTTTTTTCAAGAAAAGCTGTTGTCCTGCCAGCCTGAGTGAGAGTTTGACTTTCCCTGATTCTAAAGTGATGCATTAAAACACTCTAAAACAATCTGGGAGCTTCCAGGTCTGAATCAGCTGCTTCAAATCAGTTACATAACAATCATGAAGGGTACCCAAGTCAAAGCAGACCCCGGGGAACACCACAGTCGACACCGCAATACACCCAAAAGGAAAAACCCGGAGCGAAAAGGTAGAACAGACCACTCCCAGACTCCAAGCAAGCCGTACCCCCAGACCCCCCCAACAAGGTCCCAATGACCCCACCAAGGTCCTCCCACACCCTCCCAAGCCCTCCCCCACACAGGCAGACAAACGGAAAAACACAGGCACAAACACAGATCCCCCGCAGAGGTAGAAACGAGAGACAAAGACAGACAATAAAAAAAAGGCTGACAGTATGTGTACGTGTTGCTCCACATTCGTGCCAATCCTCCTTGGGCGAAAGGTTCACTCTCCACACTGCACTGCACTGGGGTCAGCTGTACAGCACAGCACATGAGATCTCCGCAACAGGGCCTCAGCAGTAGCTGGTTTACCCCTGCCACTTCATACACGAACCCTTCCAAGCAGGTTTCATTCCTCTTCATGCATACACAAACGCTCTCCATTCATCCCTATCTCTAGCAGCCTCTCTTCCTTGCGTAACAGTCATTCCTCTGGCATTCAACCATCTTCTCACACCATCCATCCATCCCATCCGTGGTCTTCCTCTCAGTCGCACCCCTGGCCCATCAGCTTCATACACTTTTTAGCCAATCGCTCCCCTTCCATTCTCTCCACATGGCCAAACCATCCCAACGCCCTCTGCTCTGCTCGATCAGCCAACTCTCTCACAACACCCGTTCTCCTCCGTACTTCCTCATTTCTCACACGATCCATACGCGTCACACCACACATACTTGTCTCACTCAGTGCTAACACGCTCATTCTCCTTCTTTCAAACATCCTTCCAATCAGATCTCTTTTACTTTCATTCGTACTACACCCACGCACATTCAAGGCCCCAAACCTTAGGGTTTGGGGAGTCAACCTCCCCTTCCCTGCTCTGCCCTGTCTGTTTTTGGGAAAACTGTTACGGGGGAGAGGATTCCCAGTCCTCTCGCCCCGTCCCTTTTAGAAAATTAATACACTTCCTTTAATAAATATCAACTCAAGTGAATAGAACAGACATATTCTGCATTATCGTTATAAAGAATGTGCAGTCTATTGTAGCATCAGTGTTTTTAGACATGTTCAAACTAATACTTTTACTGTAATATTGTAAAGAAGAGGAACTTTTTAATCCCTTTAATTGAGTCGGAAAAGTGTTAGTTGTTGTTGGGAGCAGACGGTTACTTCACTGTTCCCAGAGTGAGTGGGATTTTCCGACGCTGAACAGGATTATTACTGTGTGACCTCCATTAGTGAAAGTACCTGGGCCTCACAAGTCTGAGGTGAACGGATGGAACAGGCCTCTCCTCATTAAACACTCGTTGTTTAGCATTTTAAATGATGAGCTGCAGGTTAATGGATTTTCCTCATAACTGCTGAGTAATTACAAAGATCTCTGTACTCGTATTTGTTCTGTAACTTTGTCTTGATCGTTTTCAGGTCTCTACAGGACAGTAAAACTTGTTGTAGATTGCACACTGTGTTTTGAAGCTTAATTGCTTGTAAAATATGTTTTCAAGGTGTAATTGCAGACAAAAACTCATGTTGTGGATATTGCCTTGTGCTGAAGGATCTGTGAGAGTTAGAAACTACTGGAGCTTGTTTCAGATTTTTGTGGTGTGAAAATCAGCTCCCAAGTGTGAATTCAGAATCACATACACAGTTTTGACGTTGTTTCCAAATTCATCAGAGCACATGAAGCTGCAGGGTGAATGTGCTCATCACTGATCCATTCTGGCCACACAACACTAGAAGATGACTGCGAGGGGGAGATTTCTATTGTAGTTAATGTGAGTTAGACATGTGGCCATACCTGTTTGTCAAAGCCTGATCCCGTCAGATCTCAGGAGCTAAGCAAGCAGCCTCTAGCAGGTTCTCCAGATTTAGTGATCAGTTTCAATCCGGATCAAAGTGATCCAATCCTATGTTGCTTTGAAGGCCTGCAGTCCTTCTATCCATGATAGAAGGACTGCAGGCCCAGGCCCTAACTTGCTTAGTCTGTTTAATCATTGTACCCTGATGGATGACCAATCAAGTGAAAATATTTTGAATAAATAGGCCATCTCAATATTATTTTATTTTATACATTTTAATTACTTTCATGACATTTTGGGCCTTAAATCCACTCTAAATCCACCCTTCCACTGGAATTAGTTTAATCCTGATTTTTCCTATGAACCCATTTTCAAGGTTTGATCTGATCTCTGATCCATCTGATCCAAATCCAAGTGGATTAGTTTTGAAAAACTGGGCCTAGGAGCCACAGTGGGACGAGAGAAGTGGATTGTCATTGTGTCCTTGGGCAAGACACTTAACTCACACTGCCTCAGTGTCTGTTACACTGGGTGAGTGGAGATTGTAAAGAGCTTTGAGTGCCTGGAAAGGTAGAAAAGCATTATATAAATAGACCATTTACCATTTTTACATGTCAAAAACCACTTCGCATCCTGAGCATTTGATTTCAAATGTTTCTGCATGAGGTCGGATGAACATTTTATGATAATAGTATAAGTGTTTTCTTCTGCACTTAGTCAATGCATGGCTCATTCACACTCACTTATATTCTCTGAAACTTCAGTCAGTGTTTTGTCATGTTCTGGTCATTTTCAAGCACAATTTAAAAGGGTTAAAGTGGTCAAAATAAGGACAGTCTGAGTTAAACTGGGACAAATAAGTGGATTTGGATCAATTTAAAGGTGCGTACCAATCGACTCATGCAAAATTGTGCTACCGCCACACTGTAAAGTCTCAAAGCCAATAAGTTTATTAATTTGAATATTTGTGTTCATGACTTAACTTGATGACTCACAATGTGAGACGAAGACTTTCAATTTAGACTTTTATGTTGTAAGAGAAAGAGAGAGAGGAAAAGAAGAGAAAGAGTGAGAGAGAGGAGAGGGAAAAAGAGGGATGGAGGATGAAAGAGAACAAGAGATAAGAGGGGAGAGTAAAGAGAGAAAAAAACAAAGAGAGGAAGAGCAAGAGAGAGGAGAGAAAGAAATAGAGAAGAAAGAAAGAGAGCAGGAGAAAGGAAGAAAGCGAGAGTCAGAGAGAGAGAGAAGTGGAAAAAACAACAAACAGAGAGACACACACACACTTTATTGACATAAAACTTTGGGGCAGAAATTGTACTTGAATTTGAAGTCAAACAGTCTTATAGTTTTTTACAGTGCACTGGTGGTCCATCTTTTAGAGGTCCGTGATCCTTACACTAACTCTTCCCTGAGAGGAGGCACAGAAACAGTCCCTTTATTGTGAGATGGACTAATCCCTGTTGGACAGAAGCAGCTCTGAACAGGTGCAGCGGATCACAAGAGGAGGTTTTACATCCGACACGTTTAATCGGCTCAAGCACCTGCTGCTGCTGCTGCAGAATTGTGCTTTGTAACTTTGTTAATCAACTAATAATATGTTTTTCAATGAGAATGTTTTCAGACAATTCAAACATCTTATCGAAAGATACAGCAGTAGAAGCTGACTCACTGAGATAAAACCAAAACACTTACATTCGTCGTAGTCAAATATACAACTTTAAGAGACTCTTGTTTCAGAGATGATGCATCAGCTTCATTTCACTTTGTAAAAGAAACATCTGACATCACACTACTGAGGTTTGTTTTTTCCACAATGGAGCTCAATAATAATCACCCACTTCCTGGTTCAACAAGAATGGGCTGCCATGTTAATTCTCTAATGGGGTTTAAGAAAACAATTAAAAGTTTGAAAACGTCCTCAGGGTTAGTCAGCTCTGTGGTGAGTGAGGAGCATTACAACTACAATTCTATTTAAAATCCATTTCTTCAGCTTTTTTAAAAGTTATTAAAACATTTTGCCGAATTTTAAGTTGTAGATGTGCCTTTTAGACTGAAAACATCTGAGTAAAGTTTTCAGTGGTGGATTTGCAGACCTGCTCAGGTTGTACCAGTGAATCTCTAGGGTCAAAAGTTGCAGCTCATGATTTATGTCCTCACACTACACGAGCCATGTCATGAAGAGGCGGGGCTTATCAATTCTGCAGTTTTAAACAGGAAGTCAGTAGAGCTGTTTCCGTTTCAAGTGTTTTAGATCAGAACCGTTTCTCAATTCCCAGTCTGCAGACTCCATACTTGTGTACTCCTGGGTACAGACTTGTGGGAACAGACTTGGAGAATGGACTTGAGGAGTTCACAAGCTCGTACTCGGCTTTTTGAGTTTTGGAACAAGTGAACTTTATGACATCACAGGAAATGCAGCTCACGTGCACTCCGCATTAAAAAAATATATATATTAAACAAAAGCAGCAGTTTTGTCCACATTTCTACACTATTTAAAACAGTTTTGTATTGTATAAATTATATATTCTAAAGTAGGCTATTCTAAGACCAAATTATTATTAGTTCTAAGGCTATTCTAAGAACTAATAATAATTTGTTAGAAAAGCATTATTTTCACTAAGCTAACCTGTATTTTCAAAATTAAACTTTTAACATAAAATGAACATGACCATTCTTATGTCATGATTATTGTAAATCCAGACTGATCACGAACATGACAACTAAAATCTGATAATTTATTAGACTTATGTTAAATATTTGGGCTTTAAGCGAGTAGCCTAATTAAACAAGCACCAGACGAGGCTCTAAACGCACACAGAACCTGAGAAAATACAGTTTATTTGCATATTTTGGAAGCTATAGACTACTGTTTTCTTCTTTATTCTACACAAAAAAGCATAATTCTGTAGTGTTGCGGACAACTTTTACATCTGTGGTAAGATGGCTGTTGAGGCCGGAATGCTGAAGGTGTGTTTTACCTGGCGCCCCGCATGGTGAGCGGGTGTGGACTATTTAAGCGCTCCTCTTCTCGTTGCTCCCCCTTTGCCCACACGCATTTCCGGGTCCTTGGTTTGGCCGCTCCGTCCTCCTGTTCCAGGTAGACCTCGTGCTCCAAATTTATTCTTTAAATGTACCAAATTCTAAAGCTTTGATCCTTCTAGTGCTGTTGTCTGGCTGCGTGCTCTGCACATCAACTCTCGCTGTCCGCCGCTGCTTCAGCGCGTTCTCGTGCGCTCACGTCTGTGGCATTAGGTAAATCTACAACTTTTGTTCATTCTTAAACATGTCCGGATTCTTGCAAGCTTCATGTACTTTGTAGCTGTCGGTTTGGTGCACCATTCACGAACAGCTTGAGCCAAACGCACGCTGCTGCGCGTGCCCATCTGCTGTGACAGGTAACCGCTTCATGCACCCGCTTCATTCATATATTTACCCAAGCTTATGCATGTGTTCCTTGTCTCCAGTCACGCTGCTGGCCGTGTTTCCTCGCTGTATCTAGCGAGCCTCATATTGTGCTGCAGTGTATTGTCATCATAAGAAAAGGTAAATTCCAGGTTGGTTAATTCTGCAGCGGTATATTATTAATTGGCACTTTGATCATATAGCCTGCTCATGGCAGTCCTCGTGCGCCCTGAGTGGTTTGATTGGCGTACATGTGAACTCATTCACGGGTGCTCTGTGGCTGGACGCTGCTCTCTGGGCTTGTGGCCGTGGACACTTGGTCCGTTAAATTGGTACGCTGTCTGTCATTTTTTCTGTGTAAATTATTTTTGTAGGTTAGTTTTTGTTAATTTTTGTATTCATTTTAGGTGTCAGCCGGAGTCAGTCACGGCACTGGACACGCCGCTTTACTGCTGCTCTTCCTTTTCGCTTCTACTTGCTCTGCTCTGCTGTTCCACAGCCTTCTGTTTTGTGTTAATTAATTTGATCCCCTCTAATTTGCTTTTGTTCAACAATTTAGTTTAATTATATCCAATCTATTTTCTTTAATTAATCTGATTTATTCCCATATTATTGTTATTTGTTTCACACTGTTATTGCCCTGTTTTTGGTTACATTTGATTTAATTTCAGGGGGCTGGCCTTACTCCTGCGGGAGTGGCCCGAGAGCTCAGTGGTCCGTGTGAGCTGATGTGGGGGCAAACCCATTTTAATAAGGTGGTTGGATCCAACATTTTAACTTAGTTTGTTAATAAAATTAAAATATGTCCTAACTTAACAATGTATTTATTCAAAGAAATGTGAAATAAAGACTTTGTAACTATAGTACCTGACTCTGACTTTGTATGCTTACCTGTGCGCCTTTTGGGGAAACCATCTTTTAACTAGGTCTATCTAATATTCTCCCGGTGAATTCCGGGGGTGGCGTTGTTGCAACATTCTAATCAATTAAATTATTAAATTTCTAAATCCCACCACTCGACTGCCACACATCTGCATGATTGACTGCACTGAAGTGGGCTGTAACTGCTGGACCGGTTCTGACCCGCTCCGTGAGCGAGTCTGCCGGTTCGGTGTGCGCTCCTCGTGCGCGCAGAGGAGGCAGCGGGTGAAAAGCTGCGGTGATCAGCCTCCAGTGCGTGCGGTATGAAGTGCATTGTGGGAAATCTACTGAGCCAAGTACGGACAAGTCTCCTCGGATGCATCCCCGGTGAAAGGGGCGGATCAAGTTCTCATCCGGGGATTTTCAGCAGAGTACTCGAGAAGCGAACTTTGAATTGGAACAGGACTTGTTACGTGGAGAGTGACGTTTCACAAGTCCACGAGCACACAAGTCTGCACAAGTACGTGGATTGGAAACAGCCCAGGTCTCCTTTAAAGGCTGATTTAAACTTCCCCGTTGGGTGAAGTCCAGGCAAGGGCTGTCATTGGAGCTTCTCCTCTGAGCTAATCAGGTTCCAGGTGCGTCTAGTCAGTTGCACCAATCACAACCAGGGGCCTCATTTATAAAGCTTGCTTACGCCTTACGCAGTGCGTAAACCTCCCTCTGTGCCAAAGGTGGTATTTATAAAAGCTCCACTAGGCGCAGGGTTTTGCTCAGCTCTGCGCAAACTGGAACCCATGCGTGCGCTGTACGCAAAGGCTGGAGACACGAGGAAAAGACGACACTCGTGGAGAGAAGCAGAAGTGATGAGAGTTTGAGGAAGTGTTTGATGGAGAAAATCATCATTTTATACAAATATTACATTTATATTTATGCCTTAAAGCAGATGTTGACCAACACAGACAAGGCTGTTTATTCCTCTCATTTTTATTTACAACACATGTAGCCTATGTAAGCCCGTGCGCACTCGTGCACAAGCTCGTGGCTCTCGTGTGCGCATGTGTTCATTATGGCTTTAATACCAGAGAGAATGCCGCTGAATCTATGAACGTATTTATGAAAAAACGCTCGGACTTAAGAGAAAAGGCTTATGTTAAATAAATAAAGCATTGGACAAGATGCAGGTCCAACTTTTTACGCAGCACGCGCCAGAATGTAGATAGGCAGAAATCATTCTGACACAAACGCGCACACACAGCCTGAGCCCGGACCGGGGTGCACAAAGGTAACGGGGAGCTTTAGAGCGCTTGTTCTCTTTGTCTAAGTAAAGGGAATGTCTAAAGTGTCTGCCACGGGCGCGCACATGCAGGCAAAGAATCAAAAGGAGTTTCACGTCCCGTTCTCTCGTAACGCTGCCTGTTCTCTGGCTTCTGCTTATTTCCCCATCGCTTCTTGGCTCGTTCAGGGAGGGCATCTGTGTCACCCTCGCGCGCTCGTAAGCCTCGTTTCATTTATTCAGACTTCCGCGTGCACGTATATAGGCCTATGTGAGTGAACGAGGCCAATCTCACACATCTGATTCATTTAAAAGGTGAGCCTCATTTACGTTACAAGAGTCTTTTTCATTCACATTTTATTAGTAGTAAATCCACAAAGCTGCTGCTGCTGCTGAATGGTGCGTCTCTCTCTGACTCCTCCCTTTTGCCTTTCCCCGTGTGTCAAACCCACTGACTATCGCCTCATGTCTATTAAAATATTATTCATGAGTCACCTTTCATGGTGAATTAGAGGTGTGGAGAGGGCGTGGTCTGACGCTGCTTCACGTGCGCAGATTCTAGAAGCAGGTGGGATCTATAAAGCTCAGATTGCGTGGAGGAGAGCACACGGAGGCTTTTATAAATATGGATGTTGCGTGGCGCACGCCACCTGTGGCCACTAGGTGTACGCACTTGCTCAGCAAAAATCCTACGCAAACCTTTATAAATGAGGCCCAGATCACAGATCAGCAGTGCGTTTTGACGCTATGTGACTTTTGCACGTAGGAGCACGAAAACGGCGCAACTGTTGTTGCAAGCTTTCTGATTGCTACCAGAAGCCCTGGAGAAAAACAAGAGACAGAAGATCCAATGGCAGCCCTTGCCAGGGCTTCAACCAACGGAGAAGCCCTTCAGTCTCTAACAAATGTACAAATAAAGTTGTTTGTTCTTGTAAATAAACGCGGAACTAAACGCGTGGTGCATTGTCCACGTCGGGCTGCTCTCAGGTGTTACACACACGTGTTTAGTGTGCAGTGACAGCCCACTCACTCTGAAGGAGCTTATAAGACACTTTTCCTCGCTCCGTTTCAAACAGCACTTACCTGTCGGCTCCTTCGCGGGAACGCGTACAGAGAGGAAAAGTGCGTAGGAAAAGGAAGGAGGAGGCGATTTCGGAAAGGGCCTAAGTGACTAGCAGCACGAGAATGGCGCGAATGTTTCTGATTGGTTCTCAGTGGCCCAGGAAAAAACAGTCGATAGAAGAGCCAATGGCAGCCTGTGCGAGGACGTAACTCAACAGGGAAGTACAATGCTATTCACAGGCGCCAATAATGTGCCTGTGTTACTTCTTTAGCACGTTAATTTCGTTTGTTTTCTACCTGCACCTAACAGACTTCTGGAAACCTAGACTTGGGACAAACTTCACATGATAGTCGCCTGGACTCTTTCTGACAAGAACACCAAAGCGCCAACCACTTATACCATGTTTTTCTTTTTAGTTTGATCCATTTCATGCGGCACATTTTTTCTGTAAGTGAGTGTGACGAGAGACAGGCCTGAAGTGGGACAGTCGACATTAGCAGTGCCTTTTATAAACTTCTGCTTGATCCGATATCAAATCTCTCTTTGTGAACAGGCTGTGCTCTTTAATCTGGCTCTCATCCTGAAACCGGACCGTCGTAAGTCCTGGTCCAGTCTTTGATCCCGACCAGATTCTGAAACCGACCCTCTTAGTCCTGGTTCGGTCTTTGAAATGTGCCCAGCAGGACTTTCTCTCCTTTTGTGTAACTCCGAGGGCGCAGACAGAGCAGAAACACGAGAAACTGCTCTGGAGTGTTCACCAAGTCTCAATTTTGTCTAAAGTTTAGTTTCTGTTTAAATTACAACACTGTAAAGCTGAATATCCTTGTTTGAGATTCATTTTCACCTGAACTCAAACTGACCCACGTCCAGCCACAGAGCCAAGACTCCAATAAAACACCGCCTCAGAGGACTTATAAACAGGATTCTTTTACTGTAATAGAACACATTTTTGAATTATTGTCCCAAAACAGTTCACTAGCATTACTTTAAACTGTAACAAATGCGGGACAATATTTACACTTGTTCATTAAAACCGCTGGCTGCTCAATGGGGGAGTTAAGAAATGTGATTTTTAACATAAACAAAGAGCAGGTCACAGACATTTGTTTAAACAGTGTCACGGAAGGACAGGTATTGAGCCCTCCTCAGTCTATTATAAAAAGCTCTCTCCTCTGACGCCCAACACAGAGAGGTAAAGTCATGTGCAGGTCAACGCATATCAGTAAGTTCACCACGTGTATCTGCCATACCTGCTTGTCAAAGCCTGGTCCGTCAGATCTCAGAAGCTAAGCAAGAAAGGCCAGGTTAGTACTTGGATGGGAGACTGTTAGAACACCAGGTGCCACAGTGGGACGACAGGAGTAGATTGTCGTTGTGTCCTGGGCAAGACACTTAACCCACACTGCTCAGTGTCTGCGTACACTGGGTGAGTGGATGCTAGATTGTAAAGCGCTTTGAGTGCCTGGAAAGGTAGAAAAGCACGATATAAATAGACCATTTTTACCACATTATTGTACATTTAGTCAAATACAAATACATGTGTTGGCAGTCTCACAAGAAAGTGTGTATATAGAGGGATTTTTTGTTTCTCAACAAGGGCGATGCATGTGCACCCGTCCTGCAGAAAGAGTCTCACAGACACAAACAGTGGAAACAAGTGTAAAAAGCTCCGTTGTCGGCTCACTACAATTACAAGTTTATCTGTGTGTGTGAAAACAAAAGTTCTGCGGCTAAATCAACATTTGGGAATGAAATTCGACCCTACGACCCTTAAAAGTTACATTCAAGTGAAAAACAGCGAGAAAACACTGTCTCAAGCTTCAGGAGACAGACGTCTGTCAGACCGGTTCAGACCTGATCCAAACAGCTACTCTAGTCCTGTTTTGTTGTTTTAAATAAAGAAGTTCCTCAACTAACCTGATGGACTGCGACTTTTTCTGCATGGAGCCTGCGCAGTAGGATTGAAAGTGACGTTGAACGAAAATCTCAAGATCTCATGGCTTTTTTTGTGTATATGTAACAACATATATATATATATTGCACTTTATGAAAAACCAAAAAAAAGGACATATTTCATTCATTCATTTTCTACCACTTGTTCTTGTTAGGAGTCGCAGGTCTCTGGAGTCTATCTCAGTGACTTTGGCCTTAGGCGGGGAACACCCATCGCAGATTAGACAGACAAACATTCACTCACAGGGACATTTACAGTGATGCTCGAAGAACGTAAACATGCATGTTTTTGGAGGTGGGAGGAAACCCACGGTGACACGGGAGAACATGCAAACTCCACCCAGAGAAATTGTGAGATGTCAATGGGGTCCGACACTGGAATCGAACCCACGACCTCCTTATTGGGAAGACAGAGCTCTAACCACTCTGCCACCGTGCACCCATGATCAGAGGCCGTAGGACGCTGCTCAACGCCTCACTTTTGGGCTTATAATGAGCTGTTTTTTGATTACTGTGTAGGTTACAACGGTATAGAGACAATTGTGAACTAAACTGTGCTGCAAGAAGCGTAACTTTAAAACCTGTTATCATTCCGGCGTCCTTTTGAAGGGACGTCCACTTTTTCTTTAGAAATTCTATTTTGTTCAGTGTCTGAAAAAAGCATATTATGAAGAACTGGAAAGGTTAAATATGAAAATACCATTGTGTCCCTTTTATTTAGAGCAAAATCAGCCTCTGATGATCCAGACTCAGATTTCAGCTCTAAGCCTCCAAATAAAAAAGTCCACAAAAATTCAAACATTTTTATAAAACTTTTGCATTTGCTTCACCTAGATTTTTTTGAGTAATTTTAGATCCATAAAACTAATTTTTACCTCAATTACCTTCAGCTTTTACAGAGGAATAGTCAAAACCCAAAATCTGCCGAGTCATTTCTGTCTCCAAAAGGATCAGAAACAGTTTTAGTTTGAATTTTTACTGATTTTAGTCAGACGTGTGAGGGGAAAAATGCTGGAATGAGAAGGGTTTTAAGTAACTGTTTATTAGCAGCAATATGAATCTACTTTAACTTATTTCTGTCTCTGTCTATGAGCCAACAAATCTGTGTGACTTTAGGCTTGAGCTAATACAAAGTGACAGTGTAAGTAAATGACTTAATAATATCAAACCACATCAACCTTCTAACGCCACAGTGAGAAATAAGAAACATACATTAGAATGAAAATCAAATGGGCGCGACACACAAACCCTACCCGACTAATATTGAGACAAATATTCTATTTCACTCTGATTTTAGTGTTGTTTCTGATTTATTGAAGCAGCAGCAGCAGGAGTTTTGGATTCGCAGGAATGTTTGAAAAAAGCCAAAGAATTCTCTGGCTTGACGAGTTTGTTCTGACGCTGCTTTGATCCTCTCTCCATTCTTCTGTTCCTCTCTCTCTTTAATGAAAAGCACACGTTTGAGAAGGTCACCCAGGACACAGTTCCAGCCATGGTTTTTATTATTCTGCATGTCCACGGTGCACAGGTGGGACCAGGTGATTGTTTTACAAGTCTTAAGTCCGAGTCAAGTCCCAAACAGGGCTCCACAAGTCCAGTCCAAGTCCTCCGCTTTTAGATTCAAGTCTTTGTATCAAATTACTGAATAGAACTTGTATTTTTAGAATCAGCTTTTTAAAAATCATATTCTAATGTTGCTTCCTCATCAAAACACAACTGGATATGCTATACGAGTGATTGCTGTTGTTGTTTTCTTCCGGTTTTTGTGGCATTGAGCGCGCATGAGTAGGCAGAAAATCATAGACATTAAATTAGTAGACACACAATCAGCATCTCTGCTCTGTTGCTACAACTCGAACAGCGCGACGGCATTTTCCTCCGGTAGACAGGATGACGCAAATAATTCAACTCAATGGCAGAAGTTGCACTTTTATGGAAAAACGAGCTTAAACAAGCGATTTCAGCAAAACCATGAGTAAAACGGTCTTATGAAGCTTTTTTAAACAACTTTGGCAATGTGAGATTATATTTCTCAAACTACTATATTCTTAGACTGGAAATGCCCCATCACTTGTTGATGTGACAGACGCTCCTCCACAGCATAGGCGCCGATTGGGTGCCGCGGGCTCAAGCACCCACTGGAATGTCAGAGAACCCAGGCGGATTTTTCCTACTTTCATTAACAGGCTTCTCTAAATGTCTGAGTGCATGCATTTATTCAGTCATACAGCGTCTTTCACACTCTTCTCTCACTTTATTTCATCTGTTTACGTGAATATAAGCGCTCATACAACATCTCTCCTCTCAGAGCGCTGTCATTTAGACTCGTGGTCACTTTCGGAGGCGAACTGGGCGGAGCGGAGCTGCATGTAGTAGGATCCCCGCGTCAGCCGCTGTGCTGCTGGTCTGTCCCCTGCCCCGTGTGATCAAGGTTTAATTCACAACTGTGCTTTAAAGCAGCGCAGGAAATCAAGTCAGGAAAAGTGGGAGAAGGTGCGATGAGATTCAGAACCGAGACGTAAAGAAGTGACGAACTGCACTGCTCCTGTCTGTCTGCTCCTGCCAGTGCGGTGAGAGCTACGCAGACAGAAAGGACAGACCCGGGGCTCTGAATGGATTCTGTTAATTATGAAAAGAACGCGCCAGCGCGAGCCAGACGTCTGTTAGTTGCAGGTAGAAAAGAACCAAAACGAACGCGCAAAAGAGACATGTGCAAATGACGCGCGTGCACAATATGCGCGTGCACATGGCGCGCGTGCGTATTATTTTGGGCACCCACGCAAAAAAATATAAATCGGCGCCTATGCCGATTTATAAGTGAAGCTGTAACTTTGTTTGTGTTTTTTATGTAATTTGTCTGCTGTTCTCACTAGTAACATGTAAAGAGATGTTTGTGTCACTAGAGCCTTAAAAGATGCATAAGTTTGCTAGTTAGCAGTTTTATACACAATTTTTATCAAAAAATAAATACTAAAAGGTTTGTAAACTCTACAATAATTTGTAACAAGGCTCTGACCTTTGACCTCTGCTAAATGTGGTCAGTAGGTTTGTACAGCTGACTCTCTCTGGATCTTTCATAACTTGCGTTTTTGTGGGCTAATGCTAACGGCTAATGCTAACGGCTATAGGAAAATAAACAGTAGAATGCTCCGGACAAGCTTAAATATTACATGACTAGCTCAGATGCTAAGTGTTCGATAGCATCAGAGTCGGACTGCGCGTCTACTCATTATATGTCTATGGCCGAAAATGACTGCAGCGTACGAGAGAGCCACACGTTCTGGGCTTTTCACACAGTTTATGATTGACATGTTTGCTGGTTTGGTTTTGTGTGATAGAACTGTAAGTCTCCTACACTGTCTGTGACTCTGGGTCGATAGAAATACACAAAAGAAGACTTAAAAGTGAGATGTCTTAACACAGTGACCTTTATTATTGTAAAATCACCTACCATGTTCCTATGAGGACAAGCCCTGGGACTTAAATCACAGACACAATCACACAGCCTGCTAGATTTAAGCTAAAGAAGAATCGGTGTCGATAGCTAGCGGATGGGAACCCTCCCAGAGCAGCAGCCAGGAGGAAAGACGAGGGAAAGTTCATTTCTTCAGTGAGTTTCAAGTTTTTATTACAGCAGATTTGACTCTTTTAGTGCCATTATTTAGGAAAAAGCATTGTACATTATAATAGTTCATCATTATGTTATAGTTGACTGTAAAACAAGCCTGTTGTCCTCCAGGAACTAACTCCACTGCCCTTCGCATTATGATACTAAACAAACCCAGAGGCTTTACTTGTCTAAGACTTTGTTGAAAATGTTTAGTAAATGCATTCTTAGCGGCATTTGCTGATTGTAAAGTTTAATCAAGCCTTATGTGATGCTGCGCTAGGCTGCGATTACTACTACATTACTGACGTGTATTTATGTTTCAAACTGTCAAAAACATTCACTAAACCAGGGTCACCAATAAGATTTCATCGAGGTCCAGTTGGGAGAAATTTTTTCAAGCCAAGGTCCGGAACTTCACGGCAAAGTTTTTTTTTTAATTTGACATTATAATTAATAATAATTACAAAAATAGTCATTTTTCACAATATCCACATAATTATATGTTATAAAAGCTTGTTTTTAATTTCATTATTCTACTACCCTTTAAAATGTATTTGATGGATGAATAAATTCCATCAAAATTGAATCAGACCTGTGCTTGTGGAGGAGATAGTGTTTTTACATTGATCAGAGCTGATCACTGAGTCTGTGATGGAGTTATTCTAAGTCTGTTCTGACTCGAGCCTGTTCTGTCCCACTGGCCAAAGCAGTTACTGAATGAAGCCATGTGACTGGCTGATTAGCGATAGGACACAGGCGATAACCCTCCAACTTTACGCAGGAGAAGAATCAACAGCGCTCTGAATCGTGTTCATTACACGCACACCCACATAGCATACAAAACGCGCGCTCTAAATACAAGTATAAATCTGACTAGACCCTCATAAACCGCGTGTTTCTGTCTCTGGCGTTGTGCCAAATGGGAGAAGGACGAGTCAGAGCGGCAGTTTTGCACCGCGTGCATTACGCGGACACTCAACCGCGTACTTGAATACACTCTGCAGACCCCAAGCACACCGACGTGAAGCGCGGTTTTTCTGGCTCTGGCGCTGTGCCAAAAGTGAAAAAGACGAGTCACAGCGCGACGTGCGCGCGCTTTGTGGATGCGCTCTCTGCACAGCCTTCTTTACAGAATCACGTCTTCATTCTCCAGCCTTTCAGCGAGTGTTTGGAAGGAGGGCTGCGCCGGTCCGGTCCGGATGGGCCGGGCGCTTGGGTCCGGTCCGGATGGGCCGCGCGCTTGGGTCCGGATCCGGACCGGAGTCCGCCTTTCGGTGACCTAAGATAAGCTAAGATAAGATAAGACCTGGGACCTAAACCCTCACAGGTCTTTGGCCCCGCTCTTAAAGAAGAAAAATGTTTGTATGGGACCTCAGATATAACAATTTGTACGTTTATTCCACTCCGATAGGCACAGCTCCGTTTTCTGCCTACCAGGGCAGCGCTGCAGCCGGATGTGACGTCTTCGCGATCCCTCGTATTCTTTCCTCTCTGAGCCGTAGAAAAAACTGTTCTGAATGTCCCTTATTTGTGACTTCGAGCTCTGTGACTTGAGACGACTTGATATTTTTGCTCTTGAGCACCTAAACTTATGTAGTTAGACATGTCTAATTATAATTATTTTATAAAGAAGAAATGTTTTATATTGCTTTTACTTTTGCTCTCAGGCAATATTGAAACCAACCCTGGCCCCTTGCCACATCATATTGGTACACCTGAGGAATTTCGTTGCAGATCTGGATTTGGTATCTTACATATTAATGTGAGAAGTCTACTACCTAAAATGGACTTAATAAACATCTGGGTCAACTCCACAGATACTGATATTCTTGTGTTATCTGAAACTTGGTTAAACAAATCAACTTTAGATAAGGATATTTCTTTACCAGGTTACAAGTTTATCGTTTGTGATCGTCTTAAAAAAGGTGGAGGGTAGCAATTTATGTAAAGAATAAATTTGTTGTCACCTTATTATCATCATTGTCAGTGCAAAAACAATTTGAACTTCTTGCTTTGAAACTTGAATTCATGAAAGGTCAGTCTATAACCATTGTGGGTGTTATAGGCCTCCTTCAGCTTGTAATGATGCCATTCCTGCACTTTATAATAACATAGCTGGCCTGAGTGCAAATGAGCTTGTTTTGGTGGGTGATCTGAATCTTGATTGGCTGACTCCAACATCTGACAAGCTTAAGTCAGTCTGTGATTCCTTAAACCTTGTTCAGTTGATTGATAGTCCTACTAGGCCAAATAACAAATTTCCAAATCGATCATCCTTGATTGACCTTATTATGACAAATACCCCTCACAAGTATAGTGACATTGGCATCTTTGCAAATGATCTAAGTGATCATTGTGCTATTGCTACTATCCGAAATGTAAAATTGCCAAAGATAAATCCTCGTGTGGTGGTGAAACGAGACCTAAAGCACTTTAACGAGCAAGCATTTCTTCGTGATTTATCACTTTTTGAATGGAGTAGAGTATCACTCTTTGACGATGTTGAATTAGCTTGGAAATATTTTCTTGATGAATTTCTCAGATTAATAAACAAACATGCACCCTTTCGTACTTTTAGGGTGAAGGGAAGAAAAAATCCATGGTTTTCTCTTGAGATTGACATTCTATTAAAAGACCGTGACAAGGTTTGGGCTAAGGCCAGAAAAAGTAAACTTGCCTCTGATTGGCTTAACTTTCGCCAGCTTAGAAATAAATGTACTTTGGCCATAAAAAAAGCTAAGTCAGAATTTTATCTTACAGAAANGGTCTGCTCTGCTCTCCCTGCCAGTGCCTGCTGTGAGAAGCTACGCAGACAGAAAGGACAGACCCGGGGCTCTGAATGGATTCTGTTAATTATGAAAAGAACGCGCCAGCGCGAGCCAGACGTCTGTTAGTTGCAGGTAGAAAAGAACCAAAACGAACGCGCAAAAGAGACATGTGCAAATGACGCGCGTGCACAATATGCGCGTGCACATGGCGCGCGTGCGTATTATTTTGGGCACCACGCAAAAAAATATAAATCGGCGCCTATGCCGATTTATAAGTGAAGCTGTAACTTTGTTTTGTGTTTTTTATGTAATTTGTCTGCTGTTCTCACTAGTAACATGTAAAAGAGATGTTTGTGTCACTAGAGCTTAAAAGATGCATAAGTTTGCTAGTTAGCAGTTTTATACACAATTTTTATCAAAAAATAAATACTAAAAGGTTTGTAAACTCTACAATAATTTGTAACAAGGCTCTGACCTTTGACCTCTGCTAAATGTGGTCAGTAGGTTTGTACAGCTGACTCTCTCTGGATCTTCATAACTTGCGTTTTTTGTGGGCTAATGCTAACGGCTAATGCTAACGGCTATAGGAAAATAAACAGTAGAATGCTCCGGACAAGCTTAAATATTACATGACTAGCTCAGATGCTAAGTGTTCGATAGCATCAGAGTCGGACTGCGCGTCTACTCATTATATGTCTATGGCCGAAAATGACTGCAGCGTACGAGAGAGCCACACGTTCTGGGCTTTTCACACAGTTTATGATTGACATGTTTGCTGGTTTGGTTTTGTGTGATAGAACTGTAAGTCTCCTACACTGTCTGTGACTCTGGGTCGATAGAAATACACAAAAGAAGACTTAAAAGTGAGATGTCTTACACAGTGACCTTTATTATTGTAAAAATCACCTACCATGTTCCTATGAGGACAAGCCCTGGGACTTAAATCACAGACACAATCACACAGCCTGCTAGATTTAAGCTAAAGAAGAATCGGTGTCGATAGCTAGCGGATGGGAACCCTCCCAGAGCAGCAGCCAGGAGGAAAGACGAGGGAAAGTTCATTTCTTCAGTGAGTTTCAAGTTTTTATTACAGCAGATTTGACTCTTTTAGTGCCATTATTTAGGAAAAAGCATTGTACATTATAATAGTTCATCATTATGTTATAGTTGACTGTAAAACAAGCCTGTTGTCCTCCAGGAACTAACTCCACTGCCCTTCGCATTATGATACTAAACAAACCCAGAGGCTTTACTTGTCTAAGACTTTTGTGAAAATGTTTAGTAAAATGCATTCTTAGCGCATTTGCTGATTGTAAAGTTAATCAAGCCTTATGTGATGCTGCGCTAGGCTGCGATTACTACTACATTACTGACGTGTATTTATGTTTCAAACTGTCAAAAACATTCACCTAAACCAGGGGTCACCAATAAGATTTCATCGAGGTCCAGTTGGGAGAAATTTTTTCAAGCCAAGGTCCGGAACTTCACGGCAAAGTTTTTTTTTTAATTTGACATTATAATTAATAATAATTAAAAATAGTCATTTTTCACAATATCCCACATAATTATATGTTATAAAGCTTGTTTTTAATTCATTATTCTACTACCCCTTTAAATGTATTTGATGATGAATAAATTCCATCAAAATTGAATCAGACCTGTGCTGTGGAGGAGATAGTGTTTTACATTGATCAGAGCTGATCACTGAGTCTGTGATGGAGTTATTCTAAGTCTGTTCTGACTCGAGCCTGTTCTGTCCCACTGGCCAAAGCAGTTACTGAATGAAGCCATGTGACTGGCTGATTAGCGATAGGACACAGGCGATAACCCTCCAACTTTACGCAGGAGAAGAATCAACAGCGCTCTGAATCGTGTTCATTACACGCACACCCACATAGCATACAAACGCGCGCTCTAAATACAGTATAAATCTGACTAGACCTCATAAACCGCGTGTTTCTGTCTCTGGCGTTGTGCCAAATGGAGAAGGACGAGTCAGAGCGCAGTTTTGCACCGCGTGCATTACGCGGACACTCAACCGTACTTGAATACACTCTGCAGACAAGCACACCGACGTGAAGCGCGTTTTTCTGGCTCTGGCGCTGTGCCAAAAGTGAAAAAGACGAGTCACAGCGGCGACGTGCGCGCGCTTCTGTGGATGCGCTCTCTGCACAGCCCTTCTTTACAGAATCACGTCTTCATTCTCCAGCCTTTCAGCGAGTGTTTGGAAGGAGGGCTGCGCGGTCCGGTCCGGATGGGCCGGCGCTTGGGTCCGGTCCGGATGGGCCGGCGCTTGGGTCCGGATCCGGACCGGAGTCCGCCTTTCGGTGACTAGATAAGCTAAGATAAGATAAGACCTGGACCTAAACCCTCACAGGTCTTTTGGCCCGCTCTTAAAGAAGAAAAATGTTTGTATGGACCTCAGATATAACAATTTGTACGTTTATCCACTCGATAGGCACAGCTCCGTTTTCTGCCTACCAGGGCAGCGCTGCAGCCGGATGTGACGTCTTTCGCGATCCCTCGTATTCTTTCCTCTCTGAGCCGTAGAAAAACTGTTCTGAATGTCCCTTATTTGTGACTTCGAGCTCTGTGACTTGAGACCTTGATATTTTGCTCTTGAGCACCTAAACTTATGTAGTTAGACCATTCTAATTATAATTATTTTTAAAGAAGAAATGTTTTATATTGCTTTTACTTTTGCTCTCAGCAATATTGAAACCAACCCTGGCCCTTGCCACATCATATTGGTACACCTGAGGAATTTCGTTGCAGATCTGGATTTGGTATCTTACATATTAATGTGAGAAGTCTACTACCTAAATCGACTTAATAAACATCTGGGTCAACTCCACAGATACTGATATTCTTGTCTTATCTGAAACTTGGTTAACAAAATCAACTTCAGATACAGGATATTTCTTTACAGTACTAAGCTCTTATCGTTTCGTGATCGTCTTAAAAAGGTGGAGGGGTAGCAATTTATGTAAAGAATAAATTTGTTGTCACCTTATTATCATCATGTCAGTGCAAAAAACAATTTGAATTCTTGCTTTGAAACTTGAATTCATGAAAGGTCAGTCTATAACCATTGTTGTATATATAGGCTCCCTTCAGCTTGTTTTGATGCCCATTCCTGCCACTTATAAATAAACTAGCTGGCTGAGTGCAAATGAGCTTGTTTTGGTGCGTGATCTGAATCTTGATTGGCTGACTCCAACATCTGACAAGCTTAAGTCAGTCTGTGATTCCTAAACCTTGTTCAGTTGATTGATAGTCCTACTAGGCCAAATAACAAATTTCCAAATCGATCATCCTTGATTGACCTTATTATGACAAATACCCCTCACAAGTATAGTGACATTGGCATCTTTGCAAATGATCTAAGTGATCATTGTGCTATTGCTACTATCCGAAATGTAAAATTGCCAAAGATAAATCCTCGTGTGGTGGTGAAACGAGACCTAAAGCACTTTAACGAGCAAGCATTTCTTCGTGATTTATCACTTTTTGAATGGAGTAGAGTATCACTCTTTGACGATGTTGATTAGCTTGGAAATATTTTCTTGATGAATTTCTCAGATTAATAACAAACATGCACCCTTTCGTACTTTTAGGGTGAAGGGAAGAAAAAATCCATGGTTTTCTCTTGAGATTGACATTCTATTAAAAGACCGTGACAAGGTTTGGGCTAGGCCAGAAAAAGTAAACTTGCCTCTGATTGGCTTAACTTTCGCCAGCTTAGAAATAATGTACTTTGGCCATAAAAAAAGCTAAGTCAGAATTTTATCTTACAGAAATGACAAAGAACCTGAATGATCCAAAAAAGTTTTGGAAAACTGTCAAATCTACTTTTGCATCCTCTGAGTCGAGTGAGCTTCCAAATTTTTTGATTAAGAAAGGAAGTCATGTAACAGATAAGTCAGACATGTTGCACTATTTCAATCAGCACTTTTTTCAGCTGGCTCTCTTTTTGACGTCCTAAATCCTACCACTAACTTGGTGGAAAAATCTTTAGCCACATTTGAAATGACCACGTGTGCTAATGCTCGCACATTTAGTTTCTCAACTATTTCCCTCTCTGATGTGAGCAAAGCTCTTAAAATCTGGATACCAGGAAGGCAGCAGGTCCAGATAATTTGGATCCTTTATTTTTGAAATTAGCTGCTAACTTCATTGCTGAACCTTTGTATCATATCTTTAACTTAAGTCTTACTAGCAACAAGATTCCGAAAATATGGAAGACTGCTTTTGTCCTTCCTCTTCTCAAAGGAGGTGATCCTTCTGAGGTCAATAATTACAGACCTATTTCCAAATTGTGTATCCTGGCTAAGATCTTTGAGCGACTTGTCAGTGACAATTGAAGGTTTTTCTGGAAGCTAATAAGATTGTGAATGAGTTTCAGTCTGGGTTCAGGAAGCGTCATAGTACCGTTACAGCTACAATGAAGGTTTTAGATGACATCATAGGTGCTCTTGACAGAAAAAACTATTGTGCTGCTCTGTTCATTGACCTTTCTAAGGCATTTGACACTGTCGATCATTCTCTTCTGATCAAAACCTTAGTGAACACTGGCATTTCAAGTCAAGCCGTAAATTGGTTCTTTGATTATCTTTCAAACAGATCACAATGTGTTCAAATGTCTGGGTCAATGTCTTCCTTCCTGGAGGTCACAAAAGGTGTACCTCAGGGCTCAGTTTTGGGACCAATTTTGTTTTCAATCTATGTCAACAAATTGTGCCATAACTTGCCCAATTCTTCGTATCATCTTTATGCTGATGACACTGTCATTTACTGCTGCTCCAATTCCCTTGCACAGGCTGTTGAACTTCTGCAATCAACTTTTGATGCTGTTCAGGCTCGTCTGCATTCTATCAAGTTAGTTTTGAATGCAGAAAAAACGAAATGTATGCTTTTTGCAAATCAAAGAAATCCACTGGAGAATACTCCTGTAATAACAATTGTGCAAGGAACACAAATTGAAGTGGTTGACAGCTACAAATATCTTGGGTTTGTTATCGACATGAGGCTTACTTTTAAAGAACATGTAGCTTCTTTGGTACGCAAATTAAAGATAAAGCTTGGATTTTATTTTCGAAACAAATCCTGCTTTACACTAACAGCTCGGAAACGTCTTGTCCATGCAACATTTTTACCTTTGATTGACTATGGGGATGTTATTTACATGTCGCATCAGCTACTTGTTTACAGTCACTGAACACTGTTTATCATTGTGCTTTGAGGTTCGTGACTGGTTGTAGCCGCCTCACCCATCATTGTGAGCTCTATGCCAAAGCCCAGTGGCCCTCACTTACAGTCAGACGGTACACCCACTGGATGCTTCTGGTCTATAAAGCTCTCTTAGATATGGTTCCAACTTATTTGTCTTCGCTTCTCCAAAGAGCTACCAACCATTACAGTTTGCGCTCTAGTGGCATTTATCAGCTGCATGTTCCTCGTGTTCGAACTGAGTTGGGAAAGCAAGCTTTTAGTTTCTCTGCTCCCTCTTCATGGAACTTACTTCAGACCGAACAAAATGGCCTGCTCTGGTTCCTTTTAACATGTTTCGATTTTTTTTACTACAACGGCAACGAGATTCTATCTCTCAGTGCTTGTGTTTTTAGATTTATTAATGTGAACTTATGTCATAGCCTACTGTTAAATCATGCATTTCACTCTTTTATTTTTAACATTGTGCTTTACTCTGAATGAAATATAAATATTGTATTTTAGGTCTGTTTTAAATTGAAATGAATTGTCATGCATTGTAATTTTAGTTATTGTGTATATAATGCTCTTGTCGTGTGCTGCTTGACCTCTTGGCCAGGTCCCCTTGAAAAAGAGATCTCGATCTCATGGGTGCCTCCTGGTTAAATAAAGTTTAAATAAAAATAAATAAAAAGTATAACTTAAAAGAAATATTGTAAGGAAGTAGAACCTGTTCATAAGCCTATAATTACAGTGTTATAGTTGTTTTATTAGACTAGGTCAGTGAATGCAACGTAGACTCTAGATCACGTGAGAACATTTAGTTTGTTGATATGTTGAGAATGCGGTTATGGCTCACCTCACGGACACAGAGCTAGAGGCCAAACAAAGCAGTGTATCATCCAGACCAACATCAGCTGTGATTGGAACTCACCTGGTGACAGCTGAGTTCGTAAAGAAGATCCTTTGTCGTGTGTCTCTCTAAACCCTCAGCACCTCCATTTCACCAGAATGTATGACAATAAATAAAAATCTCACAAGACAGTAAAGTGTTTCCCACATCAGGAAATAAGTTAGCGTCCCATCCACTGCCTGTAAAGCCCTACTCTTCTCACACATTGGTCGCTCTTTATTGCTCATTCACTTTGTTTGCAGCGCCTCTCGGCTGATTTCGCGCCGCACCGCTCTGCCTGCGCATCAACGAGCCCGATCTCACAAGAAAGCGTACATTTATCACGACATTACACAACATGTAAATTGTGTATGATTAGCACGACTTCACAGCTGTTTTGTGTAATTACAGTACGCATCACAGTCCCCATTCATTTCAATGGTGGTTGTTAAGACGTGTTCTTATTTATGAAAATTAATGAAATCCAAATTCTAATCTTAACCTGCCCCAAACCCCAGACCTAATCTTACCAATTTTAGTAACTTTATGCCTGAACTTACCCGTTTCACTTGAAGAAAACGTCCCACGTGGACAAGACCAAAACTCGTCCTATTTTGACGCTGTGAAATCTCGTGTCATTTTTACGCTTTTTCATATTGTGCTAAATGTAGGGCGTTAATATAAGTACTAAAAACAGCTGTGAACTCTTGGTCAAAATACGCTGTTTTTGTGTCGTGATAAAAGTACGCTCTCTAGTGAGACTGTGTTGGATCAACGCAGATCCTGCAATTCAATATTTCGTAAACCATATAGACCAGGGGTGCCCAACCTTTTTCAGCTCACGAGCTACTTTTAGTCTGAGCACAGCCTGAAGATCTACCTTTGGATTTACATTATTTTATTTATTAACAATGTCGAAAAAATTGTTCTTTAGACTAGTCCTGATTAAGACACAGTTAGTTTTTTTAATAGTGCAATAATATTTATTAAAATGTAAGTTATAAACCTGTTAAAAAAAGTTATTTTGAAAATAAATTATTGTGGCTACAACTATAACAACAAAAAGTCTTTAAAAAGTTCAAGCTATCCAAGTCACCTCACTGGAAGCACTTCAAACTACAGTACTATGAGTGATTGGTGATTACCATGGTAACAGTGAGGGGGAGGAGCTTGAGAAAGTTAGGTTTTGTTTTTGACTCGCATCAACAACAGCAAGCTGTTGGACAACAACACCGCGTGAGCAGGTAGGAGTCTGTGGCACTAGGCTACCTGTCTCCTCCTCCTGCTTCTCTCTCTTTCTCTCCTCCTGCTCCTCTCCCCTCTGTTCTATCTCACCCCTATGAGCGCGTGTGTTCAGGAGCCGCGTTGGCAAGCGCTCAAGTGCTGTGCGGCTGCAACGAGCAGACAGTGGAGAATTCTTGCTGCCGCATATAAATCTAGCACGTGTAGTACGCGCATACAGCGCTTGTTGATGCCGCGTGTAGTTCGCGCTTGTAATTACGCCTATATCTTGCGGTTGGTTAATGTTCGTATTAACAGACGGTTCTTTGGGAGCTACTTCAACTGCCTCAAAAATCCACTAGTCGATCGCGATCGACGGGTTGGGCACCCTGATATAGACATTACAGATTTGGCATCATAGCGGAGTCGTAACTTTTCAAAAATGCTATTATTATTTCAGTAGCACTTTATAATACAACCCATACTGAGATACATACTGGTACTTCTAGTGGTATTACCAGTGGTACTTAACGGCAACTAGTAGGCTACAATGGTAATTGTACTGATATTTAGAGTCACAAGTATTGGTAACTATAGTGACCGGTATGTTAATTATTAATTACAGTGATAGTTACTTGTACTAAATTGATAGTTACTGGTACTTTTGTGGTACTTGGAGTGATAACTAATAGTGATTAATGGCAGTATTATTTGTACTAATTATTGGTATTTATACGAGTACCTTTAGTGATACTTCAGAGTGTACTTGGTGGTGATATTTGTCATGCTACACAAACTGTTATGAAACGTGTTTCTTAACGCAAATATTGTGTATATTACATGTTATGATTAAAAAAAAATTAAACACTGAGCATGAAAGAGGGCCCCATACTAAAGTTCACCCAGGGCCCTCAGAATTCTAGCTCCGCCACTGACAGCAGCTTTAAACAAAAATATTCATGTTCTGTTTGGGGATTTTAAATAAACATTATTCTCTAAAACAAATCTATCCCGGTCCTGCCATCGTTTCAAAGCATTTCCAGTCTGGCTCCATAAAGCTGCTCGCTCCTTTTCTCTTCTCTCGTGTTTTATGCTCTGAATCCGGAGCTTTGATCTGAGTCCATAAAACCTGCGCCGTTTGACCTAAAGCTTTAGTCCATTTAAAACACTCACACGACATCAAAGTCCTGCATTTAATACGAGAAACGTTTAGTCCGATAGTTTTGTCATTGTCTGATTTCAGTGGCGGCTGGTCAGTAGGGGGCGCACTCCCTGATCTGACCCTGAAACGTTAGCAAATAAAGCTTAAACGCAAATTAGTAATCATTACTTAAACTCCCGTTGTTTGAGTTTTTGCAGAAACAAAAACTTAACAAATCAAGTTGTCAAAACATAAAATCTCAAATGTAAGAAAAACAAAAACTAACAAAAATAAGTTCTCATGGCTAATATTAGGCTACTTACAAAAACTAATAATTATTAGTAATGAAAAATTACCTTTCTTAGTAATTATAACTGTTTAAAGACATGTATGATTATATGTGTTACTGTGTAGATAATTTGTGTGTGCAAGACCCATCTTTATAAGAAAAACAAATTTCTTTTCTTTTTTGTTTATTGCAAAAATAATATCAAACTTTGAATACAGTGGTTGGTAAAACATTGTGTAAACTAAAAAATGCAATTTTAAAACAATGTGCAAAAATTGAATTGTGAAAGTGGGACAATGAAAACTACAAACTACAATACCTCAGTTAAATGTGGTAGTCAACATGATGATAGCTATATAATAGATCATTCACTCTGTAAAGTACACGCATACACATGCACCCACACCCACACATTTACACCCTTACACTCACACAAGCTACTGTATGCTCTACTGTTGTGTTTTATTTGTATACTGTCATGTTTGTCTGTGTTGTTGTTGCGGTTATGGATGGTGATGGCTGTGTATGTATTTGTTATTTTTCACAATAAAGGAAAAAAAAAAAAAAATATATATATATATATATATATATATATATATTCATAGTGTAATCTGTTAAGTGATTTCTGAAGCCTTTTAGTAGTTCAATTTTAAGAAAACATCAAGCAATACATTCCTTTGATTTAGTTCTCTTTGTCACATTAACTGTATTATTTTGAATGTTGAGCTCTGCAAAGCTGGTCACAAATTTGAATAAAATTAACATGCTAGACAATAGAAATTAAAAAAGTAAAAAAAAAAAAAATTGTTGCCAGCAACAGGGATTATTAACACTTTGGATCTTTGTGACAGTCCAACCTGTAAGTTGATATTGACAACTGCCAGTTTCCAATCTTTAAAAAAAGACATATATAGACTTTTACCTACCAAATTTTTTATTTATTTTTTTTTGCTTGACCGCAAACCTGTTCTAAATCTAGTCAAAAAAACAACACTATTTAACTTCTGACTGAATTTTCTTCGCCAAATATACGGAGCATTAAAGCTGGTGTTTGCAGTTAGGGACTGAGACACTAGTTTTGTTTTTTAACTAAATTAGTTTTATGTATTTTTGTGTGTGTAGGTTTAGAGATGAACTGAGTCTGAGTCAGATGGGCAAACTACATCTCAGGGCCAAATGTCACATTAGACTTTTGTCAAATTTACATGAGTAGATCAGATGTTATTTTAAGAGATTCCCCAATGAGAAAAATATATATAAACAGAACAAAACAGAAGTGTGTTTCTGAACCTTTTGGGATTGCCGAGATAGATCCATAAATAAATAGCCTCCAATTTGGTCAAAATTTCCTGGTGAGGACAGTGTGACCCTGGTTAAACACTTTTATTTACTTTTTTCATTACATAGGAGAGAGTATTGTAAAATGCATTATATAGGCTAAAATAATACTGTTATTATAGTCTAGGCTCTATATTGTAGGTACAACGTAATAATTTTATTTATATTGCAAATATCAAAGTTAGGCCAAAATTTTAAAATACGGCCCTCGACCCAATTGCCTCCGATCATTTCGGCCCCAGCTCCATTTGAGTTTGAGACCCCTGCACTAGCGTCTTCTATCTTCATCAAAATGTAAACGAAAAAGCTACAGGTTTAGACTTAAAACCTCTTGTCTGTTAGTGCAGCGTGTTCCACGAGATACAGCCATTTTACAATTGAAATCAATTAAATTTACTTAAAAACGAGCAAGTTTTCGGCAAAGTTTTTATTGCTGTAATGCGCACAGACAGAGCTTTTGCCCTCCAGCATGGAGAAGTGGGCGTTCCCTCGAGGAGTGTGACCACACCTGCAAAGGGTGTCTCTCTTTGCCGCTGTCTCTCTTTCTATCTCTACAAAATAATTACTTTCTTTCCCACCAGCTGATTTTAGTGTGAATAATGTGATAAAATGTTTAAGACTTATTACTACTGCACTGGGACAAAACAATACAAGTTACAGTATGTATGTTTCTCATTGTAGGATGGCGATGAGTCTTTTAGACAAATGGACATTGAAAAGTGATGTTTGCAGAAAGAGGACCACCTCCCATCGTCTCTTCAACCTGCAAGTCATTGAGGGTGAAGTTGTTATGGACAATCGTCAAACCTACCTGAAGCAATCTGTGGTCTTTTTCGCAAAACTTAAAACTTTTAGATATGAAACAAAACAATCATAATGATGATCTTAACAGGGCCTAATAGATACAAATACTAAAAACAGTATGAATTAGATGCAGCAGCAAACACTTATTAGTTTTAATATGACTTGGTTACCGGTGCACGGTAGCCAAGTGGTTAGAGCTCTGGCTTCCCAATAAGGAGGTCGTAAGTTCGACTCCCGGGTCGGACCATATCAACATCTCACGATCTCTCTGGGTGGAGTTTGCATGTTCTCCTCGTGTCACCGTGGGTTTTCTCCGGGTACTCCGGTTTCCTCCCACCTCCAAAAACATGTATGTTTAGGTTAATTGGGCATCACTGTAAATTTCCCTGTGAGTGAATGAGAGAGTGAATGGTTGTCTGTCTAACCCTGCGACGAGTTGGCCACTGTCCAGGGTGTTCCCCCGCCTAAGGCCCAAAGTCACTGGGATAGGCTCCAGTCACCCGCGACCCCTAACGGGATTAAGCGGTAGAAAATGAATGAATGACTTAAAACAAGTTAATCTCATTGGCTCATTCTTTATAGATGCTTTAAAATATTATGAGCCCATAATAAAAAGCAGCAGTCCAAAGGTCCAAAAAGATTTTATTTTTTGGCCACATTGCCCAGACCTATAATAACCACATTAAAAGAAGTAGCTAGATAGCTAAATCTGGTTATTCTACTTTATAACTGTATTTTCTTTTTATTCAAGAAAAGCCCAGTGAGTTCATTAAGTGCACACGAGTTGTCTTTTGCATAAATACATTTAATAAAATGCAAAACACCTTATATTTATTATTTTGTCATTTTTATCCGATTAATCGATTAATCGATCCAATAATCGACAGATTAATCGATTATCAAAATAATCGTTTGTAGCAGCCCTAATCCGATCCAAGTATCGGATCGGTGCATCCCTACCTGTAATGTCACAAAGACGTAGTTTTAATTTATCTTAAATGGTGGAGTGCTCTCTTGGAGACTGTACTACCGTGGTTTAGCTGAATAAAGGACACAAACCTCCATACGGATGTTCGAGGGTATAGCTTTGAATTTATTCTCCAAGTTGAGAATCTCTGAACTTTGTTTTCGACACATCTTGATATCTCTTAACATCTCTTAACATCTTTACATCGTAACATTGTGAAAACTATAAAAAGAAAAAACAAAACATGTCTTAGCTCTTACAATGCATACCAAAATACATTAACATGTTTTACAGACAGTTCGCCCTTTTTACCAGCAGTAGTTCAGATTTTCAGCAGAAACGTTTAGCTTTACTCTTGCTGCGTTTTTCTCTCTCATGTCTCTTCGCGCTACTCTCTGTTTACTTCCGGTTCAAGAGGTCATATTCAAAGGTACAATTCTTTTTACAAAACAAAACAAAATGTGACTTAATACTCTTCTGCACCAACCTCGTGAGTTTACATTTATAAACTATACACATAATTTTATCTAATTTTTTGCTGTTATTATGGTAACGTATACACTGACATATTGGTGTCAGCTACAGAGACACATATTGTAATTATTCATTTTTTGTGAATCATCTGTAAATGAAACAAAACACAATTTCAGTCATTTTTTTTAGAATAAACGTTGGAAGAGATCTTAAATGAATAATAAATGACTGAAGAAACTGTCAGCATGAGTTTGGCGTGATACAGTTTGTTAAAATCAAAGCACATGTTAAGTTACTATTGTGAATATTTGTTTGTGTTTTGGTTCCGACTGTTTTGATGTTGCAAGTCCTCATCCAAAGTCAGGGCTGGAAGCTTCTTTTACTTACAAACTATTTTTTTTCATAACTCACTGATTCATTTTCTGTAAAAACACTTTCTGCAGTGAAAATGAATTCACTTTTCAGCACAGTCACTTCAAACTCTGGTCAAGTTGTTTTTTCTTATAATAACGTTGCTTGTCTTGTCTTTGTGTTTACGGCAGATCTACAAAATCCATCAGCAGAATGAACTTAACCTGTGACTGCTTCGGAAAGACGTGGCCTTCTGCTTCCCACCTCAAACGACACTACAGAACTCACACAGGAGAGAAACCATACAAGTGTGAACAGTGTGACAAAAGGTTTTCTCAAGCAGGCAATCTCAAAAAACACACCAGAGTCCACACTGGAGCAAAACCATTCAGCTGTGATGTTTGTGAGAAAACATTTTCATTGTCCGGTCACTTAACAAAACATATGAGAGTCCACACTGGAGAGAAACCATTTGAATGTGACCAATGTGGGAAGCAATTTACACAGACTAGTCACTTAAAACTTCACATGAGGATCCACACTGGAGAGAAACCATTCAGCTGTGATGTTTGTGAGAAAACATTTTCACAGTCAAGCTTCTTAACAGAACATATGAGAGTCCACACTGGAGAGAAACCGTTTGAATGTGGCCAATGTGGCAATCGATTTACATGCTCTAGTAACCTTGAAGTTCACATGAGAATCCACACTAAAGAGAAACCATTCAGCTGTGATTGTTGCACCCCTGAAATGAACGACCAGACTCACGTTCATCTTGAATTTGTGGGCAACTTTTAATAACAGTCCTCAGTTCAAGTTTCAAGCATGTTTCGTTTTCTGCCATTTTTCACAACAACACAAATCAATGCGCGTGTTCCCAGAACTCTTTGCGCGTGTCACTTTCTCTTAAAGGAACAGTACTGTTATTACACAGATGTACTAATTATAAAAGAAAATACATTACTTATGTAATTATATGGCTTGTTTTACCATTTAAAGAAAAAAAATAAATTTTGTTGCCTTTTTAACCTTGTATACAGTTACCTTGTAATTAACACTTTCTAATAGCAATTAACTTTCAGTGCGCTACACCCTCCCCCACTAAAAAAATAAAATGTTGGCAAAACATTTTACAATTCAAAACAAATAAGTGCGTTGTTACCATTAGCTTCTAACATTGAATTTCTATGTTTTCTACAAAACAAAAATATATGACTACACATCAAATTACTACAAATGCATGAATACAGGATAAATAGTTAGTCACTAGAATACCTGTTTTAGTGTATTGACTCAAATGAAAGGTACGTTGGTAGGCCTCCCAAGACCATCAAGTCACATATGGCTATATCTACCATTCCACTTTACTCAATGTCTTGACATTATATCATGCTTCTAATGTAGTACTTAAATTTACAAACTACTCTCGTGTTGCCTAGAACCACACACTTCTTTCTGTAAATATCTAATACTCATAAAGTGTAGTATATCAAGTCACAAGAAATACATTTCTTAAAATTGACTATGACTGTAACTGCATTGTTTGTTTTTTCCCAAAAAAAATATTTACCAACAAAAATAAAGAATGTAGCTGCATTTAACCTTAGCTATAACACAAACATAAACTCTAGGAAGTTTCAAACACATTCTACTTTTTCAATACTGTAACTGTAGGTTTTCCTAATGTATCATATGTAAAGATACATCTCGGCTGACGTGTTCTTGTAGATCGTCTCTCCTGTTCAAGTCCGTGTTCGTCCTCAGAAGACGTTTCAGTGTCCTCTGGTACTCCAGGTTCAGCTGTTTGATCATCAGAGTCAGTATCAAGATTTTGACTTGCGTCCTGTGCCAGCATCTCCTCGTTCTCAAGTCTCTCATCCACCTGACCACTGAGCTCAGTAGAAGCACCTTCATCCAGCGACTGAGCCTGCTCTTCTAAAAGGTTTTCAGTCTGTGTTTCTACAGGGTGGCTGACTTTGGATCTGAAGACTTGGGCATTTGGATTGAGATGAGCAGTTGGGACTTGAGGCACATACAAGCTGTATTCCTCCTCACTGTCAGAATCATCACAAACAATGTCTCTGCTTTTCTGTTTTGGTTTTTGTTTGTTTACTTGTCTCTTTTGATTGCATGTTTCTTTTTGTTGTGTCTTGTCTAAAACATCAACAAGATAAGGACAGGGTAGTAATAGATTTCTATGAAGGATTCTTTCTCTTCCTTCACCATCTATTGGTGTCACAACATACACTGGACTATCTTTACCTCTCTTTTCTTTGACTACGTGCACTTTGTTTTCCCAGTAAGCACGAATTTTACCAGGTCCTCCTCTTTCAGAAAGGTTTTGCACAAGTACATGGTCTCCAGGTTCAAGCACAGAACTCCAAGTCTTTTGGTTATAACACCTTTGTCCTCTTTTTCCTGCCTTTCTCATGTTTTCCTGAGCAATGCTGTATGCTTGTTGCATTGACTTTTGCCATTTTTCAGCGTAACTTTCATGAGACTGTGACTGGGTTTGTTCTTTTGGAAACAACAGATCGATTGGCAGAATCGGCTCTCTTCCAAATAACAAGAAAAAAGGTGAAAATCCTGTCGACTCGTGAACCGTTGAGTTGTATGCATGTACCACCTTGTTCAGATAGTCTTTCCAGTTTGGTTTTTGCGTTTCTTCCAGTGTTCTGAGCATACTGAGCAATGTTCTGTTAAAACGCTCAGCTGGATTTGACTGGGGATGGTAAGGCGTAGTCCTTGAATGTTGTATGCCACTGTAGCTTTGCAACTTTTTAAACAACTCATTCTCGAATTCCCTCCCCTGATCGTGGTGAATTCTAGCAGGAAATCCGAATCTCAGAATAAAGTCATCAAACAACTTACGAGCTGCTGTTTTACCAGACTTGTTTGGTGTTGCATACGCCTGTGCAAACTTAGTAAAGTGGTCCACTATTACTAATATATACTCCACCCCGCCTTTGCTTCTCTCTAGATGCAAATAATCAATAGAGATTAGTTCAAATGGTGCTGAGGTTGTAATGTTCTGTATTGGCGTTCGAGTTTTTCTGTTAGGTTTCTTCTGCTTTAGGCAGCGGCACACTTTTGTCACATAATGTTCTATCTCTTCTCTCATTTTGGGCCAAAAGAATCTCTCTCTGGCTAAGGAGATCATTCTGTCCGCTCCTAAGTGACCCATTTGCTCGTGTAGCTGCTCGTAAATCAATGATTTGAGTTTTTTTGGAACAACGAGCTGGTTTCTGGTTTTTGTCTTTCTCCGTAAAATTCCATCTTTGTCTATGTACAGATTAGACCATTCTCTCAAAAGTCTTTTCACGTCACTTGGTTCTTTGACTTTATGTTTGTACTTTAGTTTCTCGTTTTTCTGTTTGAGTGTGACTACTCTTTTTATCACTTCGTCTTCTTGTTGACTTGTTTGAATGTCTTTGACTGATATTGGTTCAACTGGTGTTTTACATGTGTCTGTTAACTGTGTCAGTGCGTCAACATTACATGTAATAGCTGTGATCCAGTCAGTGTCACCATTTTTGTCTGCTTCAAGTCCTTGTCTGACTGCTGTTATGTCATCTGGTTTACACTCCTCTGTACACTCTGAGATGATTTTGTCTATTTCTGCAGGTTTACGTGACAGAAAATCAGCATCTTGATTGACTGAACCGGGTCTGTATTTGAGAGTGAAACGAAAATCTGCTAATTCAGACACCCATCGATGCCCTACCGCATTCAGTTTGGCAGTTTTCATTACATAAGTCAGAGGGTTGTTATCACTGTATACAGTGAAATGCGGGGCATGAAAAAGGTAATCTCTGAATCGCTCCGTAACAGCCCACTTCAAGGCTAAAAATTCAAGCTTCCCTGAATGGAGTTTGTAATTTTTTTCTGTTGGAGTGAGTGTTCATGACCCATACCCGATGACTCTGAGTGTCCCTCCCTGACGTTGATACAGGACAGCCCCAAGACCTTCCTCTGACGCGTCTGTATGTAGCACAAATGGCTTTTCAAGGTCTGGGTATGCCATTACTGGGGGATCTGACAATGCATCAATAAGCTTTTCTAGTACCTGCTGGTGTATAGCTGTCCACTCTACAGGCTGAGATGGTGACAACTGTGGGGACCTAATACCTTTCTTTATGACTGACTTATTCTTTGTTTTTGGTTGGGATAACAGTTCATAAAGCGGTTTAGCTATTCTCGAAAAGTCTGCAATGATCGATCTGTAGTAGCCTAAAAAGCTTACTAATGACCTCACTTCTTTGACTGTTTTTGGTTTTGCACTTTTTAATGCCTGAACAGCTTCTACTTCTTTTGGATTCATGCAATAACCCTTTTCAGAAATGACACGACCGACATAGCACACTTCCCTTTTAAAGAAGTCGCATTTCTTTGGTCTGAGTTTTATTCCGCATTCTCTTTGTCTTTTCAACACTTTTCTCACGTTTTCAACATGTTGGTCAAAGTCTTTGCTAAAAACAAGCACATCGTCTAAATATGGAACACATACCTCATCTCTTAAATCACCAAGACAACCTTCCATATAGCGCTGAAAGGCAGCTGGGGCGTTGGTCAAACCGAATGGAATCCTCAGCCATTCATAAAGACCCCATGGCGTGATGAAGGCAGTGCAGGCTCGGCTTTCTGGACTGACAAAGCCCTGATGATATGCTTTGCCTTGGTCTAACCTAGGTGCTTTCTCCAAAAGCACCTCGTCCTCTACAGAAGGATCCTGCAAGAAAGGCTTTACATCCACTCTTATTGCATCATCTTGTAAACCAGTTAATATTGTTTGCAGAAACTGTGTTTGTACAAGCTCTGGATTATATTTCAGTCCCGCCTTGGCTCTTTCTGATGCAAACAACACTTTTTGTCTAAGGTCCATAGCACGAATAAGAAACTGGACTGGGGTTTCTTTAGGCTCTTGAACTGCTCTAGTCAAGGTATGATAAAGTTCTGTCGCATCTTTTTCTATGAAGTGTGTCCTAAGCACTTGCCTTAAAGAGTGTAACGTTAGCTCAGACCTGCTTTCCAAATAACTCTTTAATTTCACATCAGGTGCAATGGCTTGGATCACTGCTTCAACTATCTCACCTTCATCATAACCTTTTTTCAGTCCACGTTCGATTTGTCTTTCAAGGCATGTGAAGTTTAGCTTGTCCTTTTGTCCAACTTCTCCTATTTGTCCAACAATCCGGAAATCTTTCCTGTACATTGGATGTACACTTGATTGCTCTCTCATTTGTGACGTGTTTCGATCCGAACTTGCAATGCTGTTTGGTCTTTGTGGCAAGAGGGTCTGGCTGCAGCCGACGGGGGGCGCCATATTGAGCTCCACCGGAAGCTCCACTAAAACGCGTCAAAATAAAATTTACGTAATTATTAATAAAACAATTAAAAACAAAGGCATTTTTTTATTAAAACTACACCTAAAAAGATAGGATATGCCTCTAACTACCTGAATTATTATTTGAATATTTTTTTATTTAAATATTATCCGATTTTATGTTGGTTTACATTTGTCACTAAGTTACTGAAGCTTAAAAGCCACGAGTGACTTCTGGGCTTGACATTAAGGGTTGTCCCGTTGCCCGCGGCAAGTAAATAATTTTTCCGGGCAAATGCTTTGCTCTCCTTAGTTGCCCGAATGGGCAAGTGAAAAAATCTGCGTCCAATTTTTAAAAATTATTTAAAAAATCTAAACTCTGTGCATTTGACTTGTCTGCAGTGTTTCTCAAATGCAGTTTCCTTGGTCCTGTACTCAAAAAGTCAGTGGCCATTGCAGTGAGCAGCCAGTTTGTAACTTTTTGGACCTGAAACTAGTTTGCATTAAATTTACTATAAAACAAAATAAAACACTATCTAAACACCACACAGATTAGTAGCCAGGATAAGCTGATTTAGACGCCATGACTTGGTAATTCTATGATGATGTTATTGGTTTTTTTAGAATGTTCTCTAGTACAGAATTAAATACTGTATGTGCAGTATTAATGGTCAAAAATCTATGCTCTTTACTACCAGATTGTATTTCTTAGATTTGGAGAATGGAACTAATATGACAAATGGAAGTAAAGGTTATTTAGTTTAATGTATTCTCTTATACAGGGTATCATGGCATTTATTATAGGTTGACATTTCACTGAGGCAAATAACTACAGTCCTAGTAAAGAAGTTAAATGTTTCAATTTTGTAGTTTTTGTTTGTTAGCTTAGTTGCTCTATTTCTCAAAGGTAGAAGTGAGCCAAGGCATATTCTGGGCCCTTATGGGCCTGTTTTTGTTTTTAAATTGTTTAAAGTATAAACATAAAATGCAATAAGCAACAATGGCAATAATGACAGAATACAAAGTAAATTGAAAATTGAAAGACGGACTAAATTTGTTGACAACAAATTAACCCAAACTAGCAGATCTTCAAATCATTCCAGAGTCTCCATCTCCAGGCTGTTTTCTGTTTCTGATAAGAATTAGTGGAAAATTCCAGACTCAACTCTGCACTAAAATAATCCAGTTTGGATTCTCCAGCCTAGATATTAAGCCTAGAGGTTACAGTTACAGTCTAAATATTAAAGCCTACTGGATTGTACAGTTTTCAAAATGAACAACCCCGGCACCAGGGCACCTAAAGGACTTAAAGAGATAGAAAGTAGGACTGCTCAATAATGGCACTTGTTCTCTACTTAGGCCTTAGTTGTGAGAACAACCTGAACAGTGGCCGACTCAAGAGAGGGTTAACATACAGACACCCTCACAAAACCAATGTTAACATGGAGAGAACATGCAAACACCACCTCAGAGATCTTCAGCGGTTGATTTTAATTCAAAGCAACTATCTTCTTTACATATTGTTTTAATTTGCGATTATTGCAACCATTTTTTATCAAAAGATAAAGTGGGTTATCAGCACTTTTGAAGAGAATATACAAACATTTTGAGATTATGAGCATTTTTTCCACTCGTGGAAACATATGTTACAAACACACGTTTATGTTAAAAATCTTGATGAGTGGGTTTTAAAAGATGAGCCAAATGCAGAATGTAAATACCCATATGGGCAAAACGTTGAGACGAACACCTATTGCTATCTTATTGCTTGTATATGTATTTAAGAATGAACTATAATCTATACAAGTATACAGTAATTTACTACAAATAAAAAATTGATTTAGAACAGCTTAGAAGTAGAAAGGTCTATTTACTTCTTGTACAAAACTACAGAACTGATAAGCTCCACCTCTTCATTGTAAGATTTTAATGTAACAAGCAGCAAATTTAACATTTGTAATTGTTACTGTTGTAATGTGGCTTGTCTCTTATGACATTTGAAAAGTAGATAATATTAATGAACGACAAATAGGGATTTTTTTAATTTATACTATTTATTGTCATGTGAGTTAACCCCTTAATATTTTGAATCATTTTTCCTAAAATGCAGTCCAACAAAAATTTTACTAATTCAAACTGAAACTGTTTTGAGCCCTTTAGACACAAACAACTGTCTGGACTGTTTGTGAACTTGAAGCTTTGTACTTTTATGGAGCATTCAGACCGGACAGCGTATTTGCGTTTTTGCGTTCATTTTCAATGTTAAGCCAGCGTATTCGTGGTGCGTATTGGCGTCTGTTGTCGCGCGTTTCTGCATCTGAAAACGCAGCGTCTTGCGAAGTGGAAGCTCAAACCTGCAGCGGACACAACTTCGCTCAAGGCTGCGACGAATGCAGGAGTTGTGAAAATCCATTTTCGAACGCGTTGGAAGTCGGCGTCAGCCAATCAGAGCCTCTGTCACTCCTGTGACATGTGACATGCTGCTGTTCTCCTCTCACATCAAGAGGAAAGGACCACTGTTTGCTCAAGTCTTTTAAAAGTTTCTTTTTGTCCCCCAACGCCTCGATGCGCATCGGGGCGTTTTGGACGCCTATTTGGGCGTCAGCTTCGAAAATGTTCTGCGTCAAAATACGCTTTAACATGCAAATTTAGACGCTTAATTAATTAATTAATTGACCTTTATTTAACCAGGGAAGTCCCACTGAGATTCAGAATCTCTTTTGCAGGGGAGCCCTGGGGGAAGGATCAGGGGAGGCATTAATGGACATGTTTTTAAACGCTGTCTGGTCTGAACGCAGCATTAGTCTTTGATGCCAGATTGATTAATCATAAGTGAGAACAAGCTCTGCAAGGAGGAAAAATATATTTTAAGTCTACAGTAAAGCTGGTGTTTGCAGTTTGGGCACAAATGACACTAGTTTGGGCAGATTTGGGGTCTCTCAAAAGTTGAAACTAAACATTTTTTTAATTTTTAGAGTGCATCTTTAACCTTTATTGAAGCTTGTTATATTCTTCAAACAGTTGAAACCCAAGGATTGATTATTGTTTGTAAAATCTGAAAAGAAAATGTTCTTTGTAAATGTTCTTTGAGTGTGCACGCAATCATATGTAAATTATTTAATCTAAAATGTTTTATTGCACAAAAAATCATCTGACTCATGGAGAAAATCCCTTTGCTTTTTTCCAATTAATTTAAGTATAATTCACAACATTGTGATGAGAGATGAGTGTTGTCACTTGTTTTTTTAAAACAAGGACAATGCACAGAAATGTATAAATACTTTACAGTATTTTCACAGTCATTACAACAGTTAGGATTGGAATTAGTTAATTGGGAAAAAAAAATGTGAAAAAATAATTGGTTATACTGGTACAACACTGAAAAGAAACATGTAATAAAAAGACCAACGATAGCTTCCATCTTTCATCAGGTTTACATTTTAGATTTCTGTCGTTTTCGATTCCAGACAAGAGAGAGACTAAAACTAAATGTCTTTGTCAAGGCCCACTTAAAAATATGGCCATGTTGGTGTGCATATAAAAATAAGTTTTTATGGACGTGTCATTGTCATTAGCAATTTTATTTTTACTTTAATTTAAGAAAGAAAATAACCCTTTTTTTCGGGCAAGTAGATTTGGGTGTCGGGCAAGTAAAAAATTGTGGTCATATCCTTAATGTCATGCCCTGGACTTAATTTGCTACATTTAAAAAAATAAATAAGAATTTTTAGAAAGTGGGAGATTTCAAATTAACTGATCATCTTGTATGAAGACATAGACACACACAAACACAAATCTCATTAAAGGTATTCATTAATTAAAATTCAATTTCATATTGTAAATTATTAGAAATTAAAATAAAAATACAACACAAACAAATAAATAAATACACATAAATGCTCATGTAATACAAACGTTTTAAGTATGTCTGCAAAGTAAATAAAAGATAAGATAAGATATCCTTTATTTGTCCCACAATGGGGAAATTCCAGTGTTGCAACGCACATTTAGAAACATGAAATCAAACAAGATAATAGAAATAAAATAGACTTAAAATATGTATAAAATTTTCACCCTGTTAAACTCAGTTGAAAAGTCAAAATTTGCGTATTTGAATTTAACACATTTAGATTAATTGAAATCCAAGTTTTTAACGGCATTACTAACAAAATATTAGAAGATTAGAATGGATGTCAGGCAAACTTTTATACGAGGCACAACAAATCTGTCAACTTAGTGTATATTTAATAAATCCCCCATAATTATTAAATAATACTAAACGTAATTTAGGTGAAAATGCCTCCGAAGTACAAATAATAATGAAATGATTCAACTTTCTATCAACCGAGTTCGTCTACTCACCGAGCTTTTTTCGTCTTTCTCGTACCAGTAGTGGCGCTAAAAAAAAAAAAAAGCGTTTTCTGGTGGAGCTTCCGGTGGAGCTCCACAAGATGGCGCTGCCCATCGGCTGCAGCCAGACCCTTCTCCTTTGTGGTGATAAAGGCACAGTGCCGCTTTGTGTCAGAAGAGGGTGCTGCACCACCACCTGTTGCGGCTGGTCTGCGTCCTCTCGCTCTGGCGCAGCTCCGACATCATCCACCGGTGTCTGCTTATTTTGCAAGTGGTCAATAAAGTCACTGGTTGACAAAAGAGTAGACATTCCACCATCTTCTAAAGATGTAACATCATGGCTTTCCAGAAAACTGAGAATTTGTCTCCTCATTAACCGACATGACGACTTTACCTCTTCACTTAGCTCCAGCTTAAGTTCTTCACTTAACTTTTTCAGCTCGTCCAGTGACAGAGGGACTATTTTCTTCTCAATGTCCGCTAATAATGATTCCCACTGACTGTCCATGTTGCTTAATTTTTAGATCGTCCACAGCCTTACTTGGTAAGTCCGTTGTTTTTGTCCTTTGTGCTGGTTTCGATGCACTTTAGCTTAGCTGCTGCTAGCCACAGTGACGAGCTCCTGCTGCTTCCTCGCTCTGCCGAGAACCATGCCGTCGTCTTCATCGACAAAAAACACACTTTTCTTCGCAGAAAACTTACTTGAACCGGGCGGAAACACCAAAATTTATGTTGCACCCCTGAAATGAACGACCAGACTCACGTTCATCTTGAATTTGTGGGCAACTTTTAATAACAGTCCTCAGTTCAAGTTTCAAGCATGTTTCGTTTTCTGCCATTTTTCACAACAACACAAATCAATGCGCGTGTTCCCAGAACTCTTTGCGCGTGTCACTTTCTCTTAAAGGAACAGTACTGTTATTACACAGATGTACTAATTATAAAAGAAAATACATTACTTATGTAATTATATGGCTTGTTTTACCATTTAAAGAAAAAAAATAAATTTTGTTGCCTTTTTAACCTTGTATACAGTTACCTTGTAATTAACACTTTCTAATAGCAAGTAACTTTCAGTGCGCTACATGATGTTTGTGAGAAAACATTTTCACAGTCAAGCTCCTTAACAGAACATATGAAAGTCCACACTGGAGAGAAACCGTTTGAATGTGGCCAATGCGGCACTCGATTTACATGCTCTAGTAACCTTAAAGTTCACATGAGAATCCACACTAAAGAGAAACCACACCAGTGTGAACTGTGTGGGAGCAGTTTTTCTACAGCAGGAAATCTCAAAAAACACACCAGAGTCCACACTGGAGAGAAACCATTTAAATGTGACCAATGTGAGAAAAAGTTTACAGACTCAAGTAGCCTTAAAAGTCACCTAAGAATCCACACTGGAGAAAGGCCATATGTATGTGAATACTGCAGTAAAACATTTAGACATGTTTCAAACCTCACAGAGCATCGTCAGATTCACACTGGAGAGAAGATATTTGCCTGTGAAAAGTGTGGAAAGACTTTTGGACATCAGTCGAGTCATTTGCATCATATGAAAACCTGTCGTTATGAAGAGAAAAGCAGCAGCTCTGAAGGAGGAGGAGGAAAACCTGCTCCCCCTCGGACTTCTGCAGCACAGCGCACAAGCCCCGCCCATCTTCTATAAAACCTAAACGTGTGAGTGATCACCGCTCAGGAACATTAATGCAGCAGATACGTGTTTAAATTGGCGTTTATTACTTGTTTGCTTATGTAATGGTCCCGCCTTTGTAAAAATATGAGAGGATGAGCAATGATAGCTTAACTTGCTATAATGCAAATTAATGAGGGTTTACAGTGTACACTCCTATGTTAGTGAACCATCTCGGACTCTGAGGACCTTAGGGACTGGCCTCCTGCTGGTGCCCAGAGTCTGTACTAAACATGGACCAGAGTCAGGACTAAACGTGGACCAGAGTCAGGACTAAACATGGACCAGAGTCAGGACTAAACGTGGACCAGAGTCAGGACTAAACGTGGACCAGAGTCAGGACTAAACGTGGACCAGAGTCGGGACTAAACGCGGACCAGAGTCGGGACTAAACGCGGACCAGAGTCGGGACTAAACGCGGACCAGAGTCGGGACTAAACGCGGACCAGAGTCAGGACTAAACGTGGACCAGAGTCAGGACTAAATGTATTTTAATGGGGACTGTTTTAAAGCACTATAAAGCACTTTGTGTTAAATGTTATGTATGAAAAGCGCTTTATAAATAAAGGTATTATTAATGTTATTAGTGTATTGAGTGGTTGAAGTCTATGTAGTTTTCCTGTGGAGCACAAGGTACAGTCGAATGCTTAAAGAAAAACGCAGAATCAACTTTTTTTTTTTACTCTCAAATTGTGTGTTTAGAGTCAAATTGAATTATCTACTGTTTCCAGGCCTTTTTTTTTGACATTTTTGTACAAACTCGCTTATTTAGCAGTTATGTGTACAAAAAACGTAATTGTGCAGCCATACTGGCCAAATGCTATAGGTGCATCGTCAGTTCACGCCGACGTTATATCGAGATGACGCGACAGACAAGCCGCTCATGTGGGATATATAAACTCCTCCTTCTCCAGCTGCTAAGGCAAGCTGTAAAGCTGTGATGTATGATGTGACAGCATCTGGCTGGCTCAGTTAGATAAATGTGTGGTGTGAGGTGTGTAGGTTTGATCCTTGTTTGTAGTTTCATATTTATCATTTTCAATTTTAGAAAATACTCACATCATGTTCACATCAGAGGCTCATGTAGCTAAAGCAAAGGCTTCATACATGTGTCTGCAAAGTGAATAAAAAAGTATCGACGTGTGAGTAAGAAACTGGACTTGTGCACAGCCTCAGAGCTGTGAACTTCTCCTCACGTCAGGATCATTCCCACACAAAACTCGCATCACTCACAAGCTCGCTGTCCATATTTGGTGCTGTCAATCAAAGTCTGTTCACACCACTGGGCCTCTCTTAAAAGACCTCCTGCATCTCCCACTTTTGCGAGTCTGTTTGAGGTTCAGTTGTGGGCAGAGTTAGTCTCTGACAGCACGTTTAGCTTCACTTAAAGAAAGTCATGCGGAAGGCTATGTTTATAGACTGATATATATCGGCCGACCGATATTTTGGAACAGATATTTCGATTTTTTTTTGTATTTCAGCACTTCCGCCCAACCAGTGCAGGAAAATTTGGCCTGAGTCACTCACATAAAACAGGCTGCCTGCATTTATAGAGCTAACCTCTGAGAATTTATTCAGAGATTGATTTGCATCATCACATAAAGCAGAGTTCTGTGACGTTGTGCTGTTCATGTTGTAGCAACTGAACAGAACTCCTGATTACAAATTCTACATTCATTGACTCACTCCTCGATACTTTTTGTAATATAGTAACAGTATTTGTGACAACCCCGACTGTTTCCAAAATTCCACACTTGTCTTTCAACCCTCCAGTCCCTGCACAGTTCTGTTCAGTGGACTTCATGTTGACTCATCCACAGGTCAAATTCTGGACAATCTTTACACATTATTTGACAGACATGAGCAGTTTATAAACAGTAAAAAACAGAGCAGAGCTGATTTTAAAATGTGTAACTTTGATGATTAATTAAACGATTTTTTTCTCCCTTCGGTAAAATAGCCCAACTAAGGCCACAGAATAAACATGTTTCACAGAGCCAGTCCAGTTTAATTAAAGAGTGTTCTAAATCAGACTGCTGTCCAACTAGAGACAAAGTTCTAAAGAGGAAGCAGTACATCACAATGGTTTGAGCAGTGTGTGTGTGTGTGTGTGTGTGTGGGGAGGGGGGATTTGAACACTCCTACCTCCAGTTCACAGTAATGCATTTCTTATCTCCAACATAAGCCAGGGCCTCTTTGCCGTGTTTAAACAAGCCTAATCCTTTATTCATGTTTGGATGTTTGCAGATTTACAGTTGTTTGGGGCAGAGCGACCTCTTTACTTCCTGATCCTCCTCAGTTGGACCTCAGGAACATTTAAACATTCATAATTCTGATTTCTTTCTGCGCCCGGTGGTCCGTTCATGAACAATATCCAGACCTTGATCATCTTGACCGTGGTTTGGCCAAAGTTATACAACTCAAGATTGTGGCATCACACCAGTAGTTTTCAGTCACACCATTGTTACACCAATGGAGATTTTAAGATGCTGAAAAAATAATAAATGTAGCAATGACTGTATTTACCTTTAGTGTTTTGCCATTTTTTCTGTATTAGCAACTGCACTGGTTCGAACAACAGCAGATTTCCAATATATTTTTATATTTCTATGTAACAGAAAACAAACTTCTCTATTGAGATTTGCAGAGTTGAGTAAATTAAGATGTGAAACTTTGATGATGACTTAAACCAGAGCTATTCAACTTACAGTTGGGGTAACTAACTTCTTTTCTTGAAAATTAGTTGACTTTTAACATGGCTCACACCAGTCAGAACTGTAGCTATAGAACTCCAATTTGAGTTCCTCCACATTATCCATCTGGTTTTTACTTGCAGAAAGCGCTTGGGAAAAGGTGGGACATTTAAGAAATACATCGAGCTGATTGGATTTGCAAGCCAATATTCGTGTCACAAACGCCTCTCTTCTCTTCTTTCAAAAAGAAAAGAGTAATTCTGCTAAAACAGAATCAAGTGCAGCAGAAACACATATCCATTTTGCCGTGAAAATCCAGACGATATTTAAAAAATATATCGTCTGGCCAACGTGTCCCTCTTTCGACTTTCTGTAGGTGTGATTGACAGATGAATTAGCCAATCACAGACACTTATCTTTGAAAACCAACATGTCTGCTTCCGATGAAAAAAATACATGAAAAAAATATCACATGGAACTGAAAAATATCGCTGATTTCTGCAGAATCAATGAGAGAAGCAAAAAACTATTTTAATGTGAGGTGAGTGAAGTTAGATTTTGGTCTAAATGACAGACGACCAATCAGCTTCTTTGTTTCATCTGCGTCACGCAAATAAACTAATCTGATTGCCCGGTACGATGCAGATTTGATCTGAAACGCAGGTGGGGGGCGTGGTGACCAGACCCACTCTGAGCAGGAGCTGAAGTGTGGGTTCTGGATCCCAGATAAATATCTATGGGAGCCGCCATCTTTGTTTTGTTTGAATCAAGTGGTACTTCCTGCTTTAAGGCCAGATGGATTATCTTGAGTTTGTGAATTCACAGATATTGCAAGATAATTTATCCGACTGGCCAGGTTGGTAGCTTTGTGTTTTCCACAAAAAAGTATATGGTTAAAGCAACACTGTGGAAAAAATTAGATAGGTCTAATTGTGTCCTGTTTGAACCAGGAGTCGAATGCAGCTCTCTGATTGGCTGTGCTTGGGTGGTCCTCTCCAGTTTCACTTTGTTGTTTGTAAAAAGAAGTTTATAAGGCTCAAGATCGTAACAATATGCACCAGCAGAATGTTCAGTTGGTCTAATGTTAAACTAATCGAGATTTTAAAGAGTTAAATATTGAAAATAGCAGTAGGCTAACTAAAGCCTATTCTGAGTGATGGATACTTACCACTACTCAAACTTTCAACCATTTCAGTTTACTTTTTATATTGTTTTTGCTGATGTATTCTTATGGAAGTTCTGTAGACCTGATGGTAGATTTGCCATTAGGCTCTGAAATGTTACAGTATTTAGAAAAATAAAGTAGGTATTATTTTGTATCCAAAAGGTTTTATTAGTTATTTTACAACGACACTACTGATGGATGCTCACGACAATCATAACACTAGAAAAAGGTCACTCGCTTCCTAAGGAAATTTGTTTTAGAGACATGATTGACATTTAATTATATTTTAGTTCATGATGGAAAGAACAAGTTAAACCAGTGTAATCGGGTAACGAATACATAAACAGAATGCGTGTACAGTCATAGTGTGGAGATTTGGGGGTTTATCCTCTGAATCATCTCTCCGTCTGTGTGGTCTCTAATGGAAATAAGCTGAAAATGTCCAGGATCAGGAGAACAGAGTGCAGTTTATAAAAGATAAGACAGAGAAATGTGTACGAGCAGATACGGACCACCAGACAGCATGAGGTCACCGCTCCGAAGAGGCCTGGACGATAATCGGCCCTGGGACAGTGTGAACACGGGCGTAAAACAACAAGTTAGCCCTCATGCCCCACAGTGACATGGTACATGGGTCTATTCTCAGGTAGAAGGGGATTTTGGATGATGCATTTATTTTATAATAACTATGAATGTAAAAAAAAAAAAAAAAAAAATGAATTAGTTATTACCACTTATGCCACAATACAAAGCACATGACAGTGACATATTGCATTTTTCTCATTTTTATTTATTATTAATTTTTTTTTTTGTGATAGTTCTTGTGGTAAATATTTATCCTAGTTGTATATGTAATAAAATAAAACAAATAAATAAATAAACTCTGCTACCAGTGTCAACGTAATAAAAGTATTTTCATTAAAATAAAAACAAAACCTTTCTTATATTTTTAATTTTACGGTAACCTTGTTACGTGGGGTCGCTATGGTAACCGCCGTAAACCCCTGCGTCAAAGCTCACATGATGCCGCGCAGCTGTCATGGCGGCGGCTCGGAAACTGCGGCTGTGCGCTGTGTCTCCCACCGCCAAACACTCCGCTTCTGTGCTCTTCCTCCACGGATCAGGTGCCCCAAACTGTCCGACACACTCCCGGGAGAATAACCACCTGAAACCAGCCTTTGTCCGCGGAAGTGTCGCGTTGTTGTGCTTGTTTTAGCTAGCTAGCTCAATGTTTTTAGCCCTTAGCCTCAGCTTGACCTCACAGGGACAAACTTCAGACTCACTTTACTTCAGAGTTTACAGTTTTCTTTGGTTCTCTGGATGTTAAAATGTTTGTTATGCCTTTAAACGTTCTTGTAGAGAGCAGTGTCTATGTTTAAAAAGTTCCAGGATCAATAATTGTTAGCCTACTTGCATCATTTCTAACAATTATTAAATATTTAGGCCCCCAGGATCTTTCATTTGAAATACAATCCACTAAATGTAGACTTTAAACTTTGGCCTTCACAATCTATTCCTAAGTTTTGCTATTTCATACTACTACTGGCTGTATACAAGCTATTTAAACCTATCAGAAATGGAGAAAATTAAGTCTTGAGAGTCTGGAATGTCTTGGTGCACATTTGCTACTTAATGGGTTAATATTTGATGAACAATTGTACAAAACAGAGGTCAAAGGAATCTAGTTTTCAACATAACTATTTTGACAAAACAAGTTGCTTTTCTTTATTTATCGTGCCAGAGTTAGGGTTAGACTAATTTCCACCTGCAGTTCTTTGTAGGTACACACACAGGTTCTTGAAACTTGTCATTCTGTAATCCTCAGGAGACACTGGGCAGGGCCTGAGAGCCTGGGTCAGAGACGTGACGAGTCCAGACCTCGCTTTCTCCCACATCAGAGTCATCTACCCGACAGCTCCAGAGAGGTGAGAGTAGCTTTGATCTTCTCCTCTGAGTCTCTCTTTGCTCATCTGACCGTCCTCCTTCTCTGCTGATGTGTTTATTTGTTTATTTTTAGCCTGTATTTGTGTCTTGATCTTCTGCTGTGACAAATCTGTATTTTCCAAAAATCGATGTTTGGAATTTTAAATCCAAACATCAAGGCTGCTCATCAAAACCCAAATTTACTTTTTATTAGTGACGCACCGATCTGACACTGAGATCAAATATTGGTGCGATTCATGACATTTTTGCTCGATCGGGTAATGGTCTCTATCCTGATTGTGATCCTAATCATATTGATTGTTTTAAAAACCTGATGTTGACCAAGAGCATTTCATAATGTTTGAAAGATACACAGTGTAACTTTTTGATAAAAAAAAAAAAAAAAAAAAAAGAATAAAAAGAAATAAAAGCAATTTTTTGTAACATTTCTATCTTTAGTACCTTATAGCAATAATTAAACTCAGGTGTTTTTACTTTGAGCAAACCTGCATGACCACGGCATGGACAGTTGTGTGTGTATTTTTTTACACTAACTCAGCCAGAATGACCCAAAGTTTTAACTTTGACAAAAATTTAAAAGTGCGCTGTGTAACTTTGGTGAAAAGTCAACTACACTTCCCTGGTTAAATAAAGGTCAATTCAATTCAATTAATTTAACTACACAATTCTGTAAAATACAGTGTTGCACAAATAATAACATAGGACTATGACCCATTTTAACAACAGTAGTTAACAGAGTTTTTGGAATTAAAAAAGCTATTTTCAGTCGCTTGATAACAAGTATCGGTAGATCAATCAATCAATCAATCAATCAATCAATCAATCAATCAACCCTTATTTATATAGCCCTTTACAACACAAAAAGTGACCAAAGTGCTTCCCATTAAAACATAATAAAATACAAATTACATAAAATCAGTGCACAGTAACAGTAAAAGAAAAGATCTAAAATAGACATGTTACTACATTACTGAATGTTAAAAGCCATCCTGAACAAATGTGTTTTGAGCCTTGACTTAAAGAGACTGTACTCGATTTTTTGCAACAAGATAACTTAAAAGCAATTTCCCCCTAGCACTGATGCCTTGTTAATGGATCTATTCAGGTGGAAATTAGTCCCAAAGTCCTGTCTATGTCTAATAAAATCCCGTTTGTGTGCAACTTTTTCTGTTTTTGTTTTTAGCATTGTGGCTAACTGTTGTTAGCATAGTGACTCACCTCGCTGTTAAAAGCTGTGAAAAAACATTAAAACTCATCATGATGAACAATCCTGAAGCTCAGAATGCATTAGCTACGTGAGGAAATCATGTAGCCTGAAGGAAAAAGGTTCAAATTAATTATTTCTGTTTGTTTACATTTTAGAATGCAAAAATCAGGTACAGTCCCTTTAAAAAGGCCAAAGTCTGTGATGGTACGAATATCAGAAGAGAGTTTATTCCAAAGTCGGGGACCTGAAGCTAATACACAGAATCGGTTTTGGAACTGAAAAACCTAGATTGACACATTCCTACTTATCTGGAATATAATATTTGCATCAAAACTGTATTATTTTTACATAGTTCCAAAACTGGAATGATATGTGGCCATACCTGCTTGTCAAAGCCTGATCCCGTCAGATGTCAGAAGCTAAGCAAGATAGGGCCTGGTTAGTACTTGGATGGGAGACTGTTAGAACACCAGGTGCCACAGTGGGACGACAGGAGTAGATTGTCATTGTGTCCTTGGGCAAGACACTTAACCCACACTGCCTCAGTGTCTGTTACACTGGGTGAGTGGATGCTAGATTGTAAAGCGCTTTGAGAGCCTGGAAAGGTAGAAAAGCGCTATATAAATAGACCATTTAGATATGATTTTGTTTTTTAGGTTAATGTTGCACTTGAAAAGTCGCCATTATCAATCGTGTTGGAGGTAATGCGTTAACCAGTTAGACTTAAGTTACTTTTTTGGAGAGTAACAAGTTACTTAACTGGTTAGTCTTGCTTTCCGAGGTAATCTAGCACTAGTTACTTTTTCAAATCAGTAACGTGTTTTTTTGGGGTCAGATCCAGAGGCTCAGAGCCTGTCCTGCTCCAGTGTACATGTGCTTCAGATTTCCTCTGTCTCCATGAAGCTGCTGCTCACGTGAATACCTTCTCCTCCCTCCTCCTGCAATGTCTTACCTCCTTCTACATGTCTTCCTTCTCTACACATCTAAATCCTAATACATAAATACCATACTTTGAGCCTCATTGATACTGTATTGGTCATGAATAATTAATTATAATGCACGAATACTGCAGTGTAACTTTGCTCTTCAGGCCTTACACTCCAATGCGAGGGGCTCGGTCTCACGTCTGGTTCGACCGTCTGAAGATTTCCAGAGACTGTCCGGAGCATCTCGACTCCATAGACTCCATGGCTGAAACTTTAAGTGCCGTTATTCAAGATGAGGTCAACGCAGGCATTCCCAAACACAGAATCGTTCTAGGTAAGATCAACTGTGGAGCTCTAATACATAAAACACATGGATGATAATGATTGTCCTTGGAAAGCACGACCCTGCTGTACATTTTCCTCCTTATCAGAGATCAGCTTTTCTCTTTTCTCCTTCTGTCATGATGTAACCACTTTTCCTTTCATTTGGAGCCAGGACTGCATAAAACTGCTCTTAACGTGAGCTCAGGGCTTTACCTTAGACGATCCTTTTGTGATTCACTACAGATCTAAACAACTGTGAACCAAAGGGAGTAAACGCAGAGATGAACAGTCATGGATTACAAGCTGATCCGTTTTATTGCAGAATGTTACTTTTTATACTTTGTGCAGAAGATCATTCCGAAGTTTAGAGCAGGTCAATGTGGTCTAAAACAGGAAAAATTGTTAATTTCAAACAGGGCAGCGCAACAAAAGAAAATGTGTGATAGCATTATGCCCTTTTCACAGTGCAGCAGCTAGAATTGACACAAAGCAGACAACAAGTTACAGCTAAATCATCTTTTACCACATGTTCAGACCTTCACATACAATGTAAATACTTCACCTGTCAAAAGCCATGTGTTTAAAAATGTGCTGTTTTTGTCCCAAAGCTAATGCTAACATTAGAGCTGGGTATTGCCAAGAGCCTTCTTATAAAATACTTTAAATATCCTGGTACATGTACAGTATATCCCAATACAATTCCCTCAATGTGATGCGTATCAAGATGTATTTATGAGAAAAATATTATAAAAATCTGCCCAATGGGTATTTTTAATCATACAAATAAAAATACATTGCATTTGATTTTGTATCTACAATGCCTTTGTCAGAGCACAATTGATTTATGAATAATGAAAATGTTCAACTTAATAACATCAGCATTGTAATGCACACCATTTAACTTACTGAACAAAATGAGGGGGGAAAAAAGTATTGTATTACCAGTAAAAATGTTTTCAACATGTTTGTGAGAACAGAACTCCTTTAAAATCAATGTTAAGAATGTAAGTTTGATTATGTAGAAAAAAACAAAATGCAGCAGAACTGTATTTTCACACTGCTTTGTCCGGTGAATAAGTTATTTAGTTTCAACCCTAAAACGGCTAACCTGGCTCACGCCAGATGAATCTGTGTTGAACTCCTATCAGAGTTCTCACTATATCCATCTGGGACTTGACTCACTGAAAGCGTTTGAGAAAAGGCGGGGCGTTTAGTGAAATACTTGTGCTGATTGGGTGTGGGGCCTACCTTACAAGTACGCGTCACACATACTGCTCTTCTTTCAAAAAGAAATGACTCCATATTTCTGCTAAAACCGCATCAAAAGCATCAGAAACACGAACATCCACGAGAGTCACCATCTTTGTTTAGCTTGAATGTGACTCGGCAGCAGCGCCAGGGCGCTAACAGCTGTCTTAACACCGCTGAAACACTGCTGGTTCAGACTCCCAAACCAATCGGGCGGCAGGAAGGCCAGATGGTTTATCTCGTGTTTGTGAATTCACAAATATTGTGAGATAAACCATCTGGCCTGCCAGGTTATAAAACAGCTGTCCAGCTTCAGAATTGTAAAAGGTATTGATATTAAGTAACCCAATGCGTATCTCGATAAGCCTCCCTGTATCGATACTCGTATTGTCACGATATATCCCTGTATCGATACTCGTATTGTCACGATATATCCCTGTATCAATACATGTATTGTCACGATATATCCCTGTATTGATACATGTATTGTCATGATATATCCCTGTATCGATACACGTATTGTCACGATATATCCCTGTATCGATACATGTATTGCCACGATACATCCCTGTATCGATACTCATATTGTCACGATATATCCCTGTATTGATACACATATTGTCACGATATATCCTTGTATCGATACATGTATTGCCACGATACATCCCTGTATCGATACTTGTATTGCCACGATACATCCCTGTATCGATACTCATATTGTCACGATACATCCCTGTATCGATACTCATATTGTCACGATATATCCCTGTATTGATACACATATTGTCACGATATATCCTTGTATCGATACATGTATTGTCGCGATATATCCTTGTATCGATACACGTATTGTCGCGATATATCCCTGTATCGATACATGTATCGTCGCGATATATCCCTGTATTGATATACGTATTGTCACGATATATCCCTGGCTGTATCGATACACGTATTGTCACAATATATCCCTGTATCGATACACGTATTGTCGCGATATATCCCTGTATCGATACACGTATTGTCACGATATATCCCTGTATCGATACATTGAGCACAGCCCTAGCTAGCGTATATTTAATTGAATTATTTATGTTAGACACTTTCCGCTCTACAGCACATGTCACCTAGTTGCAGAGGAACTTGTTTGCGCTTTTTGCGACTTTTGTTTTCACAAGTGATACTCTTGTAGTTAACTGACAACTGTGCTGTCTCCTGATTGGCTGTTTGGTCAGTGTTTCTCGTGGGAGGAGCCATGGCGTGCACCTGGCCTGTGCTTCATCCAGCGTGGCGGAGTCTTCGCGCTCTCCATTTCCTCACAGGATTCTATGGCTTTTCAGGTCAAATCTACACCTACATCTCCTCTCCAGTAACAGAGATGACGCAATATCAGATTTGTGCGGTGATTATGTGGAGCAAGAAACAGCATGACTTGATAAATATTCACAATTAATGAGCCAATTCATTCCTGATATTCCTGATTATTATTAAATCAAACTAAAAAAAATGTAAAAAAAAAAAAATCAAAGTTTTATTTTACTATAGATTCTGTAAAAAAAAATGTTACTTCTGAAAATCAATTTAAACTTGAAAATGTTAATTATCCTAATTTGTTATGTTGAAAACTTGAACAAAAAATTTGATTTTGTCACTTTATCACTTTTTTACATTTGAAATTGAAGGGAAAAAAATGATTTTGCCTCTTAAAAAGTCACATTTTTGTAGTGTGAACTATAAAACACTAATTTCCTTTTAATATTCAAACTAAAATTTTCTTTGGATTGACTTAAAAATAAAAACAACTTAATGGCCTAACTTTTTCATAGATTGTACAAAATAATTCCTCTAAAATATACACTTTTCTATAGATTGGAAAAACATATTTATTTTTAAGTTGCCAATTCTCTATATTGAACTAAAATATATATATATATATATGTTGTCAAATTCTCACTTTTTTTGGATTGAACTAAAATATTTACAAATGGAACCTTTTTTTGGCTATCCTATTTTAAACTAAAGGATCTTAATTTTAAATCTTAAATGGTCACTTTCATCTAAAAATACTAAATTTTCTTCCAATAGTGCAGTCTTTTCTGTAGATTTATGATTTAAATGGTTACTTTTTAGTTATGATGATTCTAGTGACTCAGTTCCCTGTGTGGTGCAGGCGGTGGAGGATCGCTGCAGGTCCGGTCTGTCTGTCCCAGAGCTGCTTCAGTGCCACGGGACCAGCGACGACCTGGTCCTGCATCAGTGGGGTCAGGACACCGCGACCCTGCTCCAAAAAGCCGGCATGAAGAGCACTTTCCAGTCTTACCCTGGACTCTACCATCAGCTGTGCGGCCCAGAGATGGAGCTGCTGCGAGGGTGGATCTTACAGAGACTGCCTCCCTCCTGATCCTGATCTTCACCTCCAGACCAATCAGTGTTGCCAGATGGGAAATGTTGAATTATCGTACCAGAGCCTCAAAATTATTGTATTTTGCTAAAAATTATCGTACACGTCCAAACTGTGTTCTATTTTGGCCCAGGGCAATTTGTAGAGTAAATAAATACCTCTTTAGGCAATTCAATTGATTTTTAAATATGTTCTGCTCAGTTGGGAGGGTGAAATAATAAAACATTGCTGGTAAATGCATTGCACACAGCAAGCTTTCTACTCTTCACAGACCAAAATAATATTATTAGAACGCAGTCATACTTTTTAAAAGTAAAATACAGCATTGATTCACTCACTCTTTCCCTTGTTCGATGTCTCCATGTTGCTCATGCGGCCTGGTTGGGTTGTGTATTTACATTTGGTCTCAGCTCATTGGGGCAGACGCGCAGCCATGAGGAATTATTGGTGCTGTTGACCAATAGTATCACAGAACAGCGCTAAAGCTCAGGCTGTGTTAAGTGTTTGCTGATCCTGGATCAGTTTTTCAGTTTTTTATGTGAACTCAAGTTAGTCAAGACGAAGAAAATACTTGGAGCTCCGAAATGATCGTACATTTACATAGAGTTTTACAGTGACTTAGAATTATTGATCGTACATCGTACAGGGGCTGAAATTATCGTACAAAAATGATAATTATCGTACGTCTGGCAACACTGAGACCAATGCACAAACTCGATACAAAAGAATCAAATTTACAGGAAAGCTGGTGTTTACTGTTAGGGCCTGAATGACTCTTTTGGGCAGATTTTGGATTAGGACAATTCCTGGGCAAAAGCTGAAAGTAATTGACTGTGTGCACAAGAGTATTTTTTTTTTTCAAAAACGCTAATATCTTGCCGGCAGGTTCATTTCTTGTTTAGTTCATTCTTATGAGGTTTTCACTCCCTCAGCCTAAAATGAAAAATTACTAAAGATCAGACAGTGAACAGTGAGCAGTTGGTGATTTTCTCTGAAAACATGTTAAATACTTTACAAAAGAAGAGAATATTTCACCAAAGGACCAAAGTGGGTTTATAAACAGATGTGTTTGTCTGTCAGTGCTAACGCTAAAGTCTGACAATTTGAAAGTAAACAGCTTCAATGTCTATTGAGTCTATTGTACTGAAATGTGTTTTTTTTGAGGGACCTGTAATAAATGAAAAAGTCTAAGCAGAGCCATGGTGGACCCAAAGATTAGGCCAGTGTATTTTAATAAAATCCTTGGTGCACTGGTGCGCCTCACTTTTTTAAAGAATCTGTTCATTTTTTTTTTCTGTTGGTCTATCATGGGTATGCTTTCAGTTTAGATCTAAGTAAGTAATCTTGATTTGTATAGAGTGTTTTTCACGTTCAGAGTCACAAAGTGCTTCACAGTCAGACCCTTCCCTCAGTGACAGCAGCAGCCCTGGAGCAGCTCAGCAGAGGAGATTCACCTAGACACCTGGCGCCTCAACCTCGAATCACCACCAAATGTTCCCTAACCTGCATGTTACTGGTTGATGGAGAAACCGGAGTGTCCGGAGGAAACCACACAGACACGGGGAGGAACACCGAAAAGGCTCGAGCTGAGTCAAACCTTCTTGCTGTGAGGTGAGACTGTTATCTGCTCTGCCACTATGTCGTTGATGCTGTCTGCTTGGTTTCACTTCCTCCTGAACAAGAACCTGTGGAACTTGAGGCAAGGACTCTCCACCACCTGGAGAGGGCAAAGCACCTGTCTCCAGTGGAGCTCCACACACAGCTGCACACCGTCCCAGAGCAGTGGCAGGTCCTGGTTCGATGAAGCATCAGGAC
>JBBPFD010000631.1:247500-325724 GCA_038363315.1 Mugilogobius chulae
CATCGTTTTCTAATTGACTAATCACAAACTAGGCTTTAAAAGGATTGCACTGGCTCTGTCTACCAGAAAAAAAAATTGAAGATTCATTGTTCCTAAAAAAAATGACTTACTTTACATTATAGAACAGGGCCAGGTGTTCAAAATATGCCATAAAAATGCAATTCAATAGAAATTACAGACAACCACATAGCCAGAGTGATAGATACATGTTTACCTGCAGTGCATGCATTTGTCCAGCAAATGGCGCTGTGCTCCCTCATGACACACTTCTCTAGCTCACTTAAGAATTTTCTTACACTCTTTTCAGAAGATGTGGGTTCAAGTAACCTGGCTCACGACAGATGGATGTGTTGAAATCTGATTGAGTTCTTCCACAGTCTCCATCTGGTACTCACTGACAGCATTTGTTCAATGAATCACATGGAGCTGATTGGGTGTGTGACCAACCTTATTTGTGCTTAACTAATCACAGCAATGAATCGTAATGGTGTATCCAATGTTCACGTAGGATAAAACAAGTCTCACACACACCTCTCTGCTCTTCTTTCAAACAGAAATGACTCTGTATTTCTGCTAAAACTTGTTTCTGCAGCAGAAACACAAACATCCACTGGAGCAGCTATCTTTGTTATGTTTGAATCAAGCGGTACTTTCTGTCGTCGCTGCAACCAATCCCCTCGAACCCGCCCTGCTGTGATGGGGCTGGTCACTGCAGTGTCGTACTCCAAACCAATCAGGCGACTGGAAGCCCAGATGGATTCTCTTGAGTTTGTGAATTCACAATATTTCGAGATAGTCAATCTGGCTGGCCAGGTTAGTTTTAAAGGACTTCAGTGATTTTCTGACTGTTTCTTGTGGAGATGTTCTTGTATAAGACCTGAAAAGTATATGTGGTGACTGTGGATCATGTGATGCAGCACAGCTTGAGGCTGAGTTCAGCCTCCTGTTTCCAGCAGAACAAAGCTACTTCTAGAGAAAAAGAGAAACCGATCTGACATTACAACACTGTGATGTCAGATCGCTTAAGGCCTATTCATACTTCATAAGAAGTAAGAAGTTTGTTCGGCCCGCTCGGGGCCGAACAAAGACAAACGGAAGGCAAAGGATCAGCGGTTTGACTTTAGACGCTTCACAGACAGAACGGGAAACGTTTTAAATTGACCCAATGCTAATCATAAGTGCTTGTATCAGACGTGTGTATTTTCGTATTAAAACACCCGTGGATGCTCAGATTTTATGAGAAATGAGCTGACAATCAAAATATAAATAAATAATATATATTAATCCACAAAATGATTTGTCTTTTTTGTGCTATGCTAGCTTGATATCAAGAAACATACTTTTAACTGTTGCTAAGATTGTGCTTGTTTGTTTTATTCATGTCTCTAATTTATTGTGTTGGATTTCGTTAAGTTAAATTAAATGTCTGATGTCTTGTCTTTACTGCAATGTGCATTTGTGGTCAACACATAAGGAAAAAAGTAGTGTACATACCCGTGGGCTCAAGTTACAGTTAGCAGACAAGTTACTTACAATAATGAACATTATTATAATTCAATATCAAACACACAGAGCCTGGTCAAATAATTACATCATTTATTTGTTATAAAATTACTAAACTAATTCGAATAATTGAGTTACTTCTATAAACGGCCAGTGTGTGGAGCCGTTTAGCCGAGGCAGAAGCTAGCTCTAATCAGCAGACGTATCTTAATAAAACACTTTCTTTTTCGACTGTTGGCTTTAGTCTCACACATCCTTACAAACGTACGGCTGTTTTTCTATGGCTCCAGTGGCTAGTTTTCAATTTATTTGGCCAAAAAGGAGAGAAAAGCTGAATATTTGTATCTACCGCTATTGACTTGAATGGAATGTTTTCACCGAAAGTGGGCGGGTACTTTTGTGGAGCAGCAAAAATGCCCGTATGTTGCAAGTCATCTATAGAACAGATGAAACCCTCGCTCTGTCGGGCCTGTCTGTTCATCCTCCGCTGTGTTTAACCTGCTGCAGAAGTAGGACCCCGAGTCCTGCCAGAGCTGCTGCGGAGGAGTTTTGACCTCGTCAGTAGCTCGTTATTTTGTTGATTATTCAATGTTTCTATTAACAACATTCGCTGCCTGAAATGCGGGACAAATAAACAGACAAACGGTGGGACGTTATCAAGTTGACAGCCGTACTTTAGTTTACGCTGACCGGGGGAGAGGAGCGGCGTGCTCAGCTGCGGCCAGGGCAGCACGGTCCTGTCAAAAGATTCAGCAGTGAATTCTTCGAGAAATCCCACCCACTTTGGAAAAATTAGCCAATCATAGTCGAGCTGCCGCACAGCTCAGCCGAAGAAAGTTCTGCTCAGCTGATGTGACACGAACAGCCCCACGAACTGCCGAACTGAGGCTAGCCGAACAAAATGACGTAATTTTGTTCGGCTAGCCTGAGCGGGCCGAACAAAGTTCGGACGTCGGCTGAAGTATGAATTGGCCTTTAGTCCTGCCCACATCTTTGTACTTTGTGTTTGAATCAGAATGTCTCAAACTGCTCGTTCACTTCACATTGCTGCACTCACCAGCAGACCAGGCCTAAGCTGAACAGAATCACAGAAGCATTCCCTCACTACTTTCTCCTGGTCTTGTAACTCTTAAAATAGAGCTAATGATTGTGTATCTTCTCTAAACACTCACTGCGGTTGTTGAGCGAATGCAGCTGACAGCGGCTGTCCACGGCCACACTAAACATGGCCGCCTCGTGGTTCCCCCTCAGCTGTCTGCCCCGGGGCGAGTCTGGCAGGAAGGCCAAGTCTGTGACGACGATCCGTGTGACTCCTGCACGTAATACAGCTTCTACAGACAAACCAGAGAGAGAATCAGGAGATCAGGGGTTAAATGAAACACAAGTATAAAACTGTAAAACATAGATGGGTCATTCTCTGAAAGTGGGACCATTTTGACCATTGGTTATTTGACAGGTTTTCATTAAGTAAATAGTAATAATTTTGTTTTAATTTTTTATGTAATATATAGTACTACTAATGTGCCTCTAAAAGATTTTTAAAAATTGCAGCCCAAGATAAGATGGAACTTTTTTTTTTACTACCGGTTTTTCAAAAAAAATAGCTTAAATCATGGCCAAAAGTGTGACATTTTTATCCAACAATCAACATGATGTAATTTCCTCATGTAAACTCGATAAAATACTGCATTGAAACACAATAAAAGGAAGAATATTGTTGGAAAATATGTTTGCATTTCGTTTTTCTACTTTTTGTATTGAGTTTTGCGAAAATGACAGCCGAATTCCTGGGTATCCGTATGTAACTGTTGGTGTCCATAAAAGTTACACACGGAACTGATCAGTTTTATCAGCAAGTGAAGACTTTTCAACCCTTAGGAACCTTGCAGCAGATAAACGCCACTAATGTGTGTATTCAGAGATAATATCTCAAAAATCAACATTTTATTTAGTATATAGCAACTCTCTCAGCTAAAAAATTTGTTCCAAGTGGTGTCCATGCTACATGCGGAATTATGCTCCATTGAGAGCAATTGAAATTGAATTGAAATGGCTATATTGGAAAAAATAGTTGTGCATCTTTCTTGACCATTATAGATCCAGTCAGTACACTTCTCAAAGAGGGAAATTAACCTCAAAATAAAACAATTGCTGCAGTTTGAATTTTCAGCCTGGATGTCACACTTTATAGTCCCACTTTCAGAGAATGACCCAGATGTGTTAAAGTACAAGTACCTGCAGTGAGAAAGCGATGTAGATGGCGACAGATCCAGTGACTGTCCCCAAACCCAGAAACGTCCCAGAGTCACTAAAACAAACTGTGGGTTATTAATATTATTCATCATGGGCAATTTCTATCAATTTACTCTACTGAGCTTTTTATATTTAGGTTAACCCTTAAAGAGTCAAAGTAAGAATTCTGCACCAAACCGTTTCAGCCTCTGTACCAGTAGTTTTATAAACAAATGAAGAGAAATATTAGTTTTGATTCTTCAGGTGAATGTTTTAGGTCAGGGATGTCAAACTTAAACGGAGCTGGGGCCGAATCGATCATAGTCAGAGGTGGAAGAGGGCCGCATTTTATAATACAAGTCTATTTGTGATATAAATAATAAATAGGCAGTTAGGTTGTGTAAAGCTTAACATACATGTCCACATTCAGATTGTTCTTTCAAGAAAATTTTGGACAAACTGTGTGCAATTTGTCACATTCTCGTGCATTTTAGAGGTTTTACAGTCACATATCAGGAATCTAGAGCTTTATATTTCCATAGTCTGTCTCACAAACAGAAGGACGTTTGAGGTGCACTTTCTTTATGCCTGATGGTTCTGCTCTCATAGTCTCCCTGTTCTGTGTTTGTTTGTGTTGTAGAAATATTAAAAGTGATTCTTAAAGCGGTCACTGTCTCTCATTGTACTTTTTTTGACAGACCACAATCAATATTAATAATAAGGCCGCATGAAATTGTCTCGCGGCCCAAATTTGGCCCCCGGCCCCGGGTCACCAGTGCTCCGGTTTTAAGACTTTATATTTACAGAATTGTATTTCAACTGAAAACTCCGGCACCCAAAGCTTTAAAACAAAGTGTTTTTGTCTCTTTCTCTGAGTATCACATTTTAATAAACTAAAGGAAGAAGGTTTCCTGCTATTTTAACTAATCACATTAGCAATTTAACATTAAAGGAGACCTATTGTGTAAAATCTACTTTTTTAACCATGTTACAGCTACAGCAGCGTCTCTCATCATTAGTTGTTTTTGGATTGATTCTGCATGTTGGAGTAATCTTGTTTTGTCCTGCAGCTGATGCTCCAGTGTTCAGAAAACCCCTGTCTTCACCTACCACCTATCCCGCCCACTTGTAAGTTTGTTTGTTTATTTCGAACATGCATAAACAAGTCAAGGCAAAAACATAATGACATTTCTTGTGATCTTTCAGAGCACCTAAAAAAACAAAAGACATTATTAACTCATAATCTTGCAAAATAAAACATGTTCAAAAAGGAGTGGGTGTAAGTATAAACTTATATTGTCCCCTTTTCCACAATGTCAAGTTGACATCTCAAATTCATTCCGATTCCTTATAATTAAATCTATCAACAAAATATACTTTTTTTTACATTTGTCATTCTGAAATGTACAATCTTGTACATATTATTCATACAATATTAATTTAAATTACTTTCATATTGCTTTAAGACCACATTTTGTAATTCTTTTTGAATTGCTTAATATTTACACTTTGTTTTAATTCCAGTAGCAAGCTGTTCCAAAGTCTTATTCCACATACTGAGGCACAAAGCTTTTTCTATTTGTTCGCACACTCACTGATTTGAAATTCATTTTGTTTCTCAAGTTTACATTCCCTTCCCTCCCAATAAAGTGTTTTTGAATATTTTCAGGTAATAAGTTCTTACTGGCTTTAAAAAACAGTTGCAATGTTTGAAAAGCTACTATATCCTTCAATTGTAATACTTTTGATATTAAAAACAGAGGGGTGGTATGATCCAAATATCTAGCTTTATGTATGTAGCGAATTACTCTTTTTTGTAGTGTAACTAATGATTGCATATTTGTTTTATAATTATTGCCCCAAACTTCTGTGCAGTATGTGAGATATGGTAATACTAGTGAACAGTAAAGAATGTGTAGTGATTTTTGATCCAAAACCTGTCTTGCTCTTTGAATTATTGCAGTACTTTTTTTTAAGTAAGTTAGTAATCTTTATTTGTACAGCGCATTTCACAGACACAGAGTCACAAAGCGCTTCACAGTGAGATGAACCCCTCCCTCCCCACTCAGTGACAGTAAACTGCCCTGGGACAGCTCAGCACCTGGTGCCTCAACCTCCGACCACCACCAATTGTTCCCTAACCTGCATGTATTAGTTGGTGGGGAAACCGGAGTGCCCGGAGGAAACCACCCAGACACGAGGAGGAACATGCAAACTCCACACAGAAGGTCCCAGGCCTGAGCGGGAATCGATTGGTATTTTAAATGTGGAGAAAACATTTTGCATTTCTAGTTGACTGATGATGCTACATAGGATAACAGAAGTATATTTTTACATTTCTGAATCTCTGAGTGTAAACCTGAATCTACCTGACGGCCAGTGTGGAGATGACCTCTGACCCACAGGGGGCAGTGAGCATGGGCAGGAAGCTCTTTCCGTCCCATTTAGTGATGAAGCAGGGAGGAGGCTTCCGTTCACGTTTGTGAGGGATCTGCACCGTGTAGAGCCGCAGCGCCTCTTCTGGTCCTCCACCAAACCAAACCTGAGACGGCAGAGGAATAAGAGCATGAAGAAGTTCAACTGTTACAGAAGTAAAGACCAGGTCAAAGGGAAAGAAAAGGCTACTATAAACAGTACTGCAAGTTCTAAAAAAGCAACATTCAACATTTCTATCAGTGAGTGAGATTTCCATGGTAACGCACAGTTTAGGGGAGTGATTTAAAAAGTGTGTCAAACCCCAATCCGAGTCACTTGCCCAATTCAGTCAATCATGCTAGTAGTTAGCATGACTATATATTATTGTTTAAGGGGTCCTATTGTGTGTTTTTTTTTAATATTTAGTAAGAAACTAGAACATCTGCAGATCAGTAATTTACCTTTGTTCATTGTAAAACACAAATTGATCTAAAACAACTTAAAAATTGATCTAAAACAACTTAAAATTGAAACAGCTCCAGTGACTTCCTGTAAAAAGCAACAGATTTGAAATAACAAATTATTATTGTTATAAAGTGTTATGGGACAGTTTACATACTTCACTTTGAGTATTAATCTTTTGAAATATACCAAGTAAATACAGACAAGTGGGAGGGGATAGGTGGTAGGTGAGAACGGGGATTTTGAGCACTTGAGCTGCAGCTGAAGAACAATACAAGATTACTCAAACATGCAGGAATCAATTTAAATATAACTTTGAGTAAACTAATGATGAAGAAAGGCCATTAAAACAAGGTTAAAAACTTAGAAAAGTGAATTTGACGTGATAGGTCTCCTTTAAACTGCCACAAAAGGTAAAAACATGTGTCAGTTGTAACCTTATATCGCCTCATATGAGATTAAAAACGTCAGTTAAGAAAGTTTAATGATGTTATTTTTCTGAAAGTCCAGTAAAATCTGGTACTTTCTACACTCATAAAAAACATTAAATTAACTCTAATGTCGGTGACCTCGAAGTTTCTCTGCTTTGAGCTGTTTGTTCAAGTTTATTAACAGTTAAATATTGTGTTTTCACAAACGTTGAGCTCATATGTAACTTAAAATAACATATTTCAAAAGTAAATGATAAATATAACATATTCTACATTCAAGGAAAAAAGAAACGCAACATTTTAATTTTCAAAAATTCCTTAGAAAACGAGTACATTTGAAAAACAGGCTAGCACCATGGTTTCAGTCCATAGTAAGCTGAAGAGAGGTGAACAGATTTCTTTGTTTGGCTTGACTGATTGTGAGAACCATAAAGAGTGCATTACAGGGTCGTTTATTCACACAAACTCATGTTGAAACTCAGAGTTGACTTTTACCTCTGGTTAACTGTGCTCAAGTCTTCTCTATAAAAGGCACCAGAATGAAGCCAAAAACACACTTCTTCACGATGCCACGGTTGTCCAACCAGAGAGGGATGGAGCTATGGACGGTGTTGTCTTGTGTCTCCAGGGTGTTTGGAGTCACCGCTCTACCATTAGTCGTTTTGCGGAGCGATACCAGGTCACTGGTTCCTCTAACGACCGCCCTCGTACTGGTGGCCCCCGTGTAACGACCGCCCCTTCCCCCCCCCCCCGTACTGTGCCCCGTGTAACGACCGCCCTCGTACTGGTGGCCCCCGTGTAACGACCGCCCTCGTACTGGTGGCCCCCGTGTAACGACCGCTGCACAAGACCAACCGCCCCCCCCCCCCCGCACATCTCCGTGACAGGTTCAGCCTCCACCAGGTCCACAGCCGAGACCATTGGGACACTCCACAGGCCAGTGTCTCTAGAACCATCTGTAATCGCCTCCATGCTGACCTGTATTCGACCATATTGGCCATATGTTAGATCAGTGCTTCACCCCCAACATCGCCAAGCTCTGGTCGAATGGTGCACCGCACATTGTCGTTGGACTTTGCAGAGGTGGTGTCGTGTTCAGTTACAAAAAAAGGTTCCAGTGCTTTAGAACAGATGGGCAAGATCGGGTGTACAGGACTCTATAGGAGAAACTCAGCAGCAGCTGTGGAAGAATGGGCGTCAATTTCACAGGATCAACTCAGACACTACTGCTGATCCATGAGGCTGAATAACCTCTGTCCAGGGCAATGGGGTCAGTGAACTATTGACAGTCTGATGAAACTCTGTCACTTTTGTTTTTAGGGTTGCTCTATTGTTTGGTTGTGTTATTGGACTCGAAAATGTGTAAACGCCACAAGAGTTGGTCTGAGGATTAGAAATGGATGTAGGGTTCATAAAACAGGCAGATCTCAAAAAGAAAATGATTCTGCCCCCAAAAAACTCAGAAAGAGTGTTGCGTTTCTTTTTCCTTGAGTGTATGTTGTTTGTCCTCGTAAGTGTTGCTGTAGTCAAACACTAACGTTTATGCGGACATCGACTTGACTCAAATTCAGCTCTGACTCTGATTGGGGAGTGACAAGGTGACTTTGACAGATGTTGATGAAACAGTCCTGGAGTTGACGTTATAAAGCATGCGTAAATACAAAATGTTAGGTACGTCGCTTTCTACGTTACCTTGTGAATTATAAAAAGATAACTTGACAAAGAAATTAGAAGTTTTAAACTCTGTGATTTCAGAGATGAGGCAGAAAGAGATCTGTGCTGAGAGAGAAAAGGAAGAATTTTGTGTTTTGTTTGTTTGTGTGTCGTTAACATGTACTAACTGAGATGCCTGGTGCTTTACCTGCAGGCCATGTAGCGGTAGGTCTTCTCTGCAGTCCCAGGTCTGGTTTGGTGCCACTTGAGGCTCATGGCGAGCTGGTCTCCGCTCCAAACGCTGCAGCTGAAGTCTCGGCCCACCGTCACCAGCTGAATGTGGGCAGGAGTTTGCACTGATCGTTTAACTTCATGTATTATATATTTACTGGTGAAGTGAAAACAGAACTGACCTTATTCCCTGGGCTCATGTCCAGGTCTTCTACCTCGTCATCATGAGCTTTGAAGTCATATTTTTTCTTTAAGGATGGAAACTGTAGAACACAAACTCATTTAGAGGTGACCCAAAGACTGGAGTTCAAAACTCTAATGACTCTACTGTATCTGACCCGAGTCCACCTGCAAAGGCCACTACCTGTGACTGTGAGGCCGACCAATCAAATCATGGTGGTTTGTGCGGAAGCCAAAGATCCAATGATCCAAAAGAACCAGCTCAAATATGGCAGCGCCACAAATGTATTTAGGCCTACTTTAACAGAAGTACAGACTTTTTTGGCTTTTTAAAAACCCGCACCTAGAGGATGTCTTTCATCTCACTTGGATTTAACAAAAACGCTTTTGTGGAAAGCCGGATCCCATGATTAGTGTAATAAACTCCCATCTTAATAAACACATTTCTGTAAAGCACATGCAACTTTAATCTGCAATTTCCTTTTATCTTTATTAAGAACATGTGTCTTAAGACAAATGTTCCGTAGATATTATAAAAACTAACAATTATAATCAAATACCCGAGGGAGTCACATAATGCACAAGTTTAAGAAAAAAATTTCTATTAGATGCACTGTGCAATTTTTTTTGGACCAAAAATAGACTTGAATAAAAGCATGTTTTTGTCATTTAGATGTTTTTGTTGCAGTAAACAAAAAAGAAAAATATGTGATGACTTTGAGTGGAGTTGCAAGGGCCACAAATGAAGATTTCTTTGAACCAAAGGAGGGTCTCTACTTGTACATTTCCATGAAAAAGATGTTTCTTTGTTTGTATTTTTTTTTACATTATGGCTTTTTTTTTTTCAGAATGACCCAAAATATGGTTTTATCTTTCAATTTCTACTGAATGGTGCAGTTGACGTTTCACCTCCAGAAAGTTACACAGTGCACCTCTCAAAGAAAATGAAAAACTGTGTGTGCACATATTAACTGGACCCACAGCTCTGATTCACCAAGACCATCCTAAAAAGTATTTACTGTATCCACATAAACGTGTTCTCATGCTCTTTCTACTGTGACTTGTCTTCATGCACACATTTTAATATACAAGCCTGTTAGAAATGTAGGGAGTGTAAAGCATAGATAACCAGGTGTAAACCATAAAGACCTGGATTAACAAGTGGTAGAACATTTATTCTTTACATCTGGGTTTCCAGGAGAAACACAGACTTTACCTCCCAGACTCGTACGTGTCCGTCGGTTCCTCCGGTCAGCAGCAGACTTCGATCCGGACTGAACCGGACCACCTTCTGCAGAGGGTCCTGGGGTTCTCATCGGACTGGACTTCAGCCAGACCCTGGACCTGGATCTGAGCAGTCTCATCCTTCAGCTCTGAGTCTGCAGAGTCTTGTGAAGGCTTGTCTCCTTTCCCTGCTCTCCTGCGGGGGGCGTTCTGCTGCTGACTGTTTCCAGCTGAAGAGAGACAGTACATGACTTAGCACAATTCCTCTGTTTAGTCCTGATTCAGGCCTGTAAACGCTGCAGCTGTGGTTAAGAAAACTAGTTGGATTTATTGACACAATTCAGAAATAATCCCACATTATGGTTTTCAGCAGAGCGCAGACTAGGGCTGCACCACATGAGAAAAATGTTGAGGTTTTTTTTTACCAGTATTGATTGCGAATAGATTGGCAATCTGCGTTTCAAATATAGAATTATGTTCAAATTTTACATTTAAGCACATCCTGAATAACTGACAAAACAACTGAGATACATACATACAATATTCATAATTTGTTCTGGAAGATGTTTGAACAGATCTAAACTCTGGGTTTCTGCAGGGATGGATAGGTCACATATAAGACCTTTGTAAGACCACAAACATACAAATTAAGACCTATTCTCAAATTGTGATTTACAGTATTTCACATTGCAGCTTCTTTTCCAGAAGGCTTCTTAAGATATGAAAAATCAAATGAAATAACAAAAACACAATTCATAGAGCAACTGAGCATTCTGTATAAGAAACACACCAGTTGGTATATTATTGAGAATACTATTGAGAATTTTCCGACAGTTTAAGCAGCAGCAGTGTGAAATAAATTGAGAAAACTGACAGAAACTGACCACCAAAAGCAAAATTAAGACTTTTTAAAGCATTAAATGTAATGTTTTTGTATTTACGACTTTTTTAGACTTTTTAAAACTGTGTAAACTAGAGCAGTGTTTCCCAACCAGGGGCATGTGGACCACAGGGGGCATGTGACCAATTGCCAGGAGGTACGTAGGATGATTGTAGATTTAAAAGAAAGATAGAATTGCAAGTATTGCAATGTGAAAAATGTTATTTGCAGCACATTTTCACATTTTGTGGCAATTGTTTGACATAGAATATATTAAAACAATAAAATGCAATGGTTATAAATTAAATTAAATATATGAGTAAAAATAAAAAATACATGACAAAAGGGGTACTCTATGTGTGAGATCATGATTAGGGGTACTCAAGACGAAAAGGTTGGGAACCACTGTAATAGAGAATTATCGGTCTTTACGTAGAAAATCACAATATGTTTTTTTGAAAAATAGCAATTTTGGTTCTTCAAAAATTGCAGACTTGATGATTTGCTAATTGCGTCCATAAGTGACAATAAGACTTTGAGATGAAGGCTGATGCTAGTAGCACCAAGAATGTGAAAACTAGTGATGTGACAGATGTAATAACATCTTCATAATCAGAGTATCAATTGAAGATTCTGGATCCACTCTCACCGTCTTTCGATGTGGCCAGTTTGGTTTTACTCTGTGCCTGTTTGAACTTCATGAGGCAGCAGTTCCCGTCCTGTCCCGCGGCTATGACATCATCAGCCAGCGCCAGGTTCATGTTGGCTTTGGTTTCGGTGTCGTGAGCGTGCAGCAGCGTCGCGCTAAACTCGTGCTCGCCGACTCTCTGCAGCTCCAGGAAGTGCTACAAAAAACACAGTATACATGAAAACAAAAACTCCAGCTCTTAGTAAGTGACAGATTGATTTAAACAAACCTATTATAAAAAGTGGAGAAAAAAATTAATTAATAAAATGTAAATGACAGATATGGAAAATCATCTTTTTTATGATTTTGTCCTTATCTAACATTGCTTCGTCACAACAAACACAGCTTGAGTTGTGTCTGTGATAGGGATAGTCGATTACTCGCAACTAATAGATTATTGAAATAACCGTCAACTAATTTAGTATCGAATAATCGTTAATAAACTGATTTCACTGAATTTCAATTGAGAAAATGCTTGTCCTTCTCTATGTTTAGCTAAACAACACATTTTTTATGATAGTTCCATTGGCAAATCTTGGGTTAAGGCAATAAACAACGCTCAAATTAAAATATTTGTTATTTAATTCAATCAATTAAGAACTCAAGATCTAATTTAAAACCATTTTAGCTCCTTTTATTTCAGTGTTTGATGAAGAAACAATTTTGTCAGTAAACATAGACTACAACTCCAAAACATCCTAAAGCGACAATACTTTGTCTGGATCGAAATTTGAAATCACAGTCACGTGACTTTTGCGTTCTAAACAACTAATCGATTAATCAAAAGAATAATTGCCCAACTAATCTACTAGGGCTGCACGATATATCGATATCGAATCGATATTGACAACTGCGATTAGCTAATTGCAAAAGCCTCGATATTCCTCCTTTTCTTACGCATAAGCCTCCTTTTTTATTTTTATTGGACACAGCGCACCACGAAAGCGAAACAGCGCAGCACCACAGCGACAGGCCTCTAAACTGCACAACACGACTAAACAAAAGTCTATAAATAATGCTTCATGACAGTTCTAGTATGTATTCAATAAAACCACTCATAAATAAAGATTTACGTTTTACAGATGCTGCTAGCTTTAGCCGCTTATCTGAACAAGCAAAACATCAATAGTTTCCCAGGTAAATCTAGTCTGTTTTCTTCACAAACATACAATCCAAGTGAATAAAAGCTGCATGACTAATATTAGTCCATAAACACCGCAGTGTCACGCAGGTTTGCTCAGTCCTTATGAGATAAACATTGTTTGAGAGTTTTAGCAGTTTTTTGTTTTTTTTTTTCAGTCTAACACGTCAGAGCTCTACAGGGAAGTTGGCACCATCTGCTGGCGTTGATGTATATTTCTGTCACATGTTACAGGTTAAATAATAGACTTTAGTTACTGTTTAAACAGGCCAGCTGAATTATCAAGCACATCCAATCATTCTTGGTTGTAGCTTCAGAAGTACTAATGTCTAAAATGTATGTATAGTTATGCCTTAGTCATTTCAAATGACTAGGGCAGTTTATTTTTAATATTTTCCATGGTTAACATTCTACAATTGTTGCAAAATAGTATGCTCAACAGAAAAAACATATTTATACACATGTTAATAAATATCGAATATTGAATCGAAATCGCAATATCAAAGAGAAAAATCGCAATTCGATTTTTTGTCAATATCGTGCAGCCCTATAAACTACTACCAAATGATCGTTAGTTGGAAGTCTGTGAAATAGTATTCTTTCCCCTCTGAGCCTCAGAAAACACTGTGAATATCCCAGATTTGTGATGTCATAGGTATATTTCTGAGACCTTCTCTATGCTGTTAGTAAGTCCATAAATCATCCAGACCTGCATTGGGCATTTCTACTGCATTAGCAAATCAGAAAAGACTAATTTGATCGTTTCTGCTTTGTAGGTTGCTTTGCAGATGGAGCTCTAACTCAACTCACAATTTATGCCTTATTTGACTATTTTTACTGGTTCTGATGAGATTCCAAGTGGTAGGAAGTCAGGAGCATGCATGATGGTACTTTTTTTCCAACTCTAACTCTAACCCTTTTTGTGTGTCATGTTGCTCAGCCTTACTTTACTTCGTTTTTTTCTTACCACGGCATTCTTGATTCCAGTTTTGGACGCTCCTCCGCCTCCAGCGACGACGACCAGCCCTGAACCAGGATCGACTTTGACCGAGTAGAGCGGAAAGGGCGCCCGGTACAGCTCAGGCACTTTCCTCTTCCCCATCGCTGACGAAACGCTTCAGTCACGACAATTCAGAGGAAAGCAGCATTAAGTCAATCTTCAAGACGACAGGAACACTTCTGAGGAAAACACAGACATATTTTTTATTATTTTATCAAGCACTTTTATAGTGTTTATGCCTCTTGGTTGCACGAGAAGCAGTAGATGTGTCATTTAATTGACATAATTCTATGGTTTTCCTTCACAAACTGCAGCAAGTTAGCCTGATGTATCAGTTGGTTTCATTTCACTTCGTGGAATCACTTCACTAGTTGCTGGAGTAAAATGAAATGGAGCGGAGGCACTAGGTGGCGTTAGCCTGGCTAACAGCAAGTCAAAAATATATATTAAAAAAACATAGAATTAGCTTTATGTGCTTTCACTAAAATTGCAAATAGTATTTACAGATAACTTACGTAAGTAAGAGTGCAAACACTTAAAGAGATAAAAAGAGATTTTAAAGAAAGAATGTGCAAACTACTAAAAATAATCTGAAAAATAATCTGTTTTATACAGTTTAATAAATAGATGTTAGGAATAGACATAACAACTCTTTGCACTACAAATCCAGAGAAGAAAATTGGTTTACAATATTTTTATTTACATACTTGCCCTGCCCATTTGTTTATTGTCTTTAGTGCAGGGGTCCCCAACCACCGGTCCGGGGCCCAAAACCGGTCTGCGGGCCATTTGCTACCGGGCCTCAGAGGATTTTTTAATATTTATTTTATTGCTATTTTATAGTCTATCACTACTTCCTTGTGCTTTACTATGACAATATAGTGCCACTTAATCCAATAAAGAGCAAATTCAAGCAATAAGTGAGCTAAAAATATACACAATAGTTGTTTGCATTTTATTTTGTTGTTATCCGTGCAACCCAACCTCGACCGGTACCTAGAAAAGAAATTTGTGACTGTACCAGTCCTTACAAGAAAAAAAGTTTGCTTTGTTGTTATCTATCAAGAATGAAATGTGATTTTTTTTTTTTTTTTTTTGGCAAAGACGTTGAATAAATAGCCCATTATAATTATTATTATAGCAATTCTGTATGATTGCAACAAGACAACGACATTAGTCTAAAAAAGCATCAAATTTGTTCTTTTAATGCCCGTTGCAATTCATTGTTTCAATGTTACTTTGGAAACAAATGGTACTTTAGCTAAGCTTTATTTATGCTACTTTACATCCTGAAGAAAATTAAACATGATTGTGAAAAGGCAAACAGTCTTGATTTTGTTAGAAAATAAGTACAAAAAAAAAACCAAAACACTAAAATACGTTGATTAAAGACACACTCGAATACTGAATCAAGTAAGAAGAAAAGGTATAAGAAAATACGAAGTCTGATTTTTTTATTTTTTATTTTTATAACGTAAAAAAAGGGTAAAAATTCAATATAACTTCTCGGCGTTGCATTAATTTCATTTGTACTTTTTTGGCTTCAATAAACCCGATTCAGGACTTGTTTCGGCTGCTTATTCGTAAAGCCAAAGGTTTGTTGTCCATTTGTCAACAACCTGCAGCAGAAGATCCTGGATCGTTAGCTTGAATGCTAGCAGCCCGTTAGCTTTGCCTAAAAGAAAACGTCTTACCTGTGCTTTCGTTACGGGATCACGTGTATTGTTATTTAGACCACTCGCGAAAGCCCAGGACAACTGATCATCTCATTATTACGGCGTGTCACGGAGGTTTGTCAGGTTTTCGGGAGGAAAGATTAGCGGCTAAAGGCTAAAGACTTCCCTACGTACACGTCAGCAACGCACGGGGCGTAAACAGCGTCCTGACGTAACATCACGCAGAAATAAAATTAAAATATAAAATTAAATGACAATAATAGTAATAATTATAATAATAAAATTTAATAATAATAATAATAATAATAATAATAATAATAATAATAATAATAATAATAATAATAGAAGAAGAAGAAGAATGTGGCGTTTTTATTATTTATTTTTAATAGTTATGATGACAGTTCTTGCTGTTTTTTTAGGATGGAGGATGTGGTAGTTAGGCTTTACTCATTTACAATGTTGCCCGACTGTGTTTGAAACCTTTGTACATTTCTATCTTTGCTGTTTGCTCTTCAAGAAGGAGAATCAACCACTGCTTAAGCACTGTTTGAGTTTGAGATGATGGTTCATTCACAGAGGCAAGACAGGTCAAGTTAAAGTGCCTTGCTCAAGGAAACAATGGCACTATTGACTCTAAATCCACATCAGTAAGAATAAAGAAAAATGTGACCGAAGCAGAGAGACATTATCCTAAAACAAAAAAAAAAAACATTAAGACTTCCAGAGAACACCCTTGATGCAAGTCTAATCCATTCATACCCAGGGAAAAACTCATTCTGTCGTCTCAATAGGTCTCCACGCTGTCCCTCATACAAATAAAGATACTCATATATTAGACCTGCAGGTGAGAGTGTCTTGCTAAAGGAAACAACAGCAGCATTAACTCTATATCCACAACTGTATGAAGAAAGAGCGCAATGGTTACCATGTTCCCAGAGAGACAAAAGCTTCAAGAACCTACAAAAACATTGTTTCAAGACATTCAGAGAACTTTGTAATCGCCCTTTGTACAAATCTAAACAATTCATACCCAGGCGACATCCATCTCTGAAGTCTCAACAGGTTTCCTCACTGTCTTTCCTCACTGCAGAGAAGGTCTTGTGTCTCTTCAGGTTCAAATATGTTACATCAGGGAAAGTTCATGTGCATCACCGGTGTTGATAAACAACAAATCCCTCTTTTTTTATATAACCATATACAAGAGTTGAATCTTGAATGTCCAGGCTGCTGAGGGCTATTGGAGATGGGGCCTGGGGTCTGGAGGTGGAGACCCTGGAATGACTTAGTGCAGAGTTGCTACTTTGGTGCCTAAAGCTGGTGCCACCTGGTGTCTCTAATCGATTTAATTTCTCTCTAGATCTGGTATCACAGGAATGCAGGCAGTTCTCAAAAAGCAGGAAGTGAGGTTGTCCAATCAGCGAGCAGGAGGATGTGATGTGTTGGTCAGAACCAACCATGGTTGAGATATCAGACTGCATACATTCTCCTCCTTTGACCTTGTTACTTCAATACAAAGATCAATTAGACACTATTATTTGTAGTATTTCTAACAAATGTAATGTTAATTTTAGTTACAACCGACCCTTCAAGGACCACAATGATGCCAATGTGACCCTTTGTCAAAATGAGTCTGACACTCGTAGTTTAAAGGTTGTAACAAGGTACCTCGTTATCTATTGGTCAACGTTTTACTGGCCTCATCATGTCCACAGTTTATTTATTTTTATAATTCTTTTTTGTTTAGCATAAGTACAAGGCTGTTACAAATCTATACAACTGTTTTTGACCAAGACTGACAACAAACAATTTTTGAAAATCCTCCATACAACCTTTAAATGGTTTAAACAAGTTGTGAAAGCAGCATCATCACTATAAAGGGCTACAGTTGATTAAAGTAGCCGTTCTTCTTTTTGTTTATCCATTTCCTCGCTCCCTGATATGTTGGTGCCTTATGAACCATCTTGGACTTTGAGGACGTCAGGGACACTGTTCCTGCTGGTGCCCAGAGTTAGGACTAAATGAGTCGAATAAGCATTTAAATTTTATGGTGTAAATATGTGGAAGAGTGTCCCTGAGGTCGTAAGACAGGCTCCTACCTTGAATATTTTCAAATCTAGGCTTAAAACAGCTCTCTTTTACTGTGCATATGACTGAAGTGATTTTATGTTGCTTCTTATTTGCTTCTGCTTTTATTCTTTTAATTATTGTTTGTACATTTTTAATGTATATTAAATATGTTTCGTGTTTTTATGCCACTAATGGACTATAGCTTGACTTATCTGTAGATCTGCATTAGTACAGCCTGTCTGTCTTCTTCACTGTGGTTCTCCTCCAGGATTCTCTTTTTCCCCTTATTTTTTTAGTTTTTCCTTGCAGAGTGTCCAAGGGCAGAAGGAGAGACTAAGGACAGGGGATGCTCTGTTGTATGGGGGTTGACTTTATGTTGAAAATTGTATGGGAAGTACTCTGTGTATGATAAGTGCTATACAAATAAAGTTTGATTAACTGATAAAAGACGGGACTTGTCACACTAAAGAGTCAATGGGCCGGTTTCTATGAATGATTCTTGGGTCATTTTGAAATTTTCAATGAACAAAATGCAAACCACTGCGTATTACTAAAATATGAAAACTGCACACACACACACACACACACACACAAATTGAAAAAAAACAACAACACTAAACCTCAGTCACTTCAGTCGGTCTTATGAGTTTTCATGTGTCTTTTCAACAAACTGCTCTGAGTAAAGCCTTTGTTACAGATGGAACAGCTGTAAGGTCTTTCACTGGTGTGATCAGCTGTAGGGTTTTTCTCCCGTGTGTGTCCTCAGGTGTAAATCTAAATTATACTTTATGGCAAACGTCTTGTTACAGATCAAACAGCTGTAAGGTCTTTCTCCAGTGTGTGCTCTCACGTGTTTAACTGGATGACACTTTGCAGAGAATGTTTTCAGACAGGTTGAACAGCTGAATGGCTTGTTTGTCATTTCTCCAGGGTGTATTTTTATATGTTGTGTTTCCTCGGTTTGAAGACGCAGTGATGATTCTTGTGTTTTCACACAGACAGCACTGGACTGTTGTGTGGTCACATGGACCTAGACAAAAAATAAATACTCTCCTGAAACATGTTTTTGTAATTAATCAAAACGTCTTTGTTATAAACTTTAATTGTGTTTCTTAAAAATATTTCTACTCATTTATTAATTCATTAAATAATATCATTATACCGAAGTCATCATTAAAAATGAGGTTTTGATCTCAGTTGCTTTTTATCAGGCAGTTCATGAAGAAAGTTTGCCACCAATCGAGTCAATGATGGCAATTATAGGCACGGATCTGCTTTTCACCCACTCAATCAGATCCAGGACTCAATCAGTAAGCAAAAAAACTAATAGTTTTTAACAAAACTAAGCTGGGAAAAAGTTCGTGAGTACTTTGTTTTTACATTAAGCTCTACATTACATTTTTGTGAACTGTAGACGACTTCTGACAACAGATGTCCATAGACCTGCCACTAATACTTATAACTTCTGTCACTACAGTTTAAAAAACTGCCTGATTAATGAACCAACTCATAAGAACAAAAAGCACAACCTCCAGAAGAAGACATTCTCTTAATCAAAGGACAGCCACACAACTCAACCCTTATGGGATCAAATCAGTTTGAGATTTTGTCTGGGCAGTGCAGAATGATGAAACCCAGTGCGGTCATATGCAGTGGAGCTCGATATAAAAGCTTCATGTGGAGAAACTCCTGCAGAACCTGAAAGCAAGCCATTTGAGGTCCACTATGTAAAGTGCAGCAGGTGTTTGTGATCACACATATTTGGGTTGTATCAGGACAGATGCTCATAAACTACAAATGTCACTGACCTCAGCTGAAGGACTATTTTGACAAGAAAAGTGCTAAATCTACAATACTATTTAAACAATTTACACAGATTAGAAGTAAAAACAAAGTTGTTTTGGTGTTTGGTAGGGTTAGGCGGTTAAACAAACCCACCAGCACTGGGAGCTCCTCTTGCTCAGGTTTGATCCCCTGTGAAGTCTCAGGGTTCAGACCCTGGTCCAGACTCCGGGTCGGATTTATGAATGTTTTTGTGTTTGCTTTTGTTTAGTATATTCCATTGGTTTTGACCATTGACATATGTGCTTTTGCGTTATACGAAGGCCAAGCGTGTATCACAAGTAACCCAAACACTGCATATTGTTTTGTGTGAGACTGCTCTGTACTTGACTGTTATAAAGTCCAGCCTGGTTGCAAACTTAACGCATTTGTGCTTACTTTTATCAGCGTCAGGTTCTGAAATAATGGTCAGGACACAAAGCTGTTTTTGGAACAAGGAGAAATCCACAATGTTTATGCACCACCTTTACAGAAGTACAGCCCATGAGATCCACGATTACTTTAGCACAAATCATTAGCTGTCCATTGTGTAAACATTTGCTCTTAAAATGTCCAAAGTGATGAAAAATATAATAATAAATATTTAACAAAACATGCCTATATAGTCAGTGACATAAAACATCAAATTGCAAGTTTCAACACAATTTTATGTGATACATGGTTCACAATACGATAATGCACATTTCTAATAAAAGCGACAGTCAAAACATGGCATATATTATTACTTTTTTAATATCAAACAATACTATTTCTTTGTTAAACTAGGAGATGTTAATTGTGATCCATAAACAAGTTTCATTTTCTTAACGTACCACAAGTTAATTCCCCCAAATAACTTAATATATGTATTTGACTCATCTCATCTCATTCTTTCATCTTTGCAATGGCCTTGACAAAACAAAATGACTCTACATTACACCAGAAGACCTTAGAGAAATAGAGATTGAGTCATGGCTTAACGAGAACTGGCCAATCGGAGCAGAGCATGTGTGGGCGTGGTTTGACAGCACCAGAGTCACTTCACTTCTCAAACCAGACACTCTTAGTTTGTGCTTTCATTGAGTAAGATTCGTTCTCTAGAAAAATGGCCTACATTTTAACAGTGAATAGGCTAGACGCACGTGCAAGTTCATTTTCAAATTGTCTGCAGACAGTCACGTCTTTCCACAGTGAAAAAGGCTCTTAGTGCCACCTTGTAAAAGGTTCTTAGTTGTGTTTGCACAGAGGGTGATATTCACCAGATTGTGATTTCACAATATGGTGAATGCTTCTTTGGTGCAATACAAAAATGAGCTATCGAGCTGTATATCTCGCAGTAAAAACAAGCTAAATTAAATACGTGAGGCTATACTTCTAACAGACAAGTTCATATATATCAGAACTACATTTACTTGATGTTGATAAATCTGCTCACATCTTGCCTGGGATCCAGAGCCAACACTTCAGCAAATGAGTGTGAGAGGTCTGGTGACCACTCTCCCGCCTGTGTTTGAGATCAACTCCTATTTCTGGACGTTTTGGTGACGCAGGCATAAACCTAAAAGGTTTATGTAAACCTGCGTGCTTGTTACTACGGCAACTCAGAACCAACTCTGGATAACCACGATGGTGGAGTGAAAATTAAGATTTCGTAAGCCTTGACTGGCCAGTTTAAGCCAGACTTTGAATTTATTTTTGCTTCATGGAAAATCCTCTATTGTTTGTTGGATCTGGTGACACATGGAGACACTGAAGTGGTACTTTACGGGAAATGTCTGGTAGCCACTGCTCTAGATTGAACACTACAGAATAAACACAGATTGCTGAAGTCAGGGGCATAATTTGATACTAAAAATCATGGATCTATTATATCTGGATGTGGCATTGCTGCTTGTAGCTGTTGCGAATCAGCCGCAGTGGCCGCTTCATTGGTGCTGCAGCAGAAAAGAACTTTATAGGTCAGAAAGACAACTTTCTATCGAACACAATGCAAACACAAACTTCTCATGTTCAGCAGAAACAGCTACTACAGCTTTAGAAAAAGTTAGATCTTGTGGCAATTCTTACTTATTTTCACATGATTAACTTTTTTATTCCGGATCAAAAGTCTTCCATTTCTTTTAAACCGACTATTTAAGATTTAGTTTGGGCTCCCGCTCCTCGCTCTATAACTCCTGCTCTGATTGGTCAGAAGAGTCAGGCCTGAGCTTTCAGCTTCACTCGGCTCAAGCTTGTCACACAAAGAATCATGGGAAAAAAACACAACCATGCATGTTTGAGTCATTAAAGCACCTAGAACAGGGGTCTGCAACCTTCAACAGCAAAAGAGCCAAAATTACCCAGTTCAAACCAAATGAAAGTTAGTGAGAGCCTCAACTGCATTTAATAATAAAAACAAAAAAACAAACCAAACAAACAAAATATTGAACATTTATTAAGTGTATTTTCACAATGCTTTGCAAATCAAAAACATCAAAAATGTATTTTATATCGAGACTAATCTTTTTTCATATGTAATATACTTGTGCCTGGGTCACAAGATGATTTAAAGACGTACTTTTGCAACCATGACTTGGTATTTATTCAGTTTTTTTGACTGAAAGCAACATGCCTGAGTGAATTTTAGTCACACAAAGCAAAAAAAAAACAACTCAAATTATTACATTTTGATCCAATTTTAATGATTTTCCAACTTGTAATTATGACCTATGTTCCTTTTCTTTTGGTGTTGAGGTTGCGAGTTGGTTGCATAGATTTTCTTCTGAAAAGTATGGAACCTTGGCACTAAGCAACTGCTCATTTAAAATAAACATAAATTGGATAGACTAATAAAGAATGTTCTTTAACTTTTTTTCCTAGTTTTAGTTCCTCATGTCTTTAAGGAGCCGCATGTGGCTCTCGAGCCGAGGTTGCAGACCCCTGACTTAGAACAAGGCTAAAGCTAAAGACCAATATGGCAAAAAAGGGCCAGTGAGCAAAAGCCACTGCACACAGCGCCACCATCTTTGATCACCGAAAGCTGAGCAAAAGTAAGCAAATCTAATGTTATTCTAACTGTGTCTGTATGCCGCCCTGAAAGCTTGTATTTTACATTTATGTGACACAGCACTTGTCAGTAAAAGAGAGGAGAATCAAACACTCTCGATTTCCTGGTAAACTGGGCCTAAAAAGTCATATGAGTCTTCATGTGTTTCTTCAGCATGTTCCTTGAGTGAAGCCTTTATCGCAGATGGAACAGCTGTAAGGCCTTCACCCGTGTGCGTCCTCACGTGAGCATCTAGAGTGCTCTTCTGAGAAAAACGTCTTGGCGCACATGGAGCAGCTGAAAGGTCTCTCCCCCGTGTGCGTTCTGATGTGAATGTCCAGAGTGCCTTTTTGGGAGAATATTTTGTTACAGATCACACAGCTGTAGGTTTTCTCGCCCCGTGTGGAGCTTTATGTGCTGACTAAATGGCCTTTTTGGGTAAATGTCTTGCTGCAGGTCGGACAGCTGAACGCTTCTCGCCCGTGTGAACTCGAATATGTCTCTGTAACTTATGCGTCGTGTCAAACCCCTTTTGACACATGGGACACTGGTGTTTTTCTTCTTTGCTCCTTCGGCTGATCCTGACACTGCAGCGCTGATATTAGGTCTGTCCACAAAAAAACAAGCTTTGTGCTGCAGGGTTTTGTGCCGTCGTAGTTCTGGCTCCGATCTGGACTTGGCTGTATTGATCTCCAGCTGCGCAAACGGAGGCAGATGATTGGCTGAAGTGAGCCCTCCAGTCGTCAGTGTCAGAGGACAGCTCCACGTGTCCCTCGTCTCTCCCAGCGAGGACTCTTTGTCTCACACAACCACGACGTTGAACTCTGGGACCTGGAGGTGGGAAATAATGTGACAATGTTGAGATTAAAGGGGTACGGGTGCGTTCTCCCTAGTAGAGATGACCTTGCTGACTCACTAGATGACCTTGCTGACTCACTAGATGACCTTGCTGACTCACTAGATGACCTTGCTGACTTACTAGATGACCTTTTAGAGTTCCTAGATGACCTTGTTAAAATCCTCTGAAAACGTCCTTCTGCTAGAGACTTGTAGGAAGCTGATTCTGACTCATTTTCCACACTTTCCTTGGCCCCACTTACATCAAACGTTTGATTTGATCTTTTACTTACTGGACTAGGATGTTCTACTGAGTCCTCACTGTCTGAACTAGTTTCTCTTCCTCTGCGATGGTATTGACTTCCTGACGTCTGTGATTCAGATGTTACTGAACTGTCATCATCTGTCTCTGTGTTTTCTCCATTGTGACTGAGCGATGACTCTGATGTTTTAACAGAGGAGAGTTGACTACAAAATCTCTTTTGTGGCCTTTTGTTTCTGTAAATGTGGTTGTTTGCGTCTGAACCTAAAGTTGGCTTATAGGTCAGTAAATGATTGCAGTGCACAATGTAACTTAAAGAGCTGTTGAAGTGGCTCTCGGTGATAAAAGGGTGGTTTAGAGCTTGAGCCGGCGTGATCCGTTTTTCTGGATTCCAATGGAACATTTGGGTGAGCAAATCCAGAAAAACCTTCCTGTCCTCGAACTCCAGTCCAAACTCGATTTCATAGAAGTTTTTAACCAGATCCTCGAGGTCTGTGGCTTCTTTTAGTTTAGTTTGTTCGATAAGAGGAAGCGCACCTTCTGCCCTCCCATATTCAAAAGGATCCTTGAGTTTCCACTGTGATCCCTTCTGGACAAAGTAGTCCGTTCCATGCATTGCCTTGTTTATGATGTCGCTATCAGGAACTCCCATCAAGTGAACTATCTGTCTTATATGATCGTAATGAGAATCAGGTTGAAAAGGGAAGTAATTAAGATACCATTCTAAAAGACAGCAGCCCAAACTCCACATGTCCACTGCCTCGGTCAGAGGAAGTCCCAAAACCACTTCTGGAGCTCGATATGCAGGCGGCTGCATGCTGGTCCCAGTCCTGACGTCACGTTTCAGTCGAGCAACCCCAAAGTCGATTAGTTTGACTTTGAAAGGCCGCTGTCTATGCTCCACAAACATGATGTTGTCAGGTTTAATGTCTGTGTGCATAACCCCAAGTCTTTTCAGACCGTCCAAAGCTATCAGCAGGTCTTTGGCCATTGCTCTTATTTCCCCAGAGAAAATGGACGGTTTTGTCTCGTCATAAAATCCTCCAAAGACACATCAAGGCTCTCAAACTCCAAACAGTGAACCCCGGGCTCAGGTTGGAAGTACCTGTGGAAGCGGATCACGTTGTCCTCGTCTGGATCCAGAGAACGGATCGCTTCCATCATGGAGACCTCTCTCCTTATCACGTTTTCAATATTTGTTCTTTCTTTGATGATCTTTATGGCCACAGTTTTGCCTGTCTGTGTATTCATACACTTTATAACTGTGCCAAAAGCGCCTTCTCCTGAATTCCCCAGCCGACGGTAAAAGTCGGGGAGGTTAACTAAACTGCTCATTGTGTCTTAGTCTACAGACGTGTGTAGAGCGAAGAGAAATGTGCAGCTGAAGTCTAAGTTTGCTTCCTAACTTGTTAGTTTCAAGTAATTACCGAGCTCTTGTGTTTGCGTCTGGTCTGTGTGTGAACAAAGTGTGAACTGAAGGAAGTTCTGATGCGTCTGGCCAGAAAGAACTGATGACGTCATTTAGAACTGATGACATCAAAGTCTTTCACAGCTAAAGAATGATAGAATTAGAATCAAATGTTGCCATGGAAACTCATTGTGCTGTTTGAACCAATCAGAAACTTTTGAGTAGAGGAGCGTATCCATGGTAACCTGTATTAAGACTTCAAATNTGATTCTGAATGTGTATTGTTTCACTGAATGTGTATTTTTTATTTTATTTTCTACTATTCACTACATTAACAATCTTGGAAAATCCCACAACTTTTGTTGTGATTTTGGGCTATACAAATAATAATTGATTTGATGTTGTATGGGGGTTGACTTTATGTTGAAAATTGTATGGGAAGTACTCTGTGTATGAAAAGTGCTATACAAATAAAGTTTGATTAATTGATAAAAGACGGGACTTGTCACACTAAAGAGTCAATGGCCGGTTTCTATGAATGATTCTTGGTCATTTTGAAATTTTCAATGAACAAAATGCAAACCACTGCGTATTACTAAAATATGAAAATGCACACACACACACACACACACAAATTGAAAAAAAAAACAACACTAAACTCAGTCACTTCAGTCAGTCTTATGAGTTTTCATGTGTCTTTCAACAAACTGCTCTGAGTAAAGCCTTTGTTACAGATGGAACAGCTGTAAGGTCTTTCACTGGTGTGTGCAGCTGTAGGGTTTTTCTCCCGTGTGTGTCCTCAGGTGTAAATCTAAATATACTTTATGGCAAACGTCTTGTTACAGATCAAACAGCTGTAAGGTCTTTCTCCAGTGTGTGCTCTCACGTGTTTAACTGGATGACACTTTGCAGAGAATGTTTTCAGACAGGTTGAACAGCTGAATGGCTTGTTTGTCATTTCTCCAGTGTGTATTTTTATATGATTCTTGATTGACTCTCCCTGTCTGTGTTTCGGTTTGAAGACGCAGTGATGATTCTTGTGTTTTCACACAGACAGCACTGGACTGTTGTGTGGTCACATGGACCTAGACAAAAAATAAATACTCTCCTGAAACATGTTTTGTAATTAATCAAACGTCTTTGTTATAAACTTTAATTGTGTTTCTTAAAAATATTTCTACTCATTTATTAATTCATTAAATAATATCATTATACCGAATCATCATTAAAAATGAGGTTTTGATCTCAGTTGCTTTTTTATCAGGCAGTTCATGAAGAAAGTTTGCACCAATCGAGTCAATGATGGCAATTATAGGCACGGATCTGCTTTTCACCCACTCAATCAGATCAGGACTCAATCAGTAAGCAAAAAAAACTAATAGTTTTTAACAAAACTAAGCTGGAAAAAGTTCGTGAGTACTTTGTTTTTACATTAAGCTCTACATACATTTTTGTGAACTGTAGACGACTTCTGACAACAGATGTCCATAAGACCTGCCACTAATACTTATAACTTCTGTCACTACAGTTAAAAAATGCCTGATTAATGAAACCAACTCATAAGAACAAAAGCACAACCTCCAGAAGAAGACATTCTCTTAATCAAAGGACAGCACACAACTCAACCCTTATGGGATCAAATCAGTTTGAGATTTGTCTGGGCAGTGCAGAATGATGAAACCCAGTGCGTCATATGCAGTGGAGCTCGATATAAAAGCTCAGTGGAGAAACTCCTGCAGAACCTGAAAGCAAGCCATTTGAGGTCCACTATGTAAAGTGCAGCAGTGTTTGTGATCACACATATTTGGGTTGTATCAGGACAGATGCTCATAAACTACAAATGTCATGACCTCAGCTGAAGGACTATTTGACAAGAAAAGTGCTAATCTACAATACTATTTAAACAATTTACACAGATTAGAAGTAAAAACAAAGTTGTTTTGGTGTTTGGTAGGGTTAGGCGGTTAAACAAACCCACCAGCACTGGGAGCTCCTCTTGCTCAGGTTTGATCCCCTGTGAAGTCTCAGGGTTCAGACCCTGGTCCAGACTCCGGGTCGGATTTATGAATGTTTTTGTGTTTGTTTTGTTTAGTATATTCCATTGGTTTTGACCATTCTTATGTGCTTTTGCGTTATACGAAGGCCAAGCGTGTATCACAAGTAACCAAACACTGCATATGTATTGTGTTGAGACTGCTTGTACTTGACTGTTATAAAGTCCAGCCTGGTTGCAAACTTAACGCATTTGTGCTTACTTTTATCAGCGTCAGGTTCTGAAATAATGGTCAGGACACAAAGCTGTTTTTGGAACAAGGAGAAATCCACAATGTTTATGCACCACCTTTACAGAAGTACAGCCCATGAGATCCACGATTACTTTAGCACAAATCATTAGCTGTCCATTGTGTAAACATTTGCTCTTAAATGTCCAAAGTGATGAAAAATATAATAATAAATATTTAACAAAACATGCCTATATAGTCAATGACATAAAACATCAAATTGCAAGTTTCAACACAATTTTATGTGATACATGGTTCACAATACGATAATGCACATTTCTAATAAAAGCGACAGTCAAAACAAGGCATATATTATTACTTTTTTAAAATCAAACAATACTATTTCTTTGTTAAACTGGGAAGATGTTAATTGTGATACATAAACAAGTTTCATTTTCTTAACGTACCACAAGTTAATTCCCCCAAATACTTAATATATGTATTTGACTCATCTCATCTCATTCTTTCATCTTTGCAATGCCTTGACAAAACAAAATGACTCTACATTACACCAGAAGACCTTAGAGAAATAGAGATTGAGTCATGGCTTAACGAGAACTGGCCAATCGGAGCAGAGCATGTGTGGACGTGGTTTGACAGCACCAGAGTCACTTCACTTCTCAAACCAGACACTCTTAGTTTGTGCTTTCATTGAGTAAGATTTGTCTAGAAAAATGGCTACATTTTAACAGTGAATAGGCTAGACGCACGTGCAAGTTCATTTTCAAATTGTCTGCAGACAGTCACGTCTTTCCACAGTGAAAAAGGCTCTTAGTGCCACCTTAGTAAAAGGTGTCTTTAGTTGTGTTTGCACAGAGGGTGATATTCACCAGATTGTGATTTCACAATATGGTGAATGCTTTCTTTGGTGCAATACAAAAATGAACTATCGAGCTGTATATCTCGCAGTAAAAACAAGCTAAATTAAATACGTGATGCTATACTTTCTAACAGACAAGTTCATATATATCAGAACTACATTTACTTGATGTTGATAAATCTGCTCACATCTTGCCTGGGATCCAGAGCCAACACTTCAGCAAATGAGTGTGAGAGGTCTGGTGACCACTCTCCCGCCTGTGTTTGAGATCAACTCCTATTTCTGGACGTTTTGGTGACGCAGGCATAAACCTAAAAGGTTTATGTAAACCTGCGTGCTTGTTACTACGGCAACTCAGAACCAACTCTGGATAACCACGATGGTGGAGTGAAAATTAAGATTTCGTAAGCCTTGACTGGCCAGTTAAGCCAGACTTTGAATTTATTTTTGCTTCATGGAAAATCCTCTATTGTTTGTTTGGATCTGGTGACACATGGAGACACTGAAGTGGTACTTTACGGAAATGTCTGGTAGCCACTGCTCTAGATTGAACACTACAGAATAAACACAGATTGCTGAAGTCAGGGGCATAATTTGATACTAAAAATCATGGATCTATTATATCTGGATGTGGCATTGCTGCTTGTAGCTGTTGCGAATCAGCCGCAGTGGCCGCTTCATTGGTGCTGCAGCAGAAAAGAACTTTATAGGTCAGAAAGACAACTTTCTATCGAACACAATGCAAACACAAACTTCTCATGTTCAGCAGAAACAGCTACTACAGCTTTAGAAAAAGTTAGATCTTGTGGCAATTCTTACTTATTTCACATGATTAACTTTTTTATTCCGGATCAAAAGTCTTCCATTTCTTTTAAACCGACTATTTAAGATTTAGTTTGGGCTCCCGCTCCTCGCTCTATAACTCCTGCTCTGATTGGTCAGAAGAGTCAGGCCTGAGCTTTCAGCTTCACTCGGCTCAAGCTTGTCACACAAAGAATCATGGGAAAAAAACACAACCATGCATGTTTGAGTCATTAAAGCACCTAGAACAGGGGTCTGCAACCTTCAACAGCAAAAGAGCCAAAATTACCCAGTTCAAACCAAATGAAAGTTAGTGAGAGCCTCAACTGCATTTAATAATAAAAACAAAAAAACAAACCAAACAAACAAAATATTGAACATTTATTAAGTGTATTTTCACAATGCTTTGCAAATCAAAACATCAAAAATGTATTTTATATCGAGACTAATCTTTTTTTCATATGTAATATACTTGTGCCTGGGTCACAAGATGATTTAAAGACGTACTTTTGCAACCATGACTTGGTATTTATTCAGTTTTTTTGACTGAAAGCAACATGCCTGAGTGAATTTTAGTCACACAAAGCAAAAAAAAAACAACTCAAATTATTACATTTTGATCCAATTTTAATGATTTTCCAACTTGTAATTATGACCTATGTTCCTTTTCTTTTGGTGTTGAGGTTGCGAGTTGGTTGCATTGATTTTCTTCTGAAAAGTATGGAACCTTGGCACTAAGCAACTGCTCATTTAAAATAAACATAAATAGGATAGACTAATAAAGAATGTTCTTTAACTTCTTTTCCTAGTTTAGTTCCTCATGTCTTTAAAGAGCCGCATGTGGCTCTCGAGCCGTAGGTTGCAGACCCCTGACTTAGAACAAGGCTAAAGCTAAAGACCAATATGGCAACAAAGGCCAGTGAGCAAAAGCCACTGGCACACAGCGCCCACCATCTTTGATCACCGAAGCTGAGCAAAAGTAAGCAAATCTATGAATGTTGTCTGTATGCCGCCCTGAAAGTTGTATTTTACATTTATGTGACACAACACTTGTCATGTAAAAGAGAGGAGAATCAAACACTGTCGATCTGTCGCGTAAACTGGGCCTAAAAAGTCATATGAGTCTTCATGTGTTTCTTCAGCATGTTTCCTTGAGTGAAGCCTTTATCGCAGATGGAACAGCTGTAAGGCCGTTCACCCGTGTGCGTCCTCACGTGAGCATCTAGAGTGCTCTTCTGAGAAAACGTCTTGGCGCACATGGAGCAGCTGAAAGGTCTCTCCCCGTGTGCGTTCTGATGTGAATGTCCAGAGTGCCTTTTTGGGAGAATATTTTGTTACAGATCACACAGCTGTAGGTTTTCTCGCCCGTGTGGAGCTTTATGTGCTGATCTAAATGGCCTTTTTGGGTAAATGTCTTGCTGCAGGTCGGACAGCTGAACGGTTTCTCGCCCGTGTGAACTCGAATATGTCTCTGTAACTTATGCGTCGTGTCAAACCCCTTTTGACACATGGGACACTGGTGTTTCTTCTTTGCTCCTTCGGCTGATCCTGACACTGCAGCGCTGATATTAGGTCTGTCCACAAAAAACAAGCTTTGTGCTGCAGGGTTTTGTGCCGTCGTAGTTCTGGCTCCGATCTGGACTTGGCTGTATTGATCTCCAGCTGCGCAAACGGAGGCAGATGATTGGCTGAAGTGAGCCCTCCAGTCGTCAGTGTCAGAGGACAGCTCCACGTGTCCCTCGGTCTCTCCCAGCGAGGACTCTTCTGTCTTCACACACACGACGTTGAACTCTGGGACCTGGAGGTGGGAAATAATGACAAATGTTGAGATGCAAACAGGCAGGACCAGTTTTGATCCCACGTACTGGGGATGCACTGATCAGATTTTGGAATCGAATATCAAGACATTTTGCTGGATTAAGTATCGGCTCCATATTATTGTAAATTTTATTGAGAATAATTTATTTAGTTGTGGCTTGCATTATAAATAACAGCTACATGACACTATATGACAAAATGTCTCATGTTTTAAAGAGAAACTAAACACAGAATCAACTTTTTTTCACTGTTAAACTGTGTATATGGGGTCAAAAAGGAAATATTTAGTGTTTGTTCAACGTTTTTTGAACATTTTTGTGCAAACTCACTCAGTTATGTGTGCTGCCGCGATGGTCAAACACTGTCACTGTCAGTTCTTGCCGACGTCACATCGAGTTGACGCGACAAACGAGCCGTCCAGATAACATGTATAAACTCCTCCTTCTGACACCACAGCTAAGGCACACTGAAAAACGGTTGCCTGCTGCAAAGTGACATCATCAGTCGTTTAGCTCACCTAGATAAACATGTGGTGTGAAGATGCACAAGTTTGATCCTTGTTTTGGTGTTTAAAGTTTCTCATTTTCATTGTTAGAAAATACTCACATGTTCACATCAGAGGCTCATGTGCTTATGTAGCTAAAGCAAAAGCTTCATTCATACGTATGTCTGCAAAGTGAATAAAAAATAATCTTGAGTAAGAGACTCTCCCTGTGCACAGCCTCAGAGCCTCATGATCACTCCCACACAAAACTCGCATCATTCACAAGCTCACTGTTCATATTTGGTGCTGTCAGTCACAGTCTGTTCACACCACTGGGCGTCTCTTAAAAGGCCTCTTGCATCTCCCACTTTTCCGAGTCTGTTTGAGGTGCGAGTTTTGAACCTTAAAATGTGTTCACCTCGCACCACTCATTTACCAAGCTGAGCCAAATGATGAGTTTATACATCCCACCTGGGCGGCGCTTGGCTGCAGATGAACTGAAAATGCACTGATAGCTTTGACCATTGTGGCAGCACAGTCTCAGTTTTTGCACACATTACTGCAGAGTTTGCACAAAAAATGTAAAAAAAAAAGGCTGAAAATAGTAGATAATTCATTTTGTTTAGCAAAACGGGCCATGCGTGCGCACCCTGCCTGTAAAGAGCCACTGCTCATAGACACAAACAAGTCAAAAAAGCTCTGTTGTCAGCTAACTACAAGAGTTTATCACTGTGAGAAAACAAAAGTTCTGCTGCTAAATCAACATTTGTGAATGAAATTTGACCTACGACCCTTAAAAGTTACATTCAGGTGAAAAAAACGATGAGATCTCAAGCTTGTGTCTCAAGCTTCAGGAGACAGACGTCTGTCAGACCGGTTCAGACCTGATTAAAACAGCTAGCTGTCGTCCTGTTTCATTGTTTAAGTCAAAGAAGTTTCCCCAGCTAAGCAGATGGACAGCAGCTCTTTCTGGATAACGCATGCGCAGTGAAAAGTGGCGTCGACTGAAAATACCTCTATACACAGTTTAAGAGTGAAAAAAAGTTCTGCGTTTAGTTTCTCTTCAAGCTGAATTTTATCTCTAGCTGGTTTTGCTGAAATGTAGACTTGATAAGATCCAGTGGCACTTGTACAATCATGGTACGGCTCGACAATCTGTGAAAAAATATAATCAAAATTGTTTTTTTCATATTGATTGATCTCTATTTCCAATACCATTTTGTTTAACCTTTCCAAAAGTAAAAGGGATTTTTTTTTTCTGCCTTTGACTTTTGACATTTCACTTTTGCTCCAAACCACATATTTTTGTTTTTGTTTTCAATCTTTCGATTCAAAACCCTGAACCAAATAATTGACATGTCAATCAAACTTTATTTCAGACTCAAGGTCCATAGAAAAAAGATTCAATCTCAATCTCTTGACTTTTCGATTAAATGTACTGTGTTATTATTATTATAAGATTATACATGTAGTCACTATTAAAAAGCACAAGATTTTCAAATTACCTTTTAAACAATTCGTTATAAAAAAAATGGTTCCTGCCCACTCCATCTCGTCTAGAGAAAGCTCCTCCCTCTGTGTCACACATCGCGACTGCCTCCTTTTAACAACTGTTTCTGAGAGCCAGCTGATTGCTTAGTCATTTATTTCAAGTCTTGACCGCTTGTTGCTGTCAGAAACCCTCCATGATTCTGTTGCTTTGTGCGGGTGGTTCTTTGTTTGTCCAGAAGAAGTCTCAGGCTGCGCACAGCGTGGTGCCAACACACGCTGCGCGCCCCTCCTCCTCCTGCAGCATTCCTCCTTTATTTTTAGCCTTTGTATTTATATCTGTCTACTTAAAGTGCGCTTTGGACAACGCACACAATGAGCAAACATCATCCATTGGTTTTAATAACGCATTATATTACGATAGCCTTATTTTAGCCTCTGCATCGTCCTGTTTAGCTCTTACGCACATGACGCACACAGATCTTGGCTTAATCTAAATGAAACACACCTTCATTTGGAGCTGCTGGTCCTCTTCTGGCTCCTCTTTTATCCGTGAAGTCTGTGGAGTCTCCGGGTTCAGACCCTGGTTCTGCCCGACACACGTATTTGTTTTCAGGAGCGAGTCCAGCATCTCCTGTTTTCTCTGGTTTTCTTCTTTGGAGCGACACAGTTCCTCCTCAAACTCCGCTATCGTTCTTTCAAACAGCGCAAAAATCTCTTCCGCAGCGGCAGTCAAGCGCTTATTCACCCAAATCCTCAACATCTGGCTTTTTGAGACATTTTGCCGAACTGTTTTTAGCTTTAGCTCAGAGCTACACGCACACGATGCTAAGCTCAGCTGTTCCTTTCTCTCCAAAAGAGAAACACCGAGCTATTTCCGGTGGCAATCGGAAGTGCACGTTCGGTTTCGAAAATACTTTTTTATTAATTATTTAGTATTTTTATTATTATTAGTTTTAATTATTTTATTACTTTTTTATTTTATTATTTTATTTTATTATAGGCAGGGGCGTAGTACCAAATTCTGGACCCCAGGTACAAACTTTGTTGATAGGGCCCTAATACATAATCTCGTGTTTTAATTCTTTAGTGCACTTTCAATAATCTATACATTTTGTATTACATTTCCTTCTAGAAGACTAATAAATGCTTTACAATACAACTTTCAATATATATTTATGCCATAACAGACTACAAAACAAGACATTTATGTGTTGTTTTATGTGTGTGTCAAAACTGGGTTGGAACCATCGCACTTACTCACACAAAGACGAGAATAAAAGTATTTTAAACACACTTTTATTTCTTAGCTAGCTTGTTTTAAGCAGTAAACTAGATTTTGCCAAAAATATATTTTGAAAATTCTTGTGACATTTCTGTTATAATGTTACTGAATTAAGAAGTTGTAATATTTTGTCAATATTTAAGTTAATATGCACATTTGAACTGATCATTTTGTGTCAAACTTTGTTTGTTTGTTCACTGATATCTACTAACTCTTGTTTTTTTATGATTTCAAATCAAATCAAATCAATATATTTTTGTATAGCCCAAAATCACAACAACAGTCGTCTCTGAGGACTTCCCAAGATTATTAATTTTAGCAAAGGAAATCAAAATAAAACAATACACATTCAATGAAACATTTGATCAAGCAAGTCAAAGCAGATTATTAGTAGAGCTTTTATGTTTGTGAATAAGATGGCCAATAATATTCTTTTTTGTTCAGCAAGTTTCTTTGGTCAAAGTCATTTGCTTCATGTTATAGAAGTGATGGAGTCTCTGATGTCATAAATAATTACATTTAGTGAAACAATCATATCTCACAAGCATAAATGACCAGCTTTTGGGGGCCCTTTCCTGCCGTGGGCCCTTGGAAAAGTAGTACCATTTACCCCCCCTGTCCGACACCCCTGATTATAGGTTTTCATTGGCTAATTATATTTTTTTAACCCATTAGATAAAAGTGGGGTGAGTTGTGCCAGTTTTTACTTGAAATATTCGGCCCGTTTACATGACGGCTTTAATTCCGAATAAAGATAATTTAATTCTGAATTAAAATTAATTCCGCTTTAAAAATACCATGTAAACACTTAATTCCTAATGAAAAGTTTATTCGGATTTAAACTTAATTCCGAATAAAGTGGGTGGTTTATTCCGCTTTTAAATCCGAATAAATTTATTCCTTTCTCATGTAACCGTTTTATTCGGAATAAAAATAATTCCGTTCGCACTGCGCATGCTCTTTACGTCGCCTCTCTGACCCAGTGACACTGCAAGATGGCGGCACGGACTCGAAAACTTTTTTGTTTTACATATAAGTGCGCTACAGGAGTTACAAACAATGAAAAGAGTGGGTGAGAGAAAACACGAAACACTAACCTTTTCACAGAGGCAGCGGAAAGTTTTGAACAAGGAGTGTACGTCATGTACGCGGAGAGAGACGCTGCGCTGATCCCAAACAAGTGGAAACTGGAACTACTTTTCCTCCGCTCACAGAACATGACGTGGAGCTGATGATTCTCCGGCTGCTGCTTAAAGACTTTCATCGGAACGACTCCAAAAAAGTTAGTATCATTGCGTCCGTGGCGTTACATCAATCCCAGGAGATAAAAAAGCCAAAAGCCAGTATCCCGTATCCATCGGATGTGTGTTTTTCCGGTAGACGTAATTACGTAATGACGTATGTGCGTTCCCTTTCCTCTCTCTTTCTAACCCAGACGTTAAGCGGAATAAGATAAAGCCGATTTAGCGTGTTTAACATGTAAACCTTTATTCGGAATTATTATTTCCATGTAAACCTGAAGGAAAATATTTTCATTCCGAATTAATTAATTCGGAATAATTAATTCGGAATTAGGAAACATCATGTAAACGTGGCCATTGTTTAAAGTCAGACCATGATAGTAATTCTTCAAACTATATAAACACATGAATGTAGTGCACAAAAAAAAAGCTTGCGCCCAGTGCGGGGTAAATTGTGTTTTTGTAGAGATTGCTCTGGGGTAACTTATGTCATTTATTTAAAATAGTATATTTTAATCACAGATGCAGATGATTTGAACCAGTTAAATGTTAGAATCATTTGGTGGAATGTCATATGAATAGACTTTCACCAAACAGATTTTTATTATTAGACTTTTTTTCCAAACGGAAGCTGCTGCTGTAACGGGTTTATCATAGTGGTAGGCCTATAATTACACAAAATAGTCTTTCTTTTGTTTGTTCTGCACACCTGGTATTTTTTTACTGTGCTGTCATTGCCAGGAAAAGAGTTCTTCTTCGTGTGTTCCTCCGCGGCACTGGTTGACGTGTAACTTCTTCCCTTTTGCAAATTTCATGAGTGGGAAAAGGTTGGTATCCAATGTAATCCAGTGTTATAAGGACAATTTAGGTATTATTTTACCTTTGTTCTGGTCATTGGACAATCTGTAATTGTATTCAAGTTAAGCCTTTGAGTTGTTCTGATGTTTTTATTTATTGTCTAGAGGCCAACAGAAGAAAAACTAAGACAAGTGTCAGTGCTGGGGGCAAAACAGAGCCCTGAGAGTTCCGCTGCACGACTAAAACACATTCAAAGCATAGCAGGCGGATGTGGCCCACTTCTGGCAAACATACGGGTGTTTCGGCGTTGTTGCGGCCCAAACCAAACAAATGTCAACCAGAAGTGGACCACATTTGCCAAAAGCACAGGTGGGACAAATGTGGCAAAACAAATGTGGTGCACTTGTGGCATATGTGGGTTTGGTTTGGGCCACAATAAACTGCCTCGAGTACTTCTGGCTGACAGTTGGTGTTTGTGTGGTTTACACGTGGCCCGTATCTGGTAGCCACATGAGGACCTCATTAGTGCCGTACATCCATGCGGTATGTGGGTCGAATGAAAGTGTAAAAGTGTAGGATGTGGGCCAATCAGGGCCAGACTAATTTTGCTATCTGAATTTACAAAAACACAATTTTACAGTAACGTCTCAAAACATTTATTTGTCAGCGATTTCCCAACAAGAAAAAGCACTCAATAAGTTTATATTGATAGGAGTTCTATTTTTTTTACACGTCTTTTTTACCAATCTGTGTCACTGCTCCGATCATACCTCAAGTTTCGTGAAACATGTGAACGCAGCATCAAACTAAATCAACTCCATCAATATCACAACGCAGAGACCATTTACACAAAGAACTGACAGTCAAACTAACAATTTACAAAAATAAAGATGTGGTCAAATAAGTGAAGTGTAAAAGTGTCTCATCACATGCTTCACTTTCTAACATTTAGGAACTATTTCAATCAGCTTCACAGGCCTATACACTGCATAACAAATCTAGCCCTTGGTGTTTGTATTTTTGTTACTTAGCCAGTGTTAATGGGTCTGATGGACCCGCTAGAGTTTCGGGTTTTCAAAACAACACAATCAACCAATTTTACATGAAAATACTCAACAGATGTGTACTTAGACACAATTACAAGCCAAATGAACAGCAATCGTGGTTAATATTTGCCCTTTACCTTTTATAGAACACATTTATGAAATAATGTGCAACTCGTTTTTTCATCAAATGTAACATAAATATGAAAATCAGTTATAATCAAGTGAAGTGAGTGAAAAAATACACATTTACAAATGAAGCAAGATGTTTCACAACTACTGATTTTATTCATTTGAACTTCATTAGACATTTAACTTTACATAACACAAGTTGTACAGCCTCACTGAACTCTGCTTACACAAGCCCATACAAAACATGAGGGCCAGAGTTTTACAGTGTGTTGTATATACTGTATTTGTTACATGTATATAGAGTTTTCCTTTCCAACTTGGATCCACAGACTTCACAGGGCTTCTTTTTGTTTGTGCTGGCCACAACCTAGAATAATGAAAACATCAGAACTGTTACTAACATACATACATGACATACTGCTACATAAGCATAATGACACACTTACTTCAGGTTCATCAGATGGTGGTTTTGTAGGTCGAGTAGATCAGGCACCAGCATTCTCCTGTTGAATTCTCCTCACAATGGCTGCAGAAGCTGGTGTTCGTGGAACATGTTGTCTTTTGAAGTTGAGACGAGAAACTCGTTGAAAGCTTCTCTTTAGGGCTGGGCAATTAATCGAACAATCGAGAGATCAAATCAAATCAAATCATCAATTATTTGGTTATGGAGTCAAAAGATTGAAAAACATTCCTTTGTCAGTAAAAATGTCTAGTTTGGAGCAAAAGTCATGTGTATATGTACATAATGTATGTATGTACAGTATGTATGTATGTATGTATGTATGTATGTATGTATGTATGTATGTATGTATCTATCTATCTATCTATCTATCTATCTATCTATCTATCTATCTATCTATCTATCTATGTACAGTATGTATGTATGTATCTATGTATGTATGTATGTATGTATGTATGTATGTATGTATGTATGTATCTATCTATCTATGTATGTATGTATGTATGTATGTATGTATGTATGTATGTATGTATGTATGTATGTATGTATGTATGTATCTATCTATCTATCTATCTATCTATCTATCTATCTATCTATCTATCTATCTATCTATCTATCTATCTATCTATCTATGTATGTATCTATGTATGTATGTATGTATGTATGTATGTATGTATGTATGTATGTTTGTTTGTTTGTTTTTGAAAAGGTTGAACAAAATCAAATCAAAAATTGAGATCGGTCAATACGACAAAAAAAAAAAAAAAAAATTGTAATTTTATTCCCAAATCGCCCAGCCTTCTTCTGTCTCTTCCCAAATCAATTGCAGGGCCCTCTCAGCAGATAATCTTTTGGCCATCTTGATCACTTCTGATAAACTACCACACTGGCAAAGCCTTTATATATAGTGTCACACCCCTAATTCTCAGGTGGGATAGGGTATGACAAAACAAAAGGTTGGTTCTCACAAGACAGAAGGTAAAATGTGCGGGTAAGTAAGAGCAGACGGTGTTGGTTGCAACAATGTTGCAGCTCTGTTCAGGAACTGGAAGGACAGAAAACACTCTCAGTAGCTCCAGAAAGGAGAAAGACAGAGTTAAGGTACGCAGGACCTATACTTTCCACACTTTATTATCCCTGGGTCCAGTGGACCCGAACACCCTGTATGTAATATAAATGCATAGGGGGGGGGTGTACGGTATGCGGTCATTGAAAATGAGTTTTGATTTATGTTCTGCAGAAAATGAGCCAAAGCCATAGAATTTCAGGTTGAAAAATTAATTTATTGTTTTATTTTTTTATTGATATAAACCGAAAACGGGTCCCACAGACCCGAACACCATACAAGGGTTAGAAAAAGACCAGAGACCAACCCAAAGTGAAACCAGTAAATACAAAACTATATTTTCTAATGATTGGCCAACTTTTTTTTTCTTGTGGGACAGATTATGTAACAGGTCTGGGCTTCTGGGTCAGAGATTTAAGCCGGGTCGACACTTTGAGTACAGTTTTAGTAAACAAAACATTATAAGATACGTCTTAACACCGCTGAACAACACCTGCGTTAGAAATGTGGAAAAAGAAAATACAAAAGACTTTGACATTGCTCCACTTTGGCAAAAAACAAAGAATATTGTCTAACCAGCAGAACCAAACCAAGTCTTAAACAGAATGAAAGAATAAGCCAGTAAAGTAGTGCCAACCTAAAATTAAACCAGTAAATAAGAAAAAAATATTAATAAGTCTTTCTAAACATTTTTTATTGCCCCTCACTGAGAAAAGTCATAAGGTCAATAAGTTACATTTATTTAAATCTTTGTGTTGATAGAACGAGAGACAGAAGAGAGAGAGAGAGAGAGAGAGAGAGAGAGAGAGAGAGAGAGAGAGAGAGAGAGAGAGGAGAGGGAATGAGAGAGAGAGAGAGAGGAGAGGGAATGAGAGAGAGAGAGAGAGGAGAGGGAATGAGAGAGGGAGAGGGAGAGAGAGAGGAAAGAGAGAGAGGGAGTGAGAAGAGAGAGGAAAGAGAGGGAGAGAGAGGAGAGGGAATGAGAGAGAGAGGGAGAGTGAGTGAGAGAGGAAAGAGAGAGAGGGAGTGAGAAGAGAGAGGAAAGAGAGGGAGAGAGAGAGGAGAGGGAAAGAGAGGGGATAGAGAGAAGAGGGAGTGAGAGAGAGAGAGGAGAGGGAGAGAGAGAGGAGGGAGTGAGAGAGAGAGAGAGAGGAGAGAAAGAGAGAGGAGAGGGAGTGAGAGAAAGCGAGAGAGCACAGACAGCAGGAGGAGAGAGAAAGACAGTCAGAGAGAGAATGCAAGAGATGAAAGTGAGAGGAGAGAGAGAGGCAAGGCAAGGCAAATTTATTTGTATAGCACAATTCATACACAAAGCAATTCAAAGTGCTTTACAAGGCAGGAAAATGCATCAACATTACAATACAACATTAGTAAAAAATATAATATTTGGCATAAAATTTACTCTAAAAGAAGTAAAGAAATAAAGAGTGCAGACAAAGTATTTCAGTCATATGCACAGATAAAAAGACATGTTTTCAGCCTAGATTTAAACATTGTCACAGTCGAGGCCTGTCTTACATCATCTGGAAGACTGTTCCAGATCTTAGCTGCATAAAACTGAAACGCTGATTCTCCATGTTTAGTCCTGACTCTGGGCACCAGCAGGAGGCCGGTCCCTGAGGTCCTCAGAGTGCGAGATGGTTCATAACGCACTAACATGTCAGAGATGTACTTTGGTGCTAGTCCATGGAGAGACTTAAACACAAGCAGAGCTGTTTTAAAGTCTATTCTCTGAGCCACTGGAAGCCAGTGCAAAGACCTAAGCACAGGACTAATGTGATCGTACTTCCTGGTTCTGGTCAGGACTCGAGCAGCAGCATTCTGGATGTACTGCAGCTGTTTTACAGCCTGTTTGGATAGGCCGGTGAGCAGGCCGTTACAATAGTCTAACCTACTGGAGACAAATGCATGGATAAGTCTCTCCAAGTCGGACTTTGAATCAGAATCAGAATCAGAATCAGAAATCAGAATCAGAAAGAATTTTATTGCCATTGTCAGTGAACAAACAGAATTCACAGACTAGGAACTTGCTGCGGTGCTAATGTGCAACATATAACACAGAAAACACAAATACTTTTGATACTTTTGATTTTGGCAATGTTTTTTTAGATGGTAAAAAGCTGCTGATGTTATTGACTTAATGTGGCTGTTAAAGTTCAAGTCTGAGTCCATTATTACCCCCAGATTTCTAACTTGACTTGAAGGTTTTAGAGAGAGAGACTGAAGGTGACTGCTGACACTTTCTCTTTGTTTCTGTGGGCCAAAGATGATAACCTCAGTCTTGTCTGAGTTTAGCTGAAGAAAGTTGTTTTGCATCCACACACTGATCTGTTGGATGCAGTGACAGAGTGAATCCACAGGCCCATATTCACCTGCTGTTAACACTAGAACCGCCAGCCACGGTCAAAATGACCGTTTCATATTTACATAATTGATTACTATTAATTAAACAAAATGTATCCCCCTAAAGCTTTGTGACTTTTAATTTCAAAGTGTTTTTTATAATTTACGACATTTGTTTAGTTCAATAAAGTCATACACACTGTTTTATGACGTTCTTTTACACCTCCGCCCTCTGCCTGCGCTGTCTCCGCCATAAGGCTACAGTGTAACTTTGGCGCGAATGTGGTCCTCTCGCTTACGTCATTTCGCGGGGTTCCCTCCCGCCACTAAATGTATCTTTTTGGTTGCTATTGGAAACATCAAACTATTGAGGTAAGTGTGTGTTTATTTGTCAGTACGAGGGGACAAAGGAGAGAGAGAATCGTCATTACCAGCCATTCAAACAAGCGTGTTTCAGAATGAAACGGACCAGGAAAACTCAAACCTTACCGCAGGCGTTTGGCTTTATTTTACGAAATGAATGAGGTAGAGTCCGATGGAGGTGAGTTCTCTGATTTTATTGTGAACTCAAGCGATGAAAATAACTCACTGGATAAAGAGCCGAGGAGAAGGCAGGGCGCGGAGGTCCCGAGATGCGCAGGTGTTTTTTTTTTTTCTAGCTATTATTGCCCCTAAAAATATAAAAGCTAATAATAATAATAATAATAATAATAATAATAATAATAATAATAATAATAATAATAATAATAATAATAATAATAATAATAATAATAATAATAATTTAATATACTTTTTATTTTTATTATTTGTTTGTTCTTGGCTAATTATATATATATATATATTTTATTATTAGTATTATCATTATTATTATTAGGCTATTATTAGACAATAGTCTACTGCTAGGAGTTTTGAAAAAGCAGACAACGAATGTTTTTGAGAGAGACAGTGCGTACTCTTTTGGTCAATTATTTCTCATTGATTGAACTCAGATTTCGTAGGCTACTACAGCCTACAAACATACTTACTTTCCTGGATAAAATAAGATGTAGGCCTATTAATTTAAACTTAAATATGAGCTGCAGATTCCTAAGAAGCCCCGACGCGCGTCTGGTAACACATGTGTCTTAAAAAGAGCGCTCTACATCAGCCGCTCACTTGCCTCTCCCAGTGTCAGAGCATGACGATAGTGGCCTATGCGAACGACAGAGCTGTGCAAAGCGAGAAAACAGTGGTCTGGTGCGCATCAGACCACCGCCAGACAGAGCGCGTGTCTTATAAACGCCTGGGCTATGCGTAAATTTAATCCCAGGCCTGACATAACGAATTCTTAGGCCTCAATTGAAATAACTCACTGACAATGTTTGTAGTCTTTCTAAGGTTTATGAAGCATGTTTATAATGAATTACAAATCTGCAATAATCTAATCAAGACGAAAAGGCCTATAATTTCAGGATCTAACAAACTAAAGAGTCCACGCGCGTCAGTCATAAAAATGACCGATAGCCTCTCGTTTGCATCACTACAAGATATTTTAGATTATAGCCTACAGTATAAGTAATTTATTAATTAATAATTGATTTAGCCTAAAGATTTGTTAAGGTTTCAAAAAGGCTTAATTTCTTTCTGTGAAGTTGAGCACGAGTTTGGAGTGCTCCGCCTCTCAACGCCCGCGCTGTAGGCTGTGGTCTAATGGTCTAAATGAATAAACAGGCCTGCTATTTTACAAAGTTGCAAATAAAATGTGTAAAGACGTTGTTTCTCACAAATATAGCCAGAATAGCTGAAGGATTTTATTTATCAGCGGCAATGCAATAATGTGACGTGACAACATTTTTGAAACTGCAGCGCGTTTGAGTTTATAAATGATTTGTGGACAATAACTGCATTTTGTTAGCATTTATAATTAGTAATAACGTTAATTATAGAATGTTTTTTGATTTCAGAACAGTTAATTAATAAAATATATACACAATTATTCATAAATGTGCGTGATATTGAAATTAGCATATGACGGTCATTATGACCGCTGCCTGGCGGTTGCAGGGAAGTTTAGAACCCGGCGGTCCTAGTGTTAATGACACATAGATCTGAGTATTGTCTGCATAGTTGTGATAGCTCACATTATTATTGCGTATTAACTGACCTAAAGGCAACATGTACAAATTGAACAGAAGGGGTCCCAAGATTGACCCCTGAGGCACACCACAGGTCAAGGCCATGTGCTCAGACACGCAATTACCAATTTCAACAAAATACTTCCTGTCTTCTAGATAGGACTTAAACCACTTCAGGGCAGAACCAGAGATGCCCACCCAGTTCTCTAGTCTGTGTAAAAGGATGTCATGATCAACAGTGTCAAAAGCAGCACTCAGATCCAGCAGGATTAGGACAGAGACTTTGCCAGAGTCTGTGTTCAGGCGAATGTCATTAGTTACTTTGATAAGAGCAGTTTCTGTGCTATGGTGGGGTCTGAAACCTGACTGGAAAACATCAAATGTGTTGTTTATTAGGAGAAAGTCAGTAAGTTGTTGGTAAAGTTTTTCCAAGAACTTTTCCTAAAAATGGCAAATTTGAGATTGGTCGATAATTGTTCAGTACTGTGGCATCAAGACTGCTCTTCTTCAGGAGAGGCTTAATGACGGCAGTTTTTAAAGCACTTGGGAATGTTCCAGATTGAACCGACATGTTCACTATGTGAGTGACTGGTGCTGACAAACTACTCAGCACAGACTTTAGAAATCTAGTGGGTAAAACATCAAGGCAACATGTAGATGAACTCAGACTGGTGATAATTTCTTGGACAGTTGTGTCAGATACAGGTGCAAAGTCAGTCAGTTGTAAGTGACTAGGTGGTTGTAAGGTAGTTTTTTGCATTGTGGAGTTAATGGCATTTTTAATACCCTGAACTTTGTCATTAAAGAACTTTGCAAACTCATTACATTTAGATGTAGAAACAAGTTCTAACGGCAACTGAGCTGGAGGATTTGTTAATCTGTTTACAGTTTGGAATAGGACACGTGAGTTGTTACTGCAATTACTAATTATTTCAGAAAAATATCTTTCCCTTGTTCTGCATAAAACTTGGTTGTAAGTGTACAACTCTCCTTTATAAGTTTCATAATGAACTTGGAGTTCTGATTTGCGCCATTTTCTCTCGGCTCTGCGGCACACCCTTTTCTGTGCTCTGACAGAATCAACATTCCTCTAAGGTGCTTTCTGCTTATTTTTCGCAACTTTGACCTTCATTAATGCGATGGTGTCCAAAACATTCAAAACATTAGAAGTAACAGAGTTTAACAAACCATCAACATTAGAACATGAGATATTTTCAAAGTTAATCATTTCCATAAACTGTGCACTTGTGCTTTCATTTATGTGTCTTCTTCGGACAACTGAAGGACCAGGAGGTGGTTTAGGAGCAACATGCAGGTGCTGCTGTTGGAGCACCGCCCTTCACTGCAGGTGGTGGTGATCATTGTGAAGGTAGTGGAGGTGGTTGTTGTTGTGGTGCTGCTGTTGGTTGCAGTTCAGGGACACTGGCTCGGTCTCTGGCTGATGCTGCCGGAATAAATCTCACATTTCTCTTTTTTCTCACTGTCTGCTCAGGACCCTGTTCAGGTCTACCCTTATGCCTTAGAGCGTGAAGTAGGTTTTGCGTCAACTCTCTCACTCCACCTCTGTTCAGATGTGGGCCCTTTCCCTTGAACAGGTCCTTTCGTTTCCAGAACAGATCAAAATTCTCAATATAGCGTATTCCTCTAGAAGCACACTCTTTGGACAGCCATGTGTCCAGTTGTAGCAGCCGGCTAAACTTGTTTATCTTCCTGTCAATATTTGGAAGAGGTCCACTGATGAAAACATTTGCCTCCACTTTATCAAGCTCCTGGAATAACAGTATGAATCTCTCTTTCAACACTTCAGATCCTTGATCTTTGATGTCAACTGCACCCACATGCAAAATCAGGTGTTTAGATCCTTGGTTCACAACAGTTTTAATGATTTCTTTAATCTCTGTGACAGTAGCACTGGGACAGGAGCATGTTTGCATTCTTCCATGGCTCACTCCACTGATAGCGCCATCTCCAAGTAACAGCGAATCTCTGACCTTGACGTTTGGCACAGATTCTGCCAGCTCTCTTATGACAGCATTATGGCTTCTTTTTTGTGAAAGTAACTCATCTTCTCTTTGTTTAAATTCAGATTGTGACTGTGGTAAAAATCTGTTTGTAAGCTTTATTTCAGGCATTATGTAGAAACTGTCTTTTCGCTTTGGCTTTGTGTCAAGTTGGTCTTTAGAGAGTTTCGGGAAAGACACAACATCACTTCGATTTAAGTTTCTGTTTTCTTAGAAATTGTTTGCTTCTTACCGCTGGATGATGCTGGAAGCGTCTTGTTTAGTCCTTTCCAGATTCTAAAGCAAATATCCGTGCTTGTAGCTTGTTCATTTCTTGTTGATATCTCCGACAGTGTTCACAGTTTGTTTGGTTCCTTCCCTCGGACATGTCGCTGGCTCGTCAGACGAATAAAACATCCAAAAATAATCTTAAAAGTATTTGTTTGGTTAAAAAATGATAAAATGATGATATATCCCAGGATTTATAGATGAATTTGACTGATTAAATGATTAAAAAGCAAGTAAAGAAGGAAGCAGCAGGAGCAAGCAGTAAAAGCGTCTGCACTCTTCGGAAGCAGGAAGTAAGAGAGAGAGAGAGACAAAAAAGAGAAAGATGAAGAAAGAGGAGAAAGAAAGCAAGCAAGAGAGAGGAAAAAGAGAAAGGTGAAGTGAGACAGAATAACAGGCAACTCAAATGCATGAGTTTAACTGACATAAAACTTTGAAGAAAAACTTGAACGAATCATGAAAGGACCGACTTTTTCCTTTTTACAGTTGGTCCATAAAAAGGAAACAATACACAGTAAACCTTCAGTCAGCTTCTGTGGGGTGAGTGTATGCGCATGTGTCTTTCCCAATACTTTTTTAGTACAAACCCCTTGTTACAGACTGAACAGCTGTAAGGTTTTACATCACTGTGAATCTTCATGTGTTTCTGTACGTGACTCTTTTGTGCAAACCATTTGTGACAGACGAGGCAGCTGAAAGGTCTTTCACTCGAGTGTGTTATGACGTGTGAATCTAGATTACCCTTAGCAGCAAATTTTCTTTCACATATTAAACAGCTGAATGGTTTTTCCCCAGTGTGTACTCTTAAATGACTATCTCGATGACCTTTTTGGCTAAATGCCCTATTGCAGAATGAACACCTGAATGGTTTCTCTCCTGTGTGAATTCGAAGATGGAGCTGGAAACTTCTTTTCTGGTCAAACGCCTTTGGACACACTGGGCACTTGTGTTTCTTCTTTCCAGTTCTTTCGGCTGATCCTGACATGTGTGTTTTGTCCACAGCAGCACTCGTCTGTGAAGCTGGAGAGTGGACTGGAGCTCTCCAGTCTTCCTCTGGTTCCTCTGCACTGACGTCCTCTCCCCATGAGGAGTCTTCTGTCCTCACACAGGCAGCACTAGACTGTGGAATGGACTCTGGGACCTAGAGGTGGAAAATAGTGACACAAATGAAGAAACAGTCAATATTGTTTCAGTAAGACTGCTTGCTGTCCACTTTGTTCCTGCCAACATGTTTGTGTATGAAGGTTCTAAACACTTTTATCTGGATGTTTTATTCACATTTAAACATAGGACACACACTCACGGTGAGGCGTTATCTTGTCTGTGTCTGTTCAAGTGAAGTTTTTAAAACCAGTAGAATTTCAAAACTTTTCCAGGGTATAAAAAAATAATTTGTGTAAACGAAACCTCCGATGATGACAATGAGTTTGTACAGAGCAAAAAAAAGTACATTTTCTCCATTGTGTTGCTCACAAGTTTGTTTAGGAGCATTTTCAAATAAAATGACGTCAGTACAGAACCTCTGTTGCATCTTCACCTTTTTCAACCCATTTCAGGTGAGATTGTTAGCGTGAGTCTGGCTTCTTGACAGGTTAGTGATGAATAAGTTGAAATTGAAAAGTGTTAAGTTCCAACCTCCAACTGAGAAAAACATGTTTGAACTCTGCTCGGGTTGGAATTTCAGTTCGGAAACTCAGTTCGAATTCCTGAGTTGACTTCAGAATGACAGGACCATGGGCCGGACTGCATGAGATTGGAACAGAGAGATTTTGTTTTCTATCACACACTGAGAGTTCTGCTGCACAAGAAAAACACATTCAAAGCCTTAATGCAGACTAAATGAATTTACAAAAATACAACTTTACAGTAACGTTTTAAACATTTATTTATCAACGATTTAACAACAAGAAAAGGCACAGCTCCTCCATAAATTCACCAGTTACACATTTTGGACAGTTAAATAAACAATTTAGCACAATAAAGCATTCATGAACTATTTGAATAAGCTACATACAGTGCCTTGCAAAAGTATTCAATCCTCTTGAACTTTTTTACATTTTCTCTTATTATGACCACAAAAATCAAACATATTTCACTAAAACTTTGTGTGAAAGACCAACACTAAGTTGCACACAATTGTGAAGTGGAAGGACAGTCATACATGATCTATTTTTTTTTACAAATTAAAACCTGATAAGTAGGCGTGCAAAATTATCCAACTCCCTTCTTTTCTGAGTGCAACACATTGCTTTACAGGCTTTAGAAGGTTCCAATGTTGACCAACAAACAAATAAATAGAGTCCACCTGTGTGTAATCTACTCTCAGTTTTAATGTAGCTGTTCTGTAAAAACCTCAGAGGTTTGTTTGAGAGTACTGGGGAGCGGTCAGCACCATGAAGACCAAAGAACACACCACACAGGTCAGGGATAAAGCTGTGGAGAAGTAAAAAGCAGGATTCGGTTATAAAAAGATTTCCAAGGCTCTAAACATCTCACAGAGCACTGTTTACACCATGATCCATAAATGGAAGGAGTATGGCACAACAGCAAATCTACCAAGACCAGGCCGTACACTTAAACTTACAGTCTGAACAAGGAGAGAACTGGTCAGAGATGTAGCCAAGAGGTCCCCGGTGACTCTGGAGGAACTGCAAAGATCTACAGCTCAGGTTAGAGAATCTGTCAACAGCACAACTTTTAGTTCTGCACTACACAAATCTGGCCTTTATGGAAGAAAGCCATTGCTGAAAGAAAGCCATAAGAAATCCCGTTTTCACTTTGCCAAAAGCCATGTGGGGGACACAGTAACCATGTGGAGGAAGGTGCTCTGGTCAGATGAGACCAAAATTGAACTTTTTGGCCAAAATGCAAAACACTATGTGTGGCAGAAACCTAAACACTGCTCATGACTCTGAATCTCATCCCCACGTTCAAAAATACAAGTGCCAGCATTATTTTCTGCACATGGTTTTCTTCAGCAGGGACAGGGAATATGGTCAGAGTTGATGGAAAGATGGATGGAGCCAAATACAGGGCAATATTGGAAGAAAACCTATTGGACTCTGCATAACACTTGAGACTGGGGCGGAGGTTTATCTTTCAACAGGACAACGACCCCAAACATAAAGCCAAGGCTACATTGGAATGGTTTAAAACAAAACATATTCATGTCTTAGAATGGCCCAGACAAAGCCCAGACCTAAATCCAATCGAGAATCTGTGGCAAGATCTGAAAACTGCTGTTCACAAACACACTCCATCTAATCTGACTGAGCTGGAGCTATTATACAAAGAAGAATGGGCAAAACTTCAGTGTCAAGATGTGGAAAGCTGGTAGAAACATACCCAAAGAGACTTGGAGCTGTAATTGCAGCAAAAGGCGGTTCCAGAAAATATTCACTCAGAGGGGTTGAATAATTTTGCACGCCTACTTTTCAGGTTTTAATTTGTAAAAAAAAAAAAAGTACTCATGTTTGACTGCCCTTCTTTTTCACAGTTTGTGCAACTTAGCGTTGGTCTTTCACACAAAGTTTCAGTGAAGTATGTTTACAGTATGTTTGTGGTCATAATAATAGAAAATGTAGAAAAGTTTAAGGGGGTTGAATACTTTTGCAAGGCACTAGAGATCGACCAATATGGGTTTTTGGGTGGCCGATGCCGATGCCGATTTTTACACGATTTGACCAGCCGATGCCGATTTCAGTGGCCGATATGCAATTCTGCATGTTGTTTTCACCCTTTTGATGATAGCGTGTCGTTTTCCCGAGTGCTGCCAACAGCACGACGAAAGGAAAGCACGTGCATGTGTTCTTGTAAACAAACACCCAGTGATGGCTTCTACAGAGGACTTGCAAGCAAAGTTCGAAAAATTATTGCCGCTAAGCGTTAATGCAGAAATATACAAGTATATTGAGAGAGAAAGAATCTTACCATGTTTTTCTCTCCGTTCAACTTTGGTGCTGAGGCCAAGAGGGTCTGGCTGCAGCCGACGGGGGCGCCATATTGAGCTCCACCGGAAGCTCTACTAGGTCCACCGGAAAACGCGTCAAATAAAATTTACGTAATTATTAATAAAACAATTAAAAACAAAGGCATTTTTTTATTAAAACTACACCTAAAAAGATAGGATATGCCTGAATTATTATTTGAATATTATCCGATTTTATGTTGGTTTACAATTGTCTGTCACTAAGTTACTGGAGCTTAAAAGCCACGAGTGACTTAAATTTCTACATTTAAAAAAATAAATAAGAATTTTTAGAAAGTGGGAGATTTCAAATTAACTGATCATCTTGTATGAAGACATAGACACACACAAATCTCATTAAAGGTATTCATTAATTAAAATTCAATTTCATATTGTAAATTATTAGAAATTAAAATAAAAATACAACACAAACAAATAAATAAATACACATAAATGCTCATGTAATACAAACGTTTTAAGTATGTCTGCAAAGTAAATAAAAGATAAGATATCCTTTATTTGTCCCACAATGGGGAAATTCCAGTGTTGCAACGCACATTTAGAAACATGCAATCAAACAAGATAATAGAAATAAAATAGACTTAAAATATGTATAAATATTCACCCTGTTAAACTCAGTTGAAAAGTCAAAATTTGCGTATATGAATTTAACACATTTAGATTAATTGAAATCCAAGTTTTAACGCATTACTAACAAATATTAGAAGATTAGAATGGATGTCAGGCAAACTTTTATACGAGGCACAACAAATCTGTCAACTTAGTGTATATTTAATAAATCCCCATAATTATTAAATAATACTAAACGTAATTTAGGTGAAAATGCTCCGAAGTACAAATAATAATGAATGATTCAACTTTCTATCAACCGAGTTCGTCTACTCACCGAGCTTTTTTCGTCTTTCTCGAACCAGTAGTGGCGCTAAAAAAAAAAAAAGCGTTTTCTGGTGGAGCTTCCGGTGGAGCTCCACTCAATATGGCGCCACCCATCGGCTGCAGCCAGACCTTCTCGCTGAGGCGCTTAGTGCTCCTCCCCCGCTCTAGTGTGTGTAGGGGTCCTTCTGGCTATGGCTGCCCAGGCGGTGCCTGATCAAAAAACTGACTTTTCTTTACGATAATTAATGTTTTCTAGTTTCTTTCATTACAAAATGTGAAACTGAATAACTATAAAGAAATTAAATAAAAAATAAAAAAATTGAAAAAAATCGGCCTTCAAGACCAAAATTGAGGCCGATAGCCGATATCATAAAATGTGTAGATATCGGCCCGATATATCGGCCGGCCGATATATCGGTCTATCTCTACTGCATAACAAATCTAGAAAAAGACTAGAGACCAACCCAAAGTGAAACCAGTTAATAAAACTAAAAAGTTCTAATGTTTGGAAGTTGGGTCGCATTACTTAGTTGAAAGGGCTTGATCTGAACGTAATGTTGAAAAGCTTGGCCATACACAGGTATCACTAAACCACGTCTCAAACAAAGAGTTATAGAAACATTGAGATAAATAATGTGTTTTTCAAGTTGGTCCTTGAAAGAAAAATCAACATAATCAATAAACCTTGGATCCCTTTCTGCTGGACGAGTGTATGCGCATGTGTTTTTGCCAATTAGCTCTTTGTACAAACCCCTTGTTACAGAGTGAACAGCTGTATGGTTTACATCACTGTGAATTTTCATGTGTTTGTTCAGGTAAAACTTTTGTGCAAACTGTTTGTGACAGACGAGGCAGCTGAAAGGTCTTTCACTCGAGTGTGTTATGATGTGTGAATCTAGATTACTCTTAACAGCAAATTTCTTTTCACATATTGAACAGCTGAATGGTTTCTCTCCTGTGTGAACTCGAAGATGTAGCTGCAAATTTGAGTTCCACTTAAACGCCTTTGGACACACTGGGCACTTGTGTTTCTTCTTTCCAGTTCTTTCGGCTGATCCTGACATGTGTGTTTTGTCCACAGCAGCACTCGTCTTGGTGCAGACCTGCTTTTGGAGGAAACAGCAGATTTTTGTGCTGCTGGGCGTCTGGATCTCTGCTGGACTTGGTTGTAAGTCTCTGTCTCCGTCTGTGAAGCTGGAGAGTGGACTGGAGCTCTCCAGTCTTCCTCTGGTTCCTCTGCGTTGACGTCCTCTCTCCATGAGGAGTCTTCTGTCTTCACACAAGCAGCACTAGACTGTGGAATGGCCTCTGGGACCTGGAGGTGGAAAATAGTGACACAAATTATTGTCATTATTGTTTCAGTAAGACTGCTTGCTGTCCACTTTGTTCTTGCCAACATGTTTGTGTATGAAGATTCTAAACAGTTTTATCTGGATGTTTTATTCACATTTAAACATAGGACACACACTCACAGTGAGGCGTTATCTTGTCTGTGTCTGTTCAAGTGAAGTTTTTAAAACCAGTGGAATTTCAAAACTTTTCCAGGGTATAAAAAAATTATTTGTGTAAAACAAAACCTCCGATGATGAAAATGAGTTTGTACAGAGCAAAAAAGACATTTTCTCCATTGTGTTGCTCACAAGTTTGTTTAGAAGCATTTTTCAAATAAAATGAAGTCAGTACAGAACCTCTGTTGCATCTTCACCTTTTTCAACCCATTTCAGGTGAGATTGTTAGCGTGAGTCTGGCTTCTTGACAGGTTTAGTGATGAATAAGTTGAATCGAAAAGTGTTAAGTTTCAACCTCCAACTGAGAAAAACATGTTTGAACTCTGCTCGGGTTGGAATTTCAGTTCGGAAACTCAGTTCAAATTCCTGAGTTGACTTCAGAATGACAGGACCATGGGCCGGACTGCATGAGATTGGAACAGAGAGATTTTGTTTTCTATCACACACTGAGAGTTCTGCTGCACAAGAAAAACACATTCAAAGCCTTAATGCAGACTAAATGAACTTACAAAAATACAACTTTACAGTAACGTTTTAAATATTTATTTATCAATGATTTAACAACAAGAAAAGGCAAAGCTCCTCCATAAATTCACCAGTTACACAACACAGAGACAATTTACATAAAAATACATAGGCCTATACATTGCATAACAAATCTAGAAAAAGACTAGAGACCAACCCAAAGTGAAACCAGTAAATAAAAACAAAAATGTTTTAATGTTTGGAAGTTGGGTCGCAGGCCAACATTACTTAGTTGGAGGGCTTGATCCAGTGGCGTGCTGGGATCATTTTTCAGCCGGGAAAATTAGACCTTTGATTGGCCCATTTTCTGATTTTATCGCATGACCTAGCTACTAGTTGAGTGGTTAAGAACTGCGCATTTAAACTTTTGCCTTTTCAGCACCCACGTTTGAGTCCCGCTCAGGAACCTCTCTCTTGATTTTTTTTTTTTTCATTGTTATCTTTTAACCAATATCTACTCCATCTCTCATACATTCTCGTCTCCAGCTGTAAACTACTTGGTTTTAGTCACGACATGTTCATAGTCCGGACTCAGCTCAGAGCTTTTCTCCTCCTGACCTCTGACCTCTCTGCTCCACAACAGAGCGCTCATACACACATGAAGGACGCGCTCACACACACATGAAGAACGCGCTCACACACACACATGAAGGACGCGCTCACACAAACACATAACGCGCATTCTGGTCCACAAAGACAAAATTGTGTCTGTATCTTTTGTCAAGTTCTGTGTGGTAATGCGCTCCGCTCCGCCGCGGTGATTCGCGCATATAAATCTGCTGAAGTGTTTGTTCATCAGCCGTTTTTGCGGAGAATATACAACAAATTTACTTGAAACAAAGTTTGACTGAGAGCTTATGGTATGTGGAGCGTGTTTTTGGCTCCAAGATGTGTCAAGAGTCTTTGATTATGTGCTATGTGCTGTTAATCACATCATAGACTTGAGTCCATCACTGTGCACACATTTTCTGCTGCAGCTGATGAGCCGGGCCTCTCTCTCTCTCTCTCTCTCTCTTCAACCACGGAGGCCACCGGCCCAAAAGTCACGCGGCCCACCGGGAAACGTCCCGACTCTCCCGATTAGCCAGCACGCCCTTGGCTTGATCTGGTAACTGAACCTAATGTTGAAAAGCTTGCCCATACACAGTTATCTCTAAACCATGTCTCAAATAAAGAGTAATAGAAATATAAAAAAACATTGAGATAAATAATATTTTTTTCAAGTTGGTCCTCAAAAGAAAAATTTACATACAGTAATCAATAAACCTTGGATCCCTTTCTGCTGGACGAGTGTATGCGCATGTGTTTTTGCCAATTAGCTCTTTGTACAAACCCCTTGTTACAGAGTGAACAGCTGTAAGGTTTTACATCACTGTGAATTTTCATGTGTTTGTTTAGGTAAAACTTTTGTGCAAACTGTTTGTGACAGACGAGGCAGCTGAAAGGTTTTTCACTCGAGTGTGTTATGATGTGTCTATCTAGATTACCCTTATCAGCAAATTTTCTTTCACATATTGCACAGCTGAATGGTTTTTCCCCAGTGTGTACTCTTAAATGTCTATCTCGCTGACCTTTATGGCTAAATGTCCTATCGCATAATGAACAGCTGAATGGTTTTTTCCCGGTGTGTACTCTTATATGACTATCTATATAACCTTTTTGGCTAAATACCTTATCGCATGATGAACAGCTGAATGCTCTCTCTCCTGTGTGAACTCGAAGATGTAGCTGCAAACTTCTTTTATGCTGAAACCTCTTTTGACACACTGGGCACTTGTGTTTCTTCTTTTCCTTTCTTTCGGCTGATCCTGACATGTGTGTTTTGTCCACAGCAGCACTCGTCTTTGGTGCAGACCTGCTTTTGGAGGAAACAGCAGATTTTTGAGCTGCTGGGCGTTTGGATCTCTGCTGGACTTGGTTGTAAGTCTCTGTCTCCGTCTGTGAAGCTGGAGAGCGGACTGGAGCTTCCTCTGGTTCCTCTGCACTGACGTCCTCTCCCCATGAGGAGTCTTCTGTCTTCACACAGGCAGCACTAGACTGTGGAATGGACTCTGGGACCTGGAGGTGGAAAATAGTGACACAAATGAAGAAACAGTCATTATTGTTTCAGTAAGATTGCTTGCTGTCCACTTTGTTCCTGCCAACATGTTTGTGTATGAAGGTTCTAAACATTTTTATCTGAATGTTTTATTCGCATTTCAACATAGGACACACTCACAGTGAGGCGTTATCTTGTCTGTGTCTGTTCAAGTGATCGAGGTTGAGTGGTCTGACTGTTGGGTGGTTCAGTGGGACTGTGTTTAATCCGCTGTAAAGCATTTTATGTTAGATTTCATGTATGAAAAGCGCTTTATAAATGTTTGAGTTTGTTTCCTCATCACAATGGTGACCCATAAATTACCACTTACAAAAGACATTCCACATGAGCTTGTTTTTTTGTTGTTGTTGTATATTTAGGTTTTTCATTACAACTAAATAAATTGTCAAAGCAAACACATTTTGAGCAACTTGTGTGCCTGAGACACAGTGCACTGGTGACTAGACCCATTCACTTTCTGTATTACAAAAGACCAGGGTTCATCCATTTTTACCTTTAGGTTTTCTATGACTTCTCCAAAATCATTCCCAAGACTTTTCAATCAACTATCGACTTTCATTAACGGATTAGGACCAAAACACAAGGTTTTAGGGACATAAAATACATTTAAAAACAAAACATTTCAAACCCTTTCTTTACAATATACATTCAATATGAATGATTTTTTTATCCAGTTTCAAACACAAGACACATATTTAATGAAGTAAATGTAATGCATAAGATTTTTTATTTTGAAAACATGACTTTTCTCCATCTCTTCTCAATCAGTGCAAGACTGTGTCAGAACAAATCTTACGCAAATTATTTTGACTCCAATTTATTTATTTATTTATTTTTTTCAAAATGTTTTAAACACCAGTTGAATTTCAAAACTTTCCAGGGTATAAAAGAAATTGCCCATCCATTCATCCATCCATCCATCCATTTTTTTCCACTTTATCTGGGGTCGAGGGGGCAGCAGTCTGAACAAGGATGGCCAGACTTCACTGTCCACACACACCTCCTCCAGCTCCTCCAGGAGGATTCCGAGGCATTGCCAGGACAGTCGAGAGACATAGTCCCTCCAGCGTGTCCTGGGTCTTCCCCTTGGTCTCCTCCCAGTGGGACAGGCCCGGAACACCTCACCAGGGAGGCGTCCAGGAGGCATCCGGTACAGATGCCCGAGCCACCTCAGCTGGCCCCTCTCAACGTGGAGGAGCAGCGACTCTACTCCGAGTTCCTCTCGTGTGACTGAGCTTCTCACCCTATCTCTAAGGGAGCGCCCAGCCACCCTGCTGGGGAAACTCATTTCGACTGCTTGAATCCGCGATCTTGTCCTTTCGGTCATTACCCAAAGCTCATGACCATAGGTGAGGGTTGGAACGTAGATTGACCGATAAATCAAGAGCTTTGTCTTTCGACTCAGCTCCTTTTTCACCACAACGGTTCGATACAGCGACTGCATCACTGCAGACGCTGCACTGATCCGCCTGTCAATCTCACGCTCCATCCTTCCCTCACTTGTGAACAAGACCTAGACATACTTGAACTTCTCCACTTGAGGCAAGGACTCCCACCCACCTGGAGAGGGCAAGGCACTTTTTTCCGGCCGAGAACCATGGCCTCGGGTTTGGAGGAGCCGATCTTCATCCCAGCTGTTTTCCACTCTGCTGCAAACCGTCCCAGTGCATGTTGCAGGTTCTGGTTTGATGAAGCCATCAGAACAACATCATCTGCAAACAGCGGAGATGAAATCCTGTGGTCACCAGTGTTAATTTTGGCGAAAGATTTTAATTTAGTTTTAGTCTTAGTCTTCCGACTAAATTTACTTTCCATTTTAGTCTAGTTTTAGTCATCTGATCCGTCCTAGTTTTAGTCACGTTTTAGTCGACTAAAATGTCATGCAATTTTAGTCGACTAAAATGTCATGCAATTTTAGTCGACTAAAATCTAAATCGATTTAGTCAACTAAAAGCTTTTCACTGGTATATTGTGACTTTTTAAATTGGTCATAAAACTATCTTCTTTGAACTGAGATTGGAATTTGCAAACATTTCACACTGCTTAATCAAACACAAATACCAATTGCACATTAGATGTTATTCACCTGTACACTGCAGGTGCTCGTGACTGCAGCCTGCAGGTTTGCAGATAGACTCCTTGCCTGTGAATTGCAGCCTCACACTGCGGCCCTGAAACTGTTGCCTGCAGGTTTGCAGACAGATTTTTCGCGCAGCTCGTCTGTGCTCTGTAAATTAAGCCACAGACAAAAAATATGCCTTTAAAACTTTTTGTTGCTGGATACCTGGATTTGTTTATTGTGTTGCTTTCAACGTTTCTTTTCCAAGAAATGCACCGCGCATTGCCGCCGTTAACTCCGCTACGGAACTTGCAGAGGTAGGCCCATTATTTCATCAGCTGTTTTACTCATAACTTTGGCAATATAAGGCGGATTGTCAAAAAATAAAAACTCACTAAAAGCTTAGACTGTGTAGAGTAGATATGTGGATTCAAAATTGTTCCATCACTGTTTCATTTCGCCGTATTTGCTCTTAATGACTTGACTTATTAATTCCAGGGAGAGGAGAAGTCTTCCTCTCGTTTAACGCCTTTAACACTTTGGCCATGGTTTTATTTTAGTGTTTTAAAGCACAGGCTGGGTGTGGGTCATTAGTTCCACGGCAGCAGTTACTGAAGGGACAGGTGAGATACAGAGCACAAGAAGAAGCAAAGACGCACAGCGCCAGGTAGAGGAGGGAGGGAGAGGGGGAGAGAGCGGTGTTCGGCAACACGCGAAACAATACGCGCTGTGATTGGCTCTGACAGCGGCCGCAAGTTCCACTCACTTCATCTCTCCTCCCGACTTTCTTTCGTCAGATTTTGTTTTCGTCTCGTCTTTTTTTCGTTGACGAAAATGTCGGCCTTTATCGTCATCTTTTAGTCATTTTGATGTAATTTTTATTTAGTTTTCGTCTCGTTTTCGTCTGTAAAAAACCTTCGTTGACGAAAAAATTTCGTCATAGTTTTCGTCAACGAAATTAACACTGGTGGTCACCAAACCGGACATCCTCTCTGGACCCTGACTGTGCCTAGAAATTCTGTCAATAAAAACAATGAACAGAACCGGTGACAAAGGGCAGCCCTGGCGAAGTCCAACATGCACTGGGAACAGGTGTGATTACTGCCGTCAATGCGAACCCTCATGATACGCTTGGCTCTGCCAAGTCTGTCCGGCTTCCTCCTCTGCCAGCGGATTCAACTCATCACCAGGTGATGATCGGTTGACAGCTCCGCCCCTTTCTTAACCCGAGTTTTCAAAACACACGGCCGAAGGTCAGATGACACGACAACAAACTCGATCATCACCCTCATGCCTAGGGTGTCCTGGTGCCATGTGCCCTTGTGCTGGAACATGGTGTTTGTTATGGCCAAACTGTAGCTAGTACAGAAGTCCAATAACAGAACACCACTCGGATTAAGATCGGGGGGGGGCATTCCCCTATTCCCTTCCAGGGACTCCAAGAAGGCCGGGTACTCCGTACTGTTGTTTGGCCTGTAGGCTGCCACAACAGTGAGAGACCTGTCCCCGACCCTAAGGGGCAGGGACGCAACAATCTCGTCTACTGGGGTGAACTCCAACACATTGCGGCTGAGCTGTGGGCAATGAGCAGGCCCACGCCCGCTCGCCGCCTCACACCATGGGCAACTCCGGAGAAATGGAGCGTCCAGCCACTCTCGAGGGTAATGGTTCCAGAGCCCAAGCTGTGCGTGGAGGTGAGGCTGACTTTATCTAGTCGGAAACGCTCAACCTTCTGCCCCAGCTCGGGGTTCTTCCCCGCCAGTAAAGTGACATTCCATGTCCCCAGCGCCAGAGACCGTGCGCATGGCTTTGGTCGTCTGGGGACCTCTTCCCGACCACTGCCTAAAACGCTCTGCACCTGTCCCGGCTTGTGGGAAGGTGGATCCACATTGCCTTTTCGGGCTGGGCCCGGCTGGGTCCCGTGGGCTAAGACCGGGCCACCAGGAGCTCGCCTGCGAGCTCCCATCCCAGGCCTGGCTCCAGGATGGGGCCCCAGTGACGCCAATCCGGGCGACGTAATGAACTTCGATGTTATGGTCTTCATAGGGCTTCTTGAACCACACTTTGTCTGACACGTCACCCAGGACCTGTTTGCCCCCGACAACATAGCTCCTACGATCATCCGAGCACTCAGACCCCTCAAACACGTTAAGGTGGTGGTTCAACAAAAACTCCAGGGATAAAAATGAGTCCATAAAAAGAAAAAAGTACATTTTCTCCATTTTGTTGCTCACAAGTTTGTTTAGGATGATGTGAGTGCAGAACCTCTTCTCATCTTCAGCTTTTTCAACCCATTTTAGGTGATATTGTTAACTTGAGTCTGGCTTCTTGACAAGTTTAGTGAAACGGTTTCTCCATTATTCTAATTCAATGGAACAACAGTGTCACAGTTAAATGGCCTAAATGGACCTTTTGGAAAGCTCAGCTGAGCAGGTTTTTTACAGGTAACGAGTTCTGTGATTACTCTAACGAGTAGGACAGGTGCGGTGAACACCTGATTTTCTTTCTGCACAACAAATGCATTCAAAGAATTTCATGATTGCACCATTTCAAATTATTCTAATTCGTTGACCAGCACTTGTATATTTCCCAAATGATAGCAGCTCTCACCAGTACCATAACTTCTACTTCTTTCTTTCCTTCTTTAGTGCATTGATGCGATTGTGGACGAAGTTTTTGATGTGTGTCCAGTCTCTGTCCTTCAGCGCTTTTACAGACTTGAATGGAAGTGGCAGTCAGGTACACGTTGATTTATGCTAAGTGCTAATATTTTATTTATTTCATTCAAGAAGGCAGCATTTCTTGTGTTTTGGGTTTGTTTTATGATGACTTCCTTGAACTGTAGCAGCTTAAATGTGGCGCTTTGTCGCACTCTTGTGACGGACGATCCACACAATCATACGTCTCTCTCTTTTAATCCCTTTACGCTGATAAAAGTCCAAACATCCAAACTCGGTCAAAACTTCCACCAACACACCCCTACTCGACCCCCTGTTGCCATGATAAAAAAGGTTGTACTTCCGGTTCACGGTTTTTGTCGTAGTCTGTCAAATGTTTAGCTTATTAATTGCAGAAAAAACAGCTATTTGATTGGCGAATAAGCCGTGGCCAATATTATAATAATAATAATAATAATAATAATTCAGGTCAAATGTGAAGGTAAAATAGACACAGAGTCATTGTGAATCAACTTAGCTTCAGTTCACAGATTGAAAACACAGACAAATGACCTCAGGACACCTGAGTTTAGACTGTAAGTAAGAAATACACTATTAAATAATATTACTTTACTTACTTCAATCCAAAGTCATATGTGTGTAATTGTACCTTAGCAAACTCACAGACATATAAGCAAACTAGTTTTTGGCGTAGCACGTTTGCTAAAGTTAACAACTTTATCATCATTAATCTTTGCAATTTCAGTGTTTAACAGTTTAATATGAAGAACAAGCATTGTGTTTGCAATTAAATATGTAACTTAGCCTACAATGCGTGTTCGAAGTAAATGTAAGATATTGAGCTGTGATGCTTTTCAAACACATGAGAGGGGGTCAACTTTTAGTATTAATAATATTTTTAAACAAATCGGCCTTTCTGGGGGTCTTTAAATCGGAATCGGCATCGGACCCCAAAAAACGTAATCGGTCGGGTCCTACTTTCTTTAGTCCTGGCTTAGTCCTGTTTTAGACCTTATGAAAACCTGGTCCAGTTCTGGCATAGTCCTGGTTAATCCTGGTTAAAACCAGCTGAGTGCAGCTGGAGTGAGTATTTAGTGGGAAGTAAAAAAATCTCGTTACTTACTGTGGGAAGTAAAAAAAATTCTGTTTACAAATTTTTCAAAGTAAACATCACAGACACATGTGGAAAAGATCGCGCATCGCCGATGATCGAGGCTGATTCTCCGCGCACATATTTAATGAGGAGTGAGCGTCACTCTCGGTTTGAAGTCTTTAATGGGCCGTATCTCTGTGATTCCTGGGTCTTTTTGGATGAATTAAAAACTCAAATGGCGATCAGACTTGTCTCTGTCCCTCTGTCAGTACAGCAGACCTCTCCTCCTTGGGCCATCTGCACAAACTACAGAGGAAGAGATCTCTACACGTCCCTCCCCGAACATTTTCTGCATCCCCCAAAACGGGTGCGCCCCACACCTTGAGAGGTACTGATCTAGAGGATAACGCAGAGGTATTGCCGGTATACTTCTTTCTGTCATGGAACTCTATCATGTTTTGTCACGTCTGATGGTCTTAGCAACAGTAACTAAGGGGGCGGGGCTCGGTGAAAGGTCAATTAGCATTTAGTTGTTGCAAATCTGCCAAAACGCCTGCTTCAAATGGATTAGAGCCACTGGTCACCAACCTTTTTCAGCTCGCGAGCTACTTTTAGACTGAGCACAGCGCGAAGATCTACCTATAGATTTACATTATTTTAGTTAATTAGCGATGTTGAAAATTAGATTTTATAGTCTGTGGTTGGCCTATATATATACTTAATTTAGTATTATAGTAATAATATTTAATCAAAATGTAAGTTATAGCCTAAAAAGAGTAGGTTATATTTAGCTTCAAAAAAAAAAAAAGTTATGAGAGTTGAACCTGTCATCGCCTCACTTCAAACTACTGTCTGATTGGTGATTACCATGGTAACACTGAGGGGAGGAGCTTGAGAAAGTCAGCTTTTCTTTGACTCACATCAACAACAAACAAACTTCTGTATTGGACAACACAGCGTGAGTAGGTAGGATTCTGTGGCACTAGCCTACCTGTGTCCTCCACCTGCTCCTCTTTTTCTTTCTTTCTCTCCTCCTGCTCCTCTCTCTCTTTTGAGCGCGTGTGTTGGAGCCGCGCTGTCGGCTGGCGTTGTGCGGCCGCTGTGCGCTCCCGCGAGCCCACACTGGAGAAATCCAGCTGCCGCATCTTGCGCCTGTCATTTGTGCGTGTAGTTCGAGCGTGTAACTCACGGGTGTATCTCGCGTGTGTATTTCAAGTGTGTACATCGCGCGTGTAGTTCGAGCGCGTACCTCGCGTGTGTATTTCAAGTGTGTACCTCGCGTGTGTAGCTTGTGGTTAAAGTTCATATAAACAGGCAGGGGGCTTTGCGATCTACTTCCACTGCCTGGGAGATCTACTAGTAGATCGCGATCGACGGGTTGGTGACCCCTGGATTAGACTATGGTGGCAAAATTTAGAGTACGGGCCATAGTCACCTCTATGACTGGACACTGATGAAATAACTGCAAAGAAAACCCACCTGCACTGGGAGCTGCTGTTGCTCCTGCTTGACTCTCTGCTCTTCTGTAATCCATGCAGTCTGTGGAGTCTCCTGGTCCAGACTCCGGTTCACCAAAGCGCTCTCTGTTTGCCCTTCAGATGTATTAGCGAGCTGTGGCATTAGCTCCGAACTAACCACATCGTTTTCCTCAAAATCATGAGTCTCTGCAGAGATGTCCTCTTCCTGCATTTCATCTTTGTGCTCAGTCTGGCTTTGTTCCAGCAGCAAAGACTCTTCAGTACTGGATTCTGGGATGAGCACTGGGACCTGAGGATATAAAATAAAACCACTTTCATTTTGATGTAAGAAGATGAAGACAATGTTGTTGTTTGAACTTGCGTCAGTAGGCTTGGTTCAGGGTCACAACATTCTACTGCAAAGGCCAAAAACAGAAACAAATAAATGGTTTTACCTTTTAAGTATCAATCACATTGTAAATATGGGCCAAAATCTGTGTAAGTGAAAGAGATGTTACAATCTGACAAAGTAATTATCTTGTAACACTTTGATTTGGCTGTTTTGATGAGATTCTGTTTTGAAACTCAAAATACTTTCCATATGTTTAGGACAATTTCCTCATAGTTCACAAGTTTACTGCTGTAAAACTCAGACCAAACTAGGGCTGCAGCTAACGATTATTTTGGCAATCGATTAGATGGGCGATTATTCTTTGATTAACCAATTAGAACACTAAAGACACTTGAATATAGGGCTGGGCGATCTGGGAAAAAATAAAATCACGATTTTTTTTCTCATATCGATCGATCTCGATTTTCGATTCGATTTAGCTTAACCCTTTCAAAAACAAATGAAAAATTCCATTCGTGAACATAAACGAAACTAAAACTTTTATTATGTCCCATTTATTAGATTTTTCTTTAAGCTTTATATCATTATTTTGTCTCTAAGATTGACTTTTGCTCCAAACTACACATTTTTATTGACAAAAGTTCAGTTTTCGATCTTTCGATTCAAAACCCACCACCAAATAATTGACGATTCGTTTCGATTCGATCTCGATCTCTCGATTTTTCGATTAATGGCACAGCCCTACTTGAATACAAGATTTTTGTCAAATTTGAGCTGAGGTAACGTGGCTTGAAGCCGTCCTGGAGTTGTAGATTTTAGGGTCATCTAAAAAATTGATTATCAGATATTAATCAACACCAACCGCGCGATCTTGCCCCTTTAAGACTTCCCGTTAAGACCGGTTAAGACAGTTATCCTCTGTTGGCCTCTAGTGCGCTCTCTCCAAGAGCTACGCCGTGAGTGCAGCAGGTGTGGTGCCCGCCAGATGTGTGGGGTACAATTTCATTCAGTGAACGGCCTAGACGTGTCATGTCTGTGACACGTAAGCAGTGCATTAATATCACAGCAAAAGTTACTACAAGAGCTTCAGTTTGGGAAAAAGTGTAATAATAGAAATGTATTTGGTAAAAGTCTATTCAAATGACAAACTTTAACAACTTTGTCTAAAAAAAAATGTATTTTCTTTTACATAAAGCCTGTTGACTTAATATAAAAAAGAATCCGATTATAGAGTGAACATGAGACAGTGTAAGTGTGAATGCAGCTCTGCCCACGACAGAGCAGAGAGATAAAGCCAGGAGAGCGTGAGGTCCCGGCCCCTTCAGCGCTTTTTGGGTCAGCGCGGGTCGCGGCCACGCCACCAGGCCGCTGGACGTTTCTGACCAGAGGCTGTTGATTTTACCGCGGTGAACACTGAGTGAGCACGAGGAAGAGCGCGGAACCGTTTGGCACAGTCTGGACCAGAGCCCCGCGCTGTGCTTTACCTGGACCACGCGCGCATCCAGAGAACCGACCCGAGGTGGACACAACCCTGCGCTCGTCTGTACAGGGGCTGCAGACGCGGTCACACACGAAAGACCCTCCGCTCGCATCACACCGGGACCAGGAGCCTGCTTACCGGCAGTTGTCTCATTCAAAAGGATTATAACGACACGCCGCTGCTTTTTTCATAAACTTTTCACGCATGGATCAAGATTCTCAGGTAAGTCTTACCACGAGCATGGGATCATTTTTATTATTAGTTTAGGTCGACACAACATTGTATTGTTAAGGGAAAAACATATAGAACAAACTTATTGAAGCCAAGTCTGACTAAAGAGTGAATCCATTTTATTTTACAAATATATTGCCTAATTCAATAACTGCATTTAACGTGGCTTTTTCTAACTACATAACTGACAAAATTAGAATTGATGGCAAAATATGATTATTATTATTATTTCTTATTTCCAGTGAACTTCTTGCACTGCTCCACGGTTATGTTGTGCAGGTTCACTGATTGAACTGGCATCAGACTAGGCAGAGCAGCCGTGCCACGAGCTGGAGCTGCTCTCTGGAGCTCATAGCGGCCAACACAGAGAACTCTTTGCGCTTTCCGCTAAAGTATTAGACCGGCGGGGGCAAGATCACGCGGTAAAACTGGTAATGAGTTTAGATACTCATATGAAGAAGTATTGATAAAAATAACATTAGGACAACATTTGATTTTTTTGGAAGAGTAATCTTAAGCTTTATAAGAACTAGTTTAAAACCAGGTTGTGTAGACACGTGGCGTAAAAGGAGCATGTTAATTATCGTTGTGGAATCATAATTGGCTGAGTGCAGTTGTCTTGTTTTGGTTTAAAATACTACATCCTGTACATACAACGACTTCCTGTTCAATACTCTTCAATGAGGTTTTCACTACATCAGTTTAAAACTAATAAATACTCTTTAGATCAGACAGTTGTGGTGAATGTTACAGAAAACATGTTAAAGACTTTACATATTAGAGGAATATTTAATCAGAGAACACTTCTGTGTTTAAAAAGAGACATGATTGTGTCTAAATGCTAACGCCAACAGGAAATGGTTGTATGTACAGAAGTTAGCATTTTGAACAATCGCAAGCCAACTGAAATTCCGTGCACACAGCCCATTAGTATCAAATAACAAACCAATTCCTTTGTACTCAAATGTAACATCATTAAAACACTGGCTCACCAGTAAAGACCAGTTAACGATTATTCAGTTACTACATTAGTTGGTAATAAATAGGGCTGGGTACCGTTAGATTTTTTTCGATACCAGTACTTTAACGGTACTGGCTTTTCGGGACCGGTTCCTTAACGGTTCTTTTTTCGGTTCTTATTTTTTTTAAATGTTAATTATAAGCCCAAAACTATTTTTTCCATCCTTTAACAATGTTACATTTGTCAAACTATATTTTAAAACACACTTTTAGTTTGTTCAGTTAACCTATTACTCAAAAGCGCATTCAAATGAATCAGCTGTTCCTCACGTGGACTGCCACATGGAGCAAGTTAAGTTTCACTTTCACTTTCTCGCCACATGCGGCAGCAGCTGTTTGTTTTTGACACTTTTACCCTTCACTTACCTGGAGACAAAAGGAGAAATGAAGAAGGCTGGATTACATATATTTCTTACTCTGACTTATTTAGCTGCAGCACAGGCGCGCCACAGCGGTACATTTGGGATTCTGCTTTCAACTACAGCGACGTGCAGGAGGATGTTACGGCAAAGTTTGGATTATATTTGTGTTTGGCGACATTCTTCTGCGTAAACTTCAGGCTTTGACTTGATCACGAAGATTTATGAAGCTCAACACGCTGACTTTTGACAGAAAGGCTTCACCGGAGGTGCTTTAATTGAAAACGGACCCGTTGTTTCTTCGTTTCTTCTTTTAAGAAGGTAAGCAAACACACTGCGGTTTGTTTGTGACATTGCAGCTGGAGGGCTCGGTCTGTTTGGGTAAAGTGAAACGTGAATTGTGCGGCTAGTGCAGGCGCAGTAAGGTCACGCGTTTGGTTTGGGAGAAAGAAAGAAGTGAATTGCCGTGACACTTTAGAGTGAGCATTTGGCACATAGGCTCCGTGGTGTTTTTGCTGTTTGTGGAGCGTAGTTCGTGTCAATGTAGGGATCGAGCGCACGTGTGGTGTGGCATGTGTGGTGTTTGTTGCTTGTTGACGCGGAGATTTAAAGCTAAGGAACCGAAAAATGGCACCGAAAATGCGTCGTGTTTTCGGTTCCAGTATTTCCCGAACGTTTTCGGTCGGTTCCAAGTAGGAACCGTTTTTCGGTGCCCAATAAATAGTATTTACTCTATTAAATGTTTTTATAAATATTTAGTAAGAAACTAGAACATGTGCAGATCAGTAATTTACCTTTTGTTCATTGTAAAACACAAAGTTAATCTTGAACGGCTTGAAAATAGAAACAGCTCTACTGACTTCCTGTTCAAAACCACAGAACTGATAAGCCCCGCCTCTTCACTTTAAAATATAACTGTACAAAGCAACACATTTTTAAAAACTATTTTTTATGTTAGAAAGTAGCAACTGGGACAGTTTTGAACCATATATGTGTCACTTTGAGCATTAATCTTTGAATTATAGTAAATACAGACAAGTGGGAGGGGATAGGTGATAGGTGAGAACAGGGATTTCTGAGCAGTTGAGCTCCAGCTGAAGAACAATATAAGATTACTCCAATATGCATGAATCAATTCAAATATAACTTTGAGTAAACTAATGGTGAAGGAAGGACATTATAACAAGGTTAAAAACTTAGAAAAGTGAATTTGACAAAATAGGTCTCTTTAACTAGTTGCAGCCCTACACCAAACGTGTGAATGAAACAAAACACAACTCCAGTTCAGTTTTACATCATTTTAACTAAGGTACTGAGATTTGTTAAGAATGTCTGTCTAACAACATTTTAAGCTGAAAAGATTATCATAGAACACCAAATTAGTTTTATTCTACAAAAGCACGTTAAAAGAATACAATTTAATCACGATCTTATTGCAAAAAAACATTTTACATGCAATATAAAATTAGGATTGGCCCTCGACACTCTACAAAATTCTTCATATTGGCCCTGAGAGGAAAAATGTTTGCACCCCTGCTCAATTAACTTGTTGCAGCCCTAAACCCAAAGTGTGAATGAAACAAAACACAACTCCAGTTCAGTTTTTACATCATTTTAACGTGGATCACAGTTTAAAGGAGTCAAATCTGACTTTAAGTACAGGTAAACAGTTTTGTGTGCAGTACACCCCTGGACATAAAGTTAATAATAACTCATTGGACAAAATCACCTGCACAAGGAGCTGCTGCTGCTCCTGTTTGACCATTTGCTCCTCTGGTTCTTCTTTGATCCATGAAATCTGTGGCGTCTCCTGGTCCAGAGCCCGATCCAGACCGGGTTCAGGGCTCGTTGAGTGGATTTCACCCGGCTTACGCAGCACGACTCGCGGGTTCAACACAGCGTCCAGCAGCTCCTGTTTCCTCAGATTTTCTTCTTTGGAGCGACACAATTCATCCTCAACCTCCGCTATTGTTCTTTCAAACAGCGCAAATATCTCTTCCGCAGCCGCAGTCAGCCGCTCATTCACCAAAAACTCTCAGTAACTGACTTTGTATGGACATTTTAGCAAGCTGTTTTTAGCTTTAGCTCAAAGCTAACAGCACGCGAGGCTAAGCTAAGCTATTCTTCCACGGTTTTCAGAAGATATAACAACGCCCCCAAGTACAAACTTCAACTTTCATTAGCAGACCACACTTTGTGCGATCAATACATTCGATAATCACCGCTGGCTCTATGTTGTTTATCTCTTTGCCACCATAAACAAGGAAAAAAAGTTCGTCACAGCCGCCCGCGTCTGTCAAACATTCTGGGTTGCCAGATTCGCCAGAAAATAGCAAGCGACCAAGCCTTTGAAAACATAAAAAGACTTAATAACATTAGAAATATGCTAAAAGTCTGTGTTTTAGTCGGAGGGTAGCCTATATTTATTAAACCTAACATTAAAAATGACAAATTATGTAATGGTGCAGTTTGGACGAAGCACACAACTTTACTAAGCGGATTTGGCAACGCGTGTAATTATCCTTTTATTTTCCGGCAGACAGTGCGCAAAGAGAGCGGAGTGCTGCCACCACAGGTAAAGTCAGTTAAAGCTGGTGCTGTCTTTTTGTACGAGAGGTGGAAATTATGTCGAATTTGAGATCATTTCGAGAAAGTTATTTGGAAGATTTGCAAAAATAGTAGATAGCATCAATAGAAATAAAATAAGAGATGTTGTAAACTTTCAAATAGGCATGTTTTAGTTGCAATTAGTATCTAATTTTTGATGCTTTTGCACAATAGGCCACCCCCTCCCCCAGGACTCCCTAGTTTAATAAAATTCAATAAATAACTAAAATAAATAACCAGAGACAACATTTTAAAACATCTGCATTATGACTCTTGAAACGCCAACGCTGTTTGCAATTCATCGGTAAACATTTGGTGGAATGTCATATGAATAGACTTTCACCAAATAGATTTCTATTATTAGACTTTTTTCCAAACTGAAGCTGCTGCTGTAACAGGTTCATCTTGGATTACAAAATTTATACTGTGCTGTCGCCTGTCGTCAGTGGTGGACTGGGAGAAAAAAGTGGCCCGGGGATTTGTAACAGACCGGCCCACACACATCACATTTTTGAAAAAGCAGACATTATTTCCTGCATTCTGGTGCATTTTAAGAGCTCTTGACAAGTGCAAGTATTTTTGACATAGGACATCCTGATATTTTTAAATTTTGACTGCTGAGCTGTTTGTCAGTGGTGTCTCTGGGCACTGTCGTGTAGTAAGTTTCAATGTGTGGACAATAAATACTTTTTCCTAAAGAATGAGTCAATCTATCACTTTAAAGGTGCACTGTGTAACTTTTTGGAGGTGAAAAGTTGACTACACATTTCAAAAATAGAAAGTGTATATAGAATAATATGATCATATAAAGAAACATATACACCTGATTTTGCTCTAGATATTTTGTATTTGATCTAATGTATTCTATATCTTTGCCTGCTTTTTATCACTACATTTTTTAACTATGTATTTAATTAACCTATTTATTTATTTATTCCAGGTAATCAGATGATAACAGTTTCTCATTCACAAATAGGACCTGTCCAATATTATTACTCTGTATTACATCCAGATGTTCATCTTGTGGTATAATTACACAAAACTGCCTTGTCTTTTGTTTGTTTGTTTCTACATACCTGGTATTTATTTACTGTGCTGTCGTTGCCCGGAAATGAGTTCTTCTTCATGTGTTCCTCCAGGGCACTGGTATAAATTGATGTGTCGTAACTTCCTCTTTCCTTTCACAAACTTCATGTGGTGGAAAAGGTTGGTATCCAATGTAATCCAGTGTTATGAGTATATTTTAGGTTTGGTCAATGAACAATCTGTAAGTGTATTCGAGTTAAGCCTTTGAGTTGTTTTATTTATTGTCTAGAGGCCAGCAGAAGAAAAACTAAGACTAGTGTCAGTGCTGGGGGCAAAACAGAGCCCTGAGAGTTCTGCTGCAAAAGTAAAACACATTCTAATGTAGACTAAATGAATTTAGAAAAACACAACTTTACAGTAAGGTCTTAAAACATTTATTTGTCAACGATTTACCAACAAGAAAAAAGCACTCAATACGTTCATGAGTTACATTGACAGGAGTTTTAGTTTTTTACACGTCTTTTTTTACGAATCTGTCACTGCTCTGATCATTACATCGGTAGTTTCCCGAAGCACGTGAACGTAGCACCAAACAAAATCAACTCCATCAATGTCACAAGACAATTTACTCAAAGAACTGAGAGTCAAAATAACAATTTAGAAAAGTAAAGATGTGGTCAAATGACTGAAGTGTAAAAGTGTCTCATCACATGCTTCACTTTCTAACATTTAGGAACCATTTCAATCAGCTTCACAGGCCTAATACACTGCATAACAAATCTAGAAAAAGACTAGAGACCAACCCAAAGTGAAACCAGTAAATACAAAACTATATTTTCTAATGATTGGTCAACTTTTTTTCTTGTGGGACAGATTTTTTAGCAGGTCTGGGTTTCTGCGTCGGAGATGTAAGCCGTTTTAGTAAATCAAACATTCTAAGATACGTCTTAACACCGTTAAACAACACCTGCGTTAGAAATGTGGAAAAAGAAAATACTACAAAAGAATATTGTCAAACCAGGTCTAAACCAGAACCAAACCAAGTCTTAAACAGAATTAAAGATTAAGCCAGTAAAGCAGTGCTGATCGAAAATAAACAAGAAAATAAATTAGTTTGTAAGATGAGTCGGACTTAACTGAAAAGCTTTACCATACAGTTATCACCAAACCATGTCTCAAAAAAAAAAAAAAAACAGAGTAAGAGAGAGAGGAGAGGAGAGAAAAAAAAGAGGGTTAGAAAGTGAGACATAATAACAGGCAACTCAAATATAAAAGTTTAACTGACTCAAAACTAAGACAGTACTTGCATTTTTAAGATAACCTGGAATGAATCATGAAAGACCAAAAGTTGGTCCGAACACAGTAAACCTTCTCAGCTTCTGTGGGCGAGTGTATGCGCATGTGTCTTTTCAAACTCTTTTTTTCTACAAACCTCTTGTTACAGAGTGAACAGCTGTAAGGTTTTACATCACAGTGAATCTTCATGTGTTTCTGTACGTGAAACTTTTGTGCAAACGGTTTGTGACAGACGAGGCAGCTGAAAGGTTTTTCACTCGAGTGTGTTATGACGTGTGAATCTAGATTACCCTTAGCAGCAAATTTTCTTTCACATATTGAACAGCTGAATGGTTTTTCCCCAGTGTGTACTCTTAAATGAACATCTCGCTGACCTTTTAGGCTAAATGTCTTATCGCAGAATGAACAGCTGAATGGTTTTTCTCCGGTGTGTACTCTTAAATGATTATCTCGATGACTTTTTGGCTAAATACCTTATGCATGATGAACATCTGAATGGTTTCTCTCCTGTGTGAACTCGAAGATGGAGCTGCAAACTTCTTTTCTGCTGAAACCTTTTTTGACACACTGGGCACTTGTGTTTCTTCTTTCCAGTTCTTTTGGCTGATCTTGACATGTGTGTTTTGTCCACAGCAGCACTCGTCTTTGGTGCAGACCTGCTTTTGGAGGAAACAGCAGATTTTTGTGCTGCTGGGCGTTGGATCTCCGCTGGACTTGGTTGTAAGTCTCTGTCTCCGTCTGTGAAGCTGGAAAGCAGATTGGAGCTCTCCAGTCTTCCTCTGGTTCCTCTGCACTGACGTCCTCTCCCCATGAGGAGTCTTCTGTCTTCACACAGGCAGCACTAGACTGTGGAATGGACTCTGGGACCTGGAGTGGAAAATAGTGACACAAATTAAAAAAAAAAAAGGTCATTATTGTTTCAGTAAGATTGCTGCGTATGAAGTTCTAAAGCATTTTAATCTGGATGTTTTATTCACCTTTAAAATGTTTGATTTGATAAATTGGGGCAAAACATAAGACACACACTCACAGTGAGGCGTTATCTTGACTGTGTCTGTTGAAGTGATCGAGGTTGAGTGGTCTGACTGTTGGGTGGTTCAGTGGGACTGTGTTTAATCCGCTGTAAAGCATTTTATGTTAGATTTCATGTATGAAAAGCGCTTTATAAATGTTTGAGTTTGTTTCCTCATCACAATGGTGACCCATAAATTACCACTTACAAAGATATTCCACATGAGCTTGTTTTTTTTTTTGTTTTTTTTTTTGTATATTTAGGTTTTCATTACAACTAAATAAATTGTCAAAGCAAACACATTTGAGCAACTTGTGTGCCTGAGACAGAGTGCACTGGTGACTAGACCCATTCACTTTCTGTATTACAAAAGACCAGGGTTCATCCATTTTACCTTTAGGTTTTCTATGACTTCTCCAAAATCATTCCCAAGACTTTCAATCAACTTTTGACTTTCATTAACAGATTAGGACCAAAACACAAGGATTTAGGGAGTTCTACATATAAAACAATGAAAATGTTTCAAACAAAAGACACATTTTTAATGAAGTAAAAGTCATGCATAAGATTTTTTGTTGAGAACATGACTTTTCCTCGTCTCTTCTAAATCCGTGCAAGACTGTGTCAGAACAAATCTTCCGCAAATTATTTTGACTTAAAAATCTTCACATTTTCCAAAACGTTTTTAAAAGGAGTAGAATTTCAAAACTTTTCCAGGGTATAAACAAAAAGATTTGTGTTAAACAAAAACTCCAGGGATGAAAATGAGTCCGTAAAAAGCAAAAAACTACATTTTCTCTATTGTGTTGCCCACAAGTTTGTTAAGGAGCATTTTTCGAAAGAAAATGATGTGAGTTCAGAACCTCTGTTGCATCTTGTTTTCACCTTTTTCAACCCATTTCAGGTGAGATTGTGACCGTGAGTCTGAGACACTGACCGCGCGATCTTGCCCCCGTCGGTCTAATACTTTAGCGGAAAGCGCAAAGAGTTCTCTGTGTTGGCCGCTATGAGCTCCAGAGAGCAGCTCCAGCTCGTGGCACGGCTGCTCTGCTTTGTCTGATGCCAGTTCAATCAGTGAACCTGCACAACATAACCGTGGAGCAGTGCAAGAAGTTCACTGGAAATAAGAAATAATAATAATAATCATATTTTGCCATCAATTCTAATTTTGTCAGTTATGTAGTTAGAAAAGCCACGTTAAATGCAGTTATTGAATTAGGCAATATATTTGTAAAATAAAATGGATTCACTCTTTAGTCAGACTTGGCTTCAATAAGTTTGTTCTATATGTTTTTCCCTTAACAATACAATGTTGTGTCGACCTAAACTTATAATAAAAATGATCCGATGCTCGTGGTAAGACTTACCTGAGAATCTTGATCCGTGCGTGAAAAGTTTATGAAAAAAGCAGCGGCGTGTCCTCGTTATAATCCTTTTGAATGAGACAACTGCCGGTAAGCAGGCTCCGGTCCCGGTGTGATGCGAGCGGAGGGTCTTTCGTGTGTGACCGCGTCTGCAGCCCCTGAACAAATGAGCGCAGGGTTGTGTCCACCTCGGGTCGGTTCTTTGGATGCGCGCGGTGGTCCAGGTAAAGCACAGCGCGGGGCTCTGGTCCAGACTGTGCCAAACGGTTCCGTGCTCTTCCTCGTGCTCACTCACAGTGGTCACCGCCGTAAAATTGACAGCCTCTGGTCAGAAACGTCCAGCGGCCTGGTGCGCGTGGCCGCGACCCGCGCTGACCCAAAAAGCGCTGAAGGGGCCGGGACCTCACGCAGCACCGTGCTCTCCTGGCTTTATCTCTCTGCTCTGTCGTGGGCAGAGCTGCATTCACGCTTACACTGTCTTATGTTCACTCTATAATCTGAGTCTTTTTATAGTAAGTCAACAGGCTTTAAAGCATTTATGTTAGATTTCATGTATGAAAATCGCTTTATAAATGTTTGAGTTTGTTTCCTCATCACAATGATGACCCATACATTTTTTTTGTATATTTAGGTTTTTCATTACAACTAAATAAACTGTCAAAGCAAACACATTTTGAGCATCTTGTGTGCCTGAGACATAGTGCACTGGTGACTAGACCCATTCACTTTCTATTTACAAAAAAACAGGTTTCATACATTTTTACCTTTATTTGTTCTATGACTTCTCCAAAATCATTCCCAAGACTTTTCAATCAACTATCGACTTTCATTACCAGATTAGGACCAAAACACAAGGATTTAGGACATAAAATACATTTGAAAATAATACATTTCAAACCCTTCCTTTCCATATACATTCAATATGAATGATTTTTTAAATCCAGTTTCAAACAAAAGACACATTTGTGTCAGAACAAATCTTCTGCAAATTATTTTGACTCCAAAAGTTTTTTGTTTTTTTTCAAAACGTTTTTAAAACCAGTTGAATTTCAAAACTTCTCCAGGGTATATATATTAAAAAAATGCATCCATTTTCTTCCACTTCCACTTCCACACTCCGGAGTTGGGTCGAGGGGGCAGCAGTCTGTGCAAGGACGGCCAGACTTCACTGTCCACACACACCTCCTCCAGTTCCTCCAGGAGGATTCCGAGGCGTTCCCAGGACAGTCGAGAGACATAGTCCCTCCAGCGTGTCCTGGGTCTTCCCCTTGGCCTCCTCCCAATGGGACAGGCCCGGAACACCTCACCAGGGAGGCTTTTTCCAGGAGACATCCGGTACAGATGCCCGAGCCACCTCAGCTGGCCCCTCTCGACTCTACTCGGAGTTCTTCTCGTGTGACTAAGCTTTCACCCTATCTCTAAGGGAGCGCCCAGCACCCTGCGGAGGAAACTCATTTCGACTGCTTGTATCCGCGATCCTGTCCTTTCGTCATTACCCAAAGCTCATGACCATAGGTGAGGATTGAACGTAGATTCACCGTAAAATCGACAGCTTTGCCTTTTGACTCAGCTCCTTCTTCACCACAACAGTTCGATACAGCGACTGCATCACTGCAGATGCTGCACTGATCCGCCTGTCAATCTCACGCTCCATCCTTCCCTCACTCGTGAACAAGACCTAGAGATACTTGAACTCCTCCACTTCAGGCAAGACTCCCCACCCACAGGACAACACGAGGGACATGGTCGAATGCCTTCTCCAAATTCACAAAACACATGTGGACTGGTTCGGCAAACTCCCATGAACCCTCGAGCACCCGATGGAGAGTGTAGAGCTGGTCCAGTGTTCTACAACCGGGACGAAAACCACACCTGCTCCTCTTGAATCCAAGGTTCGACTATCAGTCGACTATCAGTTTGTAGCACTCTTTCTCAGCCTGACGGCATCCCTTACTTCCGGTGTCCACCACCAGGTTTGGGGATTGCCGCCACGAGAAGCTCCAGAGACCTCACGACTACAGCTCTGAGCAGCTGCAGAGACACTGGAGGCTGAGAACATGGTCCACTCAGTCTCAATGTCCCCAGTCTCCCCCTGTAACTGAAAGAAGTTCTCCCGGAGGTGTGAGTTGAAGACCGGGCTGACAAGAAGACCACAAGACGTTCCCAACAGACTCTCATGATACGTTTGGGTCTGCCAAGTCCGTCCGGCTTCCTCCTCTGCCAGCGGATCGAACTCATCACCAGGTGATGATCGGTTGACAGCTCCGCCCCTCTCTTAACCCGAGTGTTCAAAACACACGGCCGAAGGTCAGATGACACAACAACAAACTCGATCATCACCCTCCTGCCTAGGGTGTCCTGGTGCCATGTGCACTGATGGACACCCTTGTGCTGGAACATGGTGTTCGTTATGGCCAAACTGTAGCTAGCACAGAAGTCCAATAACAGAACATGGCTCGGATTACAATCAAGGGGGCCATTCCTCTCGATCACCCCTCTTCAAGTGTCACTGGCATTGCCCACGTGGGCGTTGAAGACCCCCAGCAGAACAATGGAGTCCCCGATGGGTGCACTGTCCAGTACCCCTTCCAGGGACTCCAAGGCCGGGTACTTTGCACTGTTGTTTGGCCCGTAGGCTGCCACAACAGAGAGAGAACGGTCTCTGACTCAAAGGCGCAGGGAAGCGACCCTCTCGTCTAATGGGGTGAACTCCAACACATGGCAGCTGAGCTGTGGGGCCATGAGCACGCCCACGCTGGCTCGCCGCCTCACACCATGGGCAACCCCAGAGAAATGGAGCGTCCAGCCCCTCTCGAGGGTAATGGTTCCAGAGTCCAAGCTGTGTGTGGAGGTGAGGCCAGCTATGCTGTATCTAGTCGGAAACGCTCAACCTCCTGCACCAGCTCGGGTTCCTTCCCCGCCAGCGAGGTGACATTTTATGTCCCCAACGCCAGAGACCGTGCGCATGGCTTTGGTTGTCCAGGGACCTTTCCCCGACCACCGCCCAAAACGCACTGCACCCGTCCCCTATGGTCATTCCTGTGGGTGGTGAGCTTGTGGGAAGGTGGCTCCACATTGCTTTTTCGATTTAGGCCCGGCCAGGTCCCGTGGGCTAAGACCCAGCCACCAGGCACTCGCCTACAAGATCCTACCCCATGCCTGGCTCCAGGATGGGGCCCCAATGATGCCAATTCGGGCGACATAATGAATTTCAATGTTTTGGTCTTAATAGGGCTTCTTGAACCACACTTTGTCTGACTTGTCACTTAGGACCTGTTTGCCATGGGAGGCCCTACCAGGGGCATAAAGCCCCCGACAACATAGCTCCTACGAACATCCGAGCACTCAGACCCCTCCACCACGTTAAGGTGGCGGTTCAACAAAAACTCCAGGGATGAAAATGAGTTTATAAAATGAAAAAAGTACATTTTCTCCATTGTGTTGCTCACAAGTTTGTTTAGGAGCATTTTTCAAACAAAATGATTTGAGTGCAGAACCTCTCTTGCATCTTCACCTTTTTCAACCCATTTCAGGTGAGATTGTTAACGTGAGTCTGGCTTCTTGACAGGTTTAGTGATGAATAAGAGTTGAAATTGAAAAATGAGAAGTTTCAACCTCCAACTGTGAAAAACATGTTTGAACTCTGCTCGGGTTGGAATTTCAGTTTGGAAACTCGAGTTGGAGGCCCAATTCCCGAGTTGACTTCAGAATGACAGGACCATGGGCAGGACTGCATGAGATTGGAACAGAGAGATTTTGTTTTCTATCACACACTGAGAGTTCTGCTGCACAAGAAAAACACATTCAAAGCCTTGATGCAGACTAAATGAACTTACAAAAATACAACTTTACCGTAACATTTTAAAACATTTATTTATTAACTTTTTACCAACAAGAAAATGCACAGCTCCTCCATAAATTCAACAGTTACACAACACAGAGACAATTTACATTAAAAAAACTGACACTTTTTCCGGACAGTTAAATTTATCAAAATAATAGCATTTGTGAACTATTTCAATAAGCTGCATAGACCTATACACTACATAACAAATCTAGAAAAAGACTAGAAACCAACCCAAAGTGAAACCAGTAAATGAAAACTAAAAAATGTTTCTAATGTTTGGAAGTTGGGTCACAGGCCAACATTACTTTGTTGGAGGGTCCTTGAAAACAATGTTGAAAAGCTTTGCCCATACACAGTTATCACTAAACCATGTCTCAAACAAAAAATAATAGAAATATTAAAAAAAACATTGAGATAAATAATGTTTTTTCAAGTTTGTCCTCAAAAGAAAAATCAACATAATCGATAAACCTTCTATTCCCTTCTGCTGGACGAGTGTATGCGCATGTGTCTTTTTGTCAATTAGCTTTTTGTACAGCTGAAAGGTTTTACATCACTGTGAATTTTCATGTGTCTGTTTAGGTAAAACTTTTGTGCAAACTGTTTGTGACAGACGAGGCAGCTGAAAGGTTTTTCACTCGAGTGCGTTTTGACGTGTGAATCTAGATTACTCTTAACAGCAAATTTTTTTCACATATTGAACAGCTGTATGGTTTTCCCCAGTGTGTACTCTTAAATGATAACCTAGATGACTTTTCGGATAAATCTCTTATCGCAGAATGAGCAGCTGAATGGTTTTCCCCCAGTGTGTAGTCTTAAATGACAATCTAGATTATTTTTTTGGCTAAATGTCTATCGCATAATGAACAGCTGAATGGTTTTTCCCCAGTGTGTACTTTTAAATGACTATCTAGATGAGCTTTTTGGCTAAATGTCCTATCGCATGATGAACAGCTGAATGGTTTCTCTCCTGTGTGAACTCGAAGATGTAGTTGCAAATTGAGTTCCACTCAAACCCCTTTTGACACACTGGCACTTGCGTTTCTTCTTTCCAGTTTTTTGGGCTGGTCTTGACATGTGTGTTTTGTCCACAGCAGCCTTTGGTGCAGACCTGCTTTTGGAGGAAACCGCAGACTTTTGTGCTTTTGTGTTTTTGTTTCTCAGCTGGACTTGGTTGTAAGTCTCTGTCTCAGTCTGTGAAGCTGGAGAGCGAACTGGAGCTCTCCAGCTTCATCACTGTTAAAGTCAGAAAAAGTCTTCCTTGGTTCCTCTGCGCTGACGTCCTCTACCCATGAGGAGTCTTCTGTCTTCACACAAGCAGCACTAGACTGTGGAATGGACTCTGGACCTGGAGGTGGAAAATATTGACACAAATTATTGTCATCATTGTTTCAGTAAGATTGCTTTCTGTCCACTTTGTTACTGCCAGCATGTGTTTGTATGAAGCTTCTAAAGCATTTTTATCTGAATGTTTTATTCACATTTAAACATAGGACACACACTCACGGTGAGTTATCTTGTCTGTGTCTGTTCAAGTGATTGAGGTTGAGTGGTCTGACTGTTGGGTGGTTCAGTGGGACTGTGTTTAATCCGCTGTAAAGCATTTTATGTTAGATTTCATGTATGAAAAGCACTTTATAAATGTTTGAGTTTGTTTCCCCATCACAATGGTGACCCATAAATTACCACTTACAAAAGACATTCCACACGAGCTTGTTTTTTGTTGTTGTTGTATATTTAGGTTTTTCA
>JBBPFD010000638.1:0-25000 GCA_038363315.1 Mugilogobius chulae
AATTGAATATTGTCTCTTAAACACCATATAAATGTGCAATGCAATCGAATGTGGTTTAATTTGAAACGTAAGTTGAAAAGTGGCAATTGCAACTGTCAAAGTGAGAATTTAATTCACAAAATGGATTGTCAATTTGTTATTTAAAATACAATTTGCCAATTGCAATTTTAACAAGCACATTAGAAATGAAGATTGCACACAGTTATTGCCAAAGGAATTCTCATTTTAAAAATTGCAATTCTAAACTGCACATTGAATTCTCATTTTGAATATTGGCACCAAAAAACTTCCATAAGGAAAACAAAAGTTGTCTTTTTTTAATTCCACATAAAACTATGATCTACAAAACCTAAACAATAAAACACAACTACCTTAACAATAAAACACAATTACACAATTCACTGTAATTCCTAGTAATAATTAAACTGTACATAAAAATGTAATACATTTATTTCGGAAGCTACAGCTTACAGGTGTTCTGTATCTGCGTCCGGATGGTAGTAATGTGAAATACTGGTGAAGTGGGTGAGTGTGATCCTGTAATATTGTGTTTGTAATGTGTGTGATGGCTTTAGAGTTTAGCTGAGTGAGGTTGGGGGTTTGACGGCCAATAACCTTGGAGGCAATATTTGTTGTTTTTGTGAGCATAGTCCGATTTTTTAGTGTGAGTATATTATAAAAGCATTTGGAGCAATATGTCAGAATAGGCTGAACAATACTTTTATACAACAGAAGGAGGAGATGAGGTGAAACATTTAGTCCTTTAAGATTGCGAATAGCTGATTACTCTCTGATTACTTTTCTTCTGAATGTCCTGTGTATGTTGAGTGAAGCTGAATTTATTGTCTATTGTAAGTCCGAGATATTTAAAATGTTCCACAGTTTCTATTGCAGTGTTTTCGATGATGGTAGGGTACTGAGGCATAGAGGTTCCAAAAAGCATGCGCCGGCGTCTTGTGTTTGCTGTCAGATCGAGTGTAAACAAATACTTTTAAATCGGATTTTAAACTCATATTTTGGAAATACAAGCACAGACTGTTTCAGCTTTTAACCCTGTTCTTAACTACATTCACGTTTTTAACCCCTGGATGACTGTTTTTTAAAGTTAAACGAGTAGCTACTACTCACCGGTGTACAAGCTGAACAATGGAATCACTCACCGGCGGCACATCCAGTTGCGAGAGCTGCGTGGGCCTTAGCCAGAGAGTAGCTGATCTCGAACACCAAATATCCACGCTGTTTGTCAAAATCCAGGAGGAGCGGGATGTTGATATAGTTTTGGGCAAAACTCTTACAAGTGCCAACAGTGCCCAACTTGCCGATACGGCCCAGCACTCTGGCGGGAACGCCTCCTCTTCGCCTGATCCTGGTTCCCCCAAGCCAGGCACAAACGACCACGAATGGGTCCGGCAAGGAGCGAGACCGAAAGCGCCCACTACCTCTACTCCTGTCCAGCAAAATCCGTGGATTACAGTTGGGCCACGTAAACAACGGGGTAAGCGAGCGTCTTGCTCAAATTCCACGGTTGACATCACACTTGGAAATAAGTTTAACATCCTGGATCACGAGCAGTTTCCACCACCGACGAAGAAAACTCGCACAGGAAAGCTACAGTTCACCCCAGCACCACGGTCTGACCGCCCTGCAGCACGAAGCACGGACAACTCTTCACCACCAGTCCTCGGCAACCTACATGAGAGTGAGTGTGATTCGCTGGCCAAATCTCCACCGACCACGGCTCCTGCGCCGCGCGGAGGTTCCCCCTCGTGTGCGCGGGGCTCGCCGGCCCCGCGTCTGCTTGGGGCGTCCTCTGCTCTCTCCCTGCGCGAGCAGGGAGATATCCCCGCTCCAGCGGATGGTCAGCCAGCGCCGCAAAGGCAACCTCATATCTCCACGGTGCCGTCTGCCTCAACATCCAGGCCGGGACCGTCCGTGCTCGTTCTTGGATCCTCCATGGTCAGACACGTGCGAGTGCGCAAAGGCTACACCTCCTGTCACCCAGGTGCTCTGGTGAAGGACATTAGAGACTCCGCCCCTCCATCCTACGTCACCACCCCACCGTCAAAACAGTTGTAATTCACTTTGGCACAAACGACCTCAAATTTCAGCAGTCAGAGACACTTTTGGACCATTTCAAATCCCTCATCACCACTATTCAGAGTTTAAATAAACAGTGCATTGTTTCTGGACCCTTTTCACCACCTCGTTTTGGAGATGTAAAATTCAGCCGCCTCAGACAACTTCACACCAAACTCATGAACTACTGCAGACTAAATCAAATCCCATACGTGGACAATTTTATTGCATTTTTTAACAGACCTGAACTTTTTAAAAAGGACCGCCTACACCCAAACCTCACCGGATCCCGCCTCCTCTCCACAAACATCGAACTCACGGTACAGTCTGTCTGACAATTTCAACAACCACAATCCATACCGGTAATTATCAGCAGAGAGCGGCCATTATACAAAACTCTCAATAAATCCAAAGTTAATCTCCAAAACCTCAAACCACTTTCCAAACCTCATCCACCACAAATTCCTGCACTGTTTTTAAATATGGCTATTTTAAATATCCGCTCTTTGCTGAATAAGTCTTTTATTGTTAATGACCTGATTTTAGATCACAAACTTGATTGTCTGTTTTTAACTGAAACTTGGCTGGGTGCTGATGCACCAGTTGTTCTCAACGAGGCCTCCCCAAACGATTTTAACTTTGCATTTTCAGCTAGAGATGGCAAAAGGGGAGGTGGCACTGCATCTATATGCACAAATACGCTGGCCACCAAACCTGTTTTATTTAATGATTTTAAAAGTTTTGAATATCACGCAGTCGTTTTTAATAACCCACCAATTTTATGCGTCACAATCTACAGGCCACCTAAAAAATGCAGTCTTTTTATCAATGAATTTTCAGAGTTTTTAGCAATATTACATAGTTCCTATAATATGATTATTTTAACCGGTGATTTTAATTTGCACATTGATGTTTTAGACCCCATTTCTATTGAGTTTTTAAATGTTCTTAACTATATGGATTTTACCCAGCACGTGACACAGCCAACTCACAACAGAGGACACACCCTGGATCTTGTCATCACGTATGGCCTGTCTGCGAGTGTGTCCTCTGTTGTCGACTTGGCTGTGTCAGATCACTTCTGTGTGTTTTTTAATATCACTGGTTTTATTCAACGGGAGACCTCTGTGAGAACTGTGAGGAAGCGTCATCTTACCCTGAAGTGGCTGCAAATTTTATTCAGGTTTTAAAAAACACTCCTCCAATTGTTTTACCTGCCCCCTGTGATCTTATTGTAAACCATTTTAACAGTAGACTCCAAAATACCCTGGACAAAGTTGCCCCATTTAAATTAAAAAGGCCCCCTCCAAACCAGTGGCCCCCTGGAAAAATGAGGAAATAAAACAATTAAAAAGAAATTGCAGAAGGGCAGAAAGAAAATGGAGGAAGAATCAAATAACTGTGAACTATCAAATTTATAATCAACAACTAAAAACCTACAATATTGCAGTCAGAAACAAAAGAAATGCATACTTCTCAAAAATAATCACAAACAATAAAAATAACCCCCAAATTCTCTTCTCCACCATTGACCACCTTATTAACCCTGATTTTAACAGCTCCAAACTTCCTCCAACTGATGCTCTTTGTGAGCAGTTTGCAGACCACTTCATGGGAAAGATAAACAAAATCAGATGTGACATTTTATCTACTCGAACCACTGTTTTTAACACATCTGATTGTTTATCTTTACCAGAGGAAACACTGGACAGTTTTGTCCTGGTTAATGCTGAGATGCTTGATAAAGTTTTCTCGTCAGTGAGGCCCACCACTTGTCTTTTAGACCCCGTCCCAACACAGTTTTTTAAGTCATTTTATGAATCTTTTAGAGACGAGCTTTTAAACATGATGAATTGCTCTCTTCAGACAGGGGTCTTTCCCACTGCTTTAAAGCTGCAGTGGTCAGGCCCCTGCTGAAGAAGAGCAATCTTGATTTTAATGATTTTAACAATTACAGACCGGTATCTAACTTACCATTTTTAAGCAAAATTTTAGAAAAACTTGTTTTTACACAGCTAAATTATTTTTTAAACTCACACAACATTCTTGAAGAATGTCAGTCTGGTTTTAGGGTAAACCACAGTACCGAGACAGCCTTGACAAAGATTTTAAATGATTTTAGACTAAATTATGATTCTAAACAGGTGACAGTGTTGGTTCTACTGGATCTAAGCGCTGCCTTTGATACAGTAGACCACACTATTCTTTTACACAGACTCAAACACCTGGTCGGCCTCTCTGGTACTGTGCACAAATGGTTTACGTCCTACCTCACAGACAGATCTTTTATGGTAAGTTTAGATACCTGCTCCTCTCAGGTTCATGAAATCACATGTGGTGTGCCTCAAGGTTCAATTTTAGGTCCTGTGCTTTTTAACCTGTACATGCTCCCTCTTGGCGGTGTCATCAGGAGACATGGAATCAACTTCCACAGTTATGCAGATGATACACAGCTTTACATCTCCATGTCTCCTGATGACACCAGGCCAATGGATGCTCTTTTTAACTGCATTTTAGACATCAAATCCTGGATGGCAGAAAACTTTCTCCAGCTTAACCAGGACAAAACTGAGGTTTTAGTCATCGGTCCTGAGGCTCAGAGAGAGAAACTTTTATCCAAATTACAAACACAATCTTTTAATCCATCCTCACAAGTAAGAAATCTGGGCGTTATTTTTGACTCTGAGCTTACTTTTATTCCTCACATTAGAAACATTACAAAAATAGGTTTTTATCATCTCAAAAACATCGCCAGAGTCCGTCCCATTCTCTCTCGGGCCAACACGGAGACGCTGATGCATGCTTTTATCACCAGTCGTATAGACTACTGTAATGCCCTGCTCTCTGGTCTTCCCAAAAAGTCTATTTCAGGTTTACAATTATTACAAAATTCAGCTGCACGTGTCCTGACTAAGACCAGGGGGCGGGACCACATTACACCGGTTTTAAAATCGCTGCATTGGCTCCCTGTGTGTTTTAGGATCGATTTTAAAGTTCTTTTACTGGTTTTTAAGTGTCTTAATGGTCTTGGGCCTTCTTATCTTTCAGAACTGCTTTTACCTTATGAACCCTCGCGGACCCTGCGTTCCTCCGGCAGCAGGCTCCTAGTCATTCCCAAAGTCAGGACACACACTCACGGCGAGGCGTCTTTTCAGTTTTATGGCCCCCGTCTATGGAACAGTCTGCCGGAGGACCTCAGGGCCGCAGAGAACATTCAGGTTTTTAAGAGCAGGCTCAAGACCCATCTTTTTAGCTTAGCTTTTAATTAGTTTTATTGTTTTACATGTATTTATTTAGTTATTTATTAATTTTATTGATTTATTTATTACTAGTGTTAGATTTTAGTATTTTTAAGATTATTTTAAGTATATTTAGTTCTTAGTTTGCTTGTATTTACCTTTTTATTGATTCAAATGCCTTTATCACTTTTAGGTTCTCCAGTGTTTCCTCTGAGGAGCCTCTGCATCAGGAGCTGTGGTCGGCTGTTGCTGCTGGGCTCTGGCTCATGGGCCCTGGAGGTTTGGTCTTGACCTCATCTCTTCTCTGGGCCGGGGCTGGTGTCCTGTGGCTGCAGACGACTCTGCTCCTGGTGCAGACAGCTCCTCTGATGATGCTTTCTTTGGTCCATCTGTACCCGCCTAATACGTATATGTGAATGTATTTTAGTGTTTGGGAGTGTGTCTGTGTGTGTGTGTGTGTGTGTGTAGGGAGGGGGGGTGGGGGTATGGTGGGGAGGAGGGGTGGAGAGTATGTACACGTATGTGGGTTTCTCGGGGGGTGGGGGCATGCGGGATTGTTTTTAATGCACTGTAAAGCACTTTGTGTTGCATTTCATGTATGAAAAGCGCTTTATAAATAAAGTTGATTGATTGATTGATTGAAAAGCATTTCTTTGTTTTGTTAAGATTCAGTTGGAGATGGTTTTGTTTGCACCACAAGGTAAACTGTATGATTGTGTTTTGATATTCCTGAAGTGAATGATTGTCGGTGAGAACTGAAGGCCCAGGATTGCGGTGTCATCTGCATATATGAGGTATATTACGGTAGGTGAGGAGCTGGTGCAGTCATTAGTATACGTAAGGTGTAGTGAAAATGGCTCCAAATACATCCCTGTGGCGCTCCAGTGTTGGTGGTGAGTGGAGCTGTGACTGATGGGCCAACCCTCACAGTTTGTTGTCTGTCTGTGAGGAAGTTGTTTATAAGATGTATCAGCCAGGAGGGGTATTGAGAGCAGCAAGTTTTTTTGATTAGTGTGTCTCTCTGGATTGTATTAAAAGCGGAACTGAAATCGGCAAAAAGTATCCTGGCTGAGGTACCTGGAGCGTCGAGATGTTGTAGAACAATGGTCCTCACTATTTTTTAAAGAGCCACATTGACGGACCAAAGAGAAGGGGAGAGCCGGAAAATATCAAACATAAAAACAAACAAAAAACAGGCCAGCGCAGACTAGAAAATGGAACTCAAATGTGTGTTTGTATGTTTGAAAATAAAGCACAAATGTGCAGATAAAAATTTATTAAAATTAAATGTTATTTTGTGTGTTATAAAAATAGGGATTTCAATTTGACTTGTAGCTTCTTTAATATAAATTTTATATTACTATGGTCAGATAAATTTACATTCAGCCAAATAAAGCAAATTACAAACATTTGGAGTCTGATGCAGTTTAACATGCATCACATTATCCAACCAACCCAACCAGACTGTACTTACTATTCATAATGTCTACTCTTAATTCTTATTATTTTAAATAAATAATTAAACTGATGCTTCTCAGATCACTCTGTGTAGCTCTAGCTCCGCCCCCTTTCCCTCTCTCACATCAGCACAGATGCTGCTGCTGCGGTGACACAGAAAGACAAGAGGAGTGTGTTTTTCTCACTTTGGCCAGAGTCATACATGAAATAAACCTAAATACTTCTTTCCGTAATCTATATAACAACGTTTAATTGTGAAAAAATCTCCGCTGGACTGCGGTGTTCGCGAACGCGTGTGTAGGACTAGATTTCTCCGCGATCAACTTTTAAAGTGTTTAGAACTAATTATCTTCGCCAATATTGATCCTATCACTACGAAATAAAAAAACTGGGACAGAGTTTAGACTTTTCTCTGTCAGAATATGTCCTCTACAGCTCTGTGTGTGGACGAGACATTTTACTACGGCTGCTCAAAGATACGTAACTTGAAGTGAAAGGGAGAGCTTGTGCGCCCTGTGGCTGCAGTGGGAAATCATTTGGCACAGTCTGAGCGCGCATCGCTTCATTCATTAGATCGCCAAAACGTTTATTTTGCTTAATACAGGACTAGCGGGTGAGCTCGCAGCTCCGTGCATGTTTAAAAGAATGTATTGACCAAATGAACCACATGTGGTTCATTTGGTCAATGGGCAGGAAGGGTGAAGCCAGGACGGCATGGAGCAGCGCTCAAAAAGGACTAAGAGCGCACTTGTTGTGTGAAATATGATCTTGCTGAACCTTGCCGAGAGCCGCCAAGTAAGGCTCTAAGAGCCGCATGCGACTCCAGAGTGAGGAACAGGGTTGTAGAAGATGGAGAAGGTAAGCCACAGCATCTTCAGTTCCTCTTTTGGCCTTATAGGCAAACTGATAAGGGTCCAGCTGATTGCTGACAACTGGCAAGAAAAATTTAAGCATCAAGTGCTCAAAACATTGCATGAGAATTGATGTGAGGGCAATGGGTCGGAAATGTTTTAATTCCATTGAGCGGGGTTTTTGGGGACATGTATTATTGTTGCTTTTTTTCACATGACTGGGATTTTGTAGGTGATGTATATTTCAGAGTGAGTGCATTACCGGGGCCAGTTCTAAAGCACAGGTTTTTAGCACCCTTCCTGAGATTCGGTCTGGTCCTGGGGCTTTACCTGGCTTACATTTCTGAAGTTGGTGTGGTATGTCCTCCTCTGTCCACCACTAAGCTCTGCAAGGCACTCACTGGTACGATCAACAGTATCAAACCGATTGAAATCCAAGGTTTGGAATTTGGATATTTAATCATTTTTTTCACTGGAATGGTTGTGTCAATGCAAAAGTTATATATATGTCTATATTTATATGAAAGTGGCAATAATTGCAGTATTTTCATTTACTGAAATATATATTACTTCCATATAAAAAATATTTTACAAAATATATATTATCATATATTGCTATGAAAATTTCACAATATATGAATTATCATGAAATATATTGTCATTTAATATATTGAGAAATATATTTTCGTTCCGTAAGGGTCTCCCTCTTCTCCTTTTCTTCTATTCTAAATAAGGCCATAAAAGACACTGTCAGCATTTCTAGATCCGGGGTGCAGGTTTTTTGATGAACTTTGATGTTAGTACACCGCCTGTCATTGATATAAAGACAGACCCCGCCGCCCTTCCTTTTACCGGACTGGCTCATCCTATCTGCCCTCATGATAGTAAAGCTGTATAGACTCCAGATTTACCTCATCATCCAGGACAGACTCGTCCAGCCAGGTCCCGGTCAGTGCTATGATGCAGATGTCCCTGAAGGTACGCTCTAGTCAGCTCCGGGCATGTAGCAGGTCTTGAAATTTTTTCCCCAACTGGACCTCGATGAACTCTTATTGGTGACCCCTGCCCTAAAATGACAGGCTTAAAAGTTGTGCCATTGTGTGAAATTGACTCCACAATAACAGAACCACATTGAAAAGGCAAACTGTGCTTAAAATCCATTCACTAGCAAGGACCAGCACTTTCAGAACTTGTAAATAAGTACTATATTGAATAAAGGCAAGCACAAAGTAAACAGAGATGTTGTTGCCGGTTTAGGGCTCACCTCAAGGACTGACTACACGGTCCAGGCCTTGAAACCCCAGAGGAGATAAAAGAGAATAACAGCGAAGAGAGTGGGGGGCACTAATGCACAAACAGTAGTGCGTCTGTGTGGTCAAGGTGGTTAAATAGTGGTGCCACTGGAAGGGAAGTAAGAGAGGTGTCGTCCAGCTACCGAACTTAAGATAAACTTCTCTCATTTATTTTTAATGTCACAAGTTGGCCAGCCAAAAGCAAAACCAGCGACACAAAGCAAGTCTGGTCTTGATGTGCAAAATAATTTAGTAAAACTGTTTGCTTTTCTAACATAAAATATGCATTTTTCACCCCAGAAGCTAATCTATAAGTCAGCAGCTTTTTGCTCATAAGATTTAATCATATCCGCAGCATTAAAAGTGGACGCACAGGAAAGAGATAGATGTCAGCTTGAGTTTGCTTAGGTTCAAGATAAACACAGCACTAGTACTGGCATCTGAACTGGAAAGGCCAGTTCAGATGCCAGAAATTATTAATTGATCAGGATATAAATATTGTCTCTATGAGATGTGTTATCTTAGGAGGAACTGTCTTATGGTTTTTCAAACACAGACAGGATATAAAAGAGGAAACAACTGTTGATTTCAGTCAGCTGCAGAAGTGAAGTCTGAAGCATTGTGTCTCTTTTCTTAACATAAGGTAGGTCGTTTTTCTTCGATGACATGCTGTAACTAAAACAATAGAACTTGATCTATGAATCAATTATTGAACATTCTTTTTTTAATTAATAGAAAAATGATGCACATTCCAATTTTGCTGTTACTTTTTATGGAAATCGCTTCCGGTGGAACCCAAGGTAAGTGGGCAAATTATTTAAAAGAAGTCATTATTTTGTATTAGAAAAAATTGGAAATATTTCTTTTGGACTTTCAGTGAATTTGGCTCTGCGTGGAAAAGCGTCCCAGAGGGATACATATGGAGATGATGTTGCTTCCAGAGCCATTGATGGAAACCGTGATTCAAACTGGGCTCATAAATCCTGTGCAATCACAGCCTCGACCACTAACGCCTGGTGGAGAGTGGACCTGCAGAACTCCTACATGGTCACCTCCATCATCATCACAAACAGAGGAGACTGCTGTGCAGAGAGACTGGACGGAGCTCAGATCCGAGTCGGCAACTCTTTAGATAATAATGGCAACAACAATCCTGTGTAAGTGAAAACAGACTTTTTGTATGAACACACAGAACCTAAATTTAAGTTCATGGTTCTTTGTCTTAAGTCTATAGCCATAAATACATGTTCTAAATCAGTTGATGTGGATATTTTCAGAGTGGCTTCAGTCTCACACATCCCAGCAGGCGTCTCTCAAAGCTTTACTTTACCTGACCTGTTGAAGGACGTTATGTCAATGTGTTTCTGCCGGGAAGTGGTGACAAGTATCTGCAACTCTGTGAAGTGGAGGTCTACGGGAAACCAAAGCCGACTGAAGGTATTGATCTATTCAAAACACTCTTCAGCCTCAACCTCACTCAGAAGTAGATTCTTCTTGTGATATTTATCAATAACATAAGGCGTTTTTGCACATGAAAGTGCCAAGAACCAGGCATCACGAACACTTCTACTGCCCTTCTTTAACAGGTACAATTGTACCTTAGGAACAAGTACTTGCTAGTCTTTGCACTGCTCTAAAGAGGATCCAGGGGACAATCAAACAATCTGTCCACCTCTCACTGCCATGATCAGTAAAGTTTTATGCCATTATTATTTTTACAAAAACTTTCCTACGCACCTGCCGTTGTTAATGTGCATCACGTGCGCACAACGTATGTCAACGACGTCATGAGTAACATTTCTTCACTGAAGGTTCTCAGTTTATGTCTAAGGGAAAAGTACTTGTCCCAGAGCAGGAGCTAAGTTGGTCCCCACATTGACCTCCCAGGCTCCTAGCACCGTTCAGACTTTTTTGTGATACCTGTACTTATTTACTTTACAAATCTGCTGTCTAAATAGTTCTTGTTTTGTTTGCTGGATTCTTTTGAATGTTAATAAATGGCTCTTCATTAACCTTTAGTTATGGTATACAAATATGTTAACCTGCATTTTACAAACAGAGCAGTGGTTGTGTGTTGGTGAAGCTTCAGTTGATCAATAAACAGGGCAATGTCCTTGGAAAATAAAGATCATTCACATTTTTATGAATTGTTCTAATACAACTTTGAGAGGTAATTGAGAAGGAGAAACAACTTTATGATGGCTTAAAATGACTAAAAGGTGGAGTTGCCTAATAGATACACATTCAACACTCGTGCTGTTTTTGTGTGCTTTGTTGCTTTTGGTCCATGTTCCTCAGTGTGTTTCTGCTTTTGGACTTTCAGTGAATTTGGCTCTGCGTGGAAAGCGACCCAGAGGGATACATATGGAGATGATGTTGCTTCCAGAGCCATTGATGGAAACCGTGATTCAAACTGGGCTCATAAATCCTGTGCAATCACAGCCTCGACCACTAACGCCTGGTGGAGAGTGGACCTGCAGAACTCCTACATGGTCACCTCCATCATCATCACAAACAGAGGAGACTGCTGTGCAGAGAGACTGGACGGAGCTCAGATCCGAGTCGGCAACTCTTTAGATAATAATGGCAACAACAATCCTGTGTAAGTTAAAACAGACTTTTTCTATGAACACACAGAACTAAATTTAAGTTCATGGTTCTTTGTCTTAAGTCTATAGCCATAATACATGTTCTAAATCAGTTGATGTGGATATTTTCAGAGTGGCTACAGTCTCACACATCCCAGCAGGCGTCTCTCAAAACTTTACTTTACCTGAACCTGTTGAAGGACGTTATGTCAATGTGTTTCTGCGGGAAGCGGAGACAAGTATCTGCAACTCTGTGAAGTGGAGGTCTACGGGAAACCAAAGCCGACTGAAGGTATTGATCTATTCAAAACACTCTTCAGCCTCAACCTCACTCAGAAGTAGATTCTTCTTGCAATATTTATCAATAACATAAAGCAATGGTTGTCAGTAAGCCAGGTTCTCCCACTTCCTGGTTGAAACTTGAGTGTTTGGTACTCGGCCAACAGCTACTCATTTCCAGTGTTAGGAGTAGCTCATTACAAAGTAACTAGTTACTGTAATATAAGTTAGTAGTGTAACTCTGTATACTAGTTACAGTCTTAGTTTGGCAGAGGGGTAAAGAAGAAGATCATAATCAGGAAATAATAATTATGTGTTACTTGTTTAATTAACTTAGCTGAAATAAAACAAACAAAAACACAACGCCACCTGGAGTTGGCCAGGACATTTAGCTAGATGTAAGGCATGTAGGTTCGTTGGCATAGTCAGAGGCTTGAGTCAAAATTATCAAAGCAAGTATGGAATTTATTAATAGAACTTTTATAAGTTAAATGTAACAAGATTAGTATTGTACAATGTCTTAACAAATGTGTGATGAGCTCAAAGTAACTCACAGTAATGTAACTCAGTTACATTTTGAAACAGTAATGTTACAATACAAATGTATTACATTTTCCTCCTCTGATTAGTAATATAATTGATAATTTTACAGAAACTTACCCACCACTGCTCATTTCTCTGCTAAGTGTACTGCTGAGCCACTGCTGACGTCTGAAAAGCAGAAGGCCTGTACTCTTGAATATCCTCTGATCTTTCAGATCTAATTGAATAATCTCTCCCATTAGTTTAGCCTTTTTTAGCTCTTGCTTGTTGCCTGGCTCTCAGTCTCAGACTTGGCCTTTTTAAATGTCTTGACAAGTGCTGGTGCGGTTCAGACTTTTGTTATGATACCATACTTTACAAGTTTCTTATTATACAAATCTGCTTTCTAATAGTTCTTGTTTTGTTTGCTGGATTCTTTTGAATGTTAATAAATGGCTCTTCATTACCTTTAGTTATGGTGTACATATATGTTAAACTGCATTTTAAACAGAGCAGTGGTTGTGTGTTGGTGAAGCTTCAGTTGAGCAATAAAACAGGGTGTTATCAATGGAAAATAAAGATCATTCAAATCTTTATGAATTGTTCTAAATACAACTTTGAGAGGTTAAATCTGAGTATGTAATTGATACATATTTACATTGCCGCAGTTTTTTGTTTTTGTTTTTTTTCTTTTGGTCCATTTTTCTCAGTGTGTTTCTGCTTTTGGACTTCAGTGAATTTGGCTCTGCGTGGAAAGCGACCCAGAGGGATACATATGGAGATGATGTTGCTTCCAGAGCATTGATGGAAACCGTGATTCAAACTGGGCTCATAAATCCTGTGCAATCACAGCCTCGACCACTAACGCCTGGTGGAGAGTGGACCTGCAGAACTCCTACATGGTCACCTCCATCATCATCACAAACAGAGGAGACTGCTGTGCAGAGAGACTGGACGGAGCTCAGATCCGAGTCGGCAACTCTTTAGATAATAATGGCACAACAATCCTGTGTAAGTTAAAACAGACTTTTTCTATGAACACACAGAACCTAAATTTAAGTTCATGGTTCTTTGTCTTAAGTCTATAGCCATAAATACATGTTCTAAATCAGTTGATGTGGATATTTTCAGAGTGGCTTCAGTCTCACACATCCAGCAGGCGTCTCTCAAAGCTTTACTTTACCTGAACCTGTTGAAGGACGTTATGTCAATGTGTTTCTGCCGGGAAGTGGTGACAAGTATCTGCAACTCTGTGAAGTGGAGGTTACGGGAAACCAAAGCCGACTGAAGGTATTGATCTATTCAAAACACTCTTCAGCCTCAACCTCACTCAGAAGTAGATTCTTCTTGTGATATTTATCATAACATAAGGCGTTTTGCACATGAAAGTGCCAAGAACCAGGCATCACGAACACTTCTACTGCCCTTCTTTAACAGGTACAATTGTACCTTAGGAACAAGTACTTGCTAGTCTTTGCACTGCTCTAAAGAGGATCCAGGGGACAATCAAACAATCTGTCCACCTCTCACTGCCATGATCAGTAAAGTTTTATGCCATTATTATTTTACAAAAACTTTCCTACGCCACCTGCCGTTGTTAATGTGCATCACGTGCGCACAACGTATGTCAACGACGCATGAGTAACATTTCTTCACTGAAAGGTTCTCAGTTTATGTCTAAGGGAAAAGTACTTGTCCCAGAGCAGGAGCTAAGTTGGTCCCCACATTGACCTCCCAGGCTCCTAGCACCGTTCAGACTTTTTTTGTGATACCTGTACTTATTTACTTTACAAATCTGCTGTCTAAATAGTTCTTGTTTTGTTTGCTGATTCTTTTGAATGTTAATAAATGGCTCTTCATTAACCTTTAGTTATGGTATACAAATATGTTAACCTGCATTTTACAAACAGAGCAGTGGTTGTGTGTTGGTGAAGCTTCAGTTGATCAATAAAACAGGGCAATGTCCTTGGAAAATAAAGATCATTCACATTTTTATGAATTGTTCTAAATACAACTTTGAGAGGTAATTGAGAAGGAAAACAACTTTATGATGGCTTAAAATGACTAAAAGGTGGAGTTGCCTAATAGATACACATTCAACACTCGTGCTGTTTTTGTGTGCTTTGTTGCTTTGGTCCATGTTCCTCAGTGTGTTTCTGCTTTTGGACTTTCAGTGAATTTGGCTCTGCGTGGAAAAGCGACCCAGAGGGATACATATGGAGATGATGTTGCTTCCAGAGCCATTGATGGAAACCGTGATTCAAACTGGGCTCATAAATCCTGTGCAATCACAGCCTCGACCACTAACGCCTGGTGGAGAGTGGACCTGCAGAACTCCTACATGGTCACCTCCATCATCATCACAAACAGAGGAGACTGCTGTGCAGAGAGACTGGACGGAGCTCAGATCCGAGTCGGCAACTCTTTAGATAATAATGGCAACAACAATCCTGTGTAAGTTAAAACAGACTTTTTCTATGAACACACAGAACCTAAATTTAAGTCATGGTTCTTTGTCTAAAGTCTATAGCCATAAATACATGTTCTAAATCAGTTGATGTGGATATTTTCAGAGTGGCTACAGTCTCACACATCCCAGCAGGCGTCTCTCAAAACTTTACTTTACCTGAACCTGTTGAAGGACGTTATGTCAATGTGTTTCTGCCGGGAAGCGGAGACAAGTATCTGCAACTCTGTGAAGTGGAGGTCTACGGGAAACCAAAGCCGACTGAAGGTATTGATCTATTCAAAACACTCTTCAGCCTCAACCTCACTCAGAAGTAGATTCTTCTTGCAATATTTATCAATAACATAAAGCAATGGTTGTCAAGTAAGCCAGGTTCTCCCACTTCCTGGTTGAAACCTTGAGTGTTTGGTACTCGGCCAACAGCTACTCATTTCCAGTGTTAGGAGTAGCTCATTACAAAAGTAACTAGTTACTGTAATATAAGTTAGTAGTGTAACTCTGTATACTAGTTACAGTCTTAGTTTGGCAGAGGGGTAAAGAAGAAGAATCATAAATCAGGAAATAATAAATTAATGTGTTACTTGTTTAATTAACTTTAGCTGAAAATAAAAACAAAACAAAAACCAACAACGCCACCTGGGAGTTGGCCCAGGACCATTTAGCTAGATGTAAGGCATGTAGGTTCGTTGGCAATAGTCAGAGGCTTGAGTCAAAATTATCAAAAGCAAGTATGGAATTTATTAATAGAACTTTTATAAGTTAAATGTAACAAGATTAGTATTGTACAATGTCTTAACAAATGTGTGATGAGCTCAAAGTAACTCACAGTAATGTAACTCAGTTACATTTTTGAAACAGTAATGTTACAATACAAATGTATTACATTTTCCTCCCTCTGATTAGTAATATATAATTGATAATTTTACAGAAACTTACCCACCACTGCTCATTTCTCTGCTAAGTGTACTGCTGAGCCACTGCTGACGTCTGAAAAGCAGAAGGCCTGTACTCTTGAATATCCTCTGATCTTTCAGATCTAATTGAATAATCTCTCCCATTAGTTTAGCCTTTTTAGCTCTTGCTTGTTGCCTGGCTCTCAGTCCTCAGACTTGGCCTTTTTAAATGTCTTGACAAGTGCTGGTTGCGGTTCAGACTTTTGTTATGATACCAATACTTTACAAGTTTCTTATTATACAAATCTGCTTTCTAAATAGTTCTTGTTTTGTTTGCTGGATTCTTTTGAATGTTAATAAATGGCTCTTCATTAACCTTTAGTTATGGTATACAAATATGTTAACCTGCATTTTACAAACAGAGCAGTGGTTGTGTGTTGGTGAAGCGTCAGTTGATCAATAAAACAGGGCAATGTCCTTGGAAAATAAAGATCATTCACATTTTTATGAATTGTTCTAAATACAACTTTGAGAGGTAATTGAGAAGGAGAAACAACTTTATGATGGCTTAAAATGACTAAAAGGTGGAGTTGCCTAATAGATACACATTCAACACTCGTGCTGTTTTTGTGTGCTTTGTTGCTTTTGGTCCATGTTCCTCAGTGTGTTTCTGCTTTTGGACTTTCAGTGAATTTGGCTCTGCGTGGAAAAGCGACCCAGAGGGATACATATGGAGATGATGTTGCTTCCAGAGCCATTGATGGAAACCGTGATTCAAACTGGGCTCATAAATCCTGTGCAATCACAGCCTCGACCACTAACGCCTGGTGGAGAGTGGACCTGCAGAACTCCTACATGGTCACCTCCATCATCATCACAAACAGAGGAGACTGCTGTGCAGAGAGACTGGACGGAGCTCAGATCCGAGTCGGCAACTCTTTAGATAATAATGGCAACAACAATCCTGTGTAAGTTAAAACAGACTTTTTCTATGAACACACAGAACCTAAATTTAAGTTCATGGTTCTTTGTCTTAAGTCTATAGCCATAAATACATGTTCTAAATCAGTTGATGTGGATATTTTCAGAGTGGCTACAGTCTCACACATCCCAGCAGGCGTCTCTCAAAGCTTTACTTTACCTGAACCTGTTGAAGGACGATATGTCAATGTGTTTCTGCCGGGAAGTGGTGACAAGTATCTGCAACTCTGTGAAGTGGAGGTCTATGGTTTTGAGAAGAAGGTATAATTATTTTATCAAATTGCTGAAAAATCTGTATTAATATACGTTTTTTATATTTTTTCCAGAATCCCTGTAGCAAATGAACATAGTTTGATCATTTGCCAGAAAGAAGAGAAAACTAAGACACTCTTCATATAATAAAGCAGTAAATGCCTTCAATATGTCTAAGCTTCATTATTTTTATTATGTACAATTATATCAATATTTTTTTTTTGTAGGTGAGTGTCAGTAGGAAAACCTTTATGTATGTCGTTGTTGGGTGCAGAATGTTACTGTTATCAGTGTAAATGAACAGTGAGCTGTAGGTGTGTGTATGCAAGGAAATCAGTAAGAAAATCTTCAATGTGTGTGTGTGTGGTGCGTAAAAATAACAAACAAAAAAAGAGACCGAGACATGGCCCGATGTCTGGAGGAAGGACGTCAGAGGAAGTTGTCCATTTTATACCCATGAGAACCACTGGGCCCTAGTGGTCTCCGGGTGGCCCCTCCTTTTACTGCACCTCAACACAGGACAGACATTGTTCAGAGTCAAGGATCAGCTGCAGAGGGCGCAAGGAAACGTCACAAACATACATAGTCACAAACTGTATTTTAGTTTTAGGACAATGAGGAAAACAGATTAAGGGTGTGAGTAAGTTAGAATTAAGTTTATTGAAGAAAAAATAACAGTGAGTGTAAAGGAGCTTGTTCACCCAAACATTTGGTCAGATGCAGAAAAACACATGCTTTCAATGTCTGTGTGACTCAGTATACAGTATTTGCATTCTGTCTTAAAGTTGACTGCTTACTTAAAATGAAATATTGTCTATCTTACTCAGAGGTAGCTATATTTTGTAATCCACCAACCAAACGTTCACTACAACACAACTAAGTTGTAAGAATTCACATTTCTCTGACTTTCTCTGTGCAAACAACTATTGTGTTTTTGTGAAACTAACGATAATAAGGTCACAGTTTGTTTTATGCAGGTTTCCCACTTGTCGTGAAAATGGTTTATCATTAAAATGCAGGGAAAATGAGAGAAACAGTCTAATGTCATGGGAAAAAAATAATGTTAATAATAATGCATCTGATTAATACAGCACTTTTCAAGACACCCAAAGACACTTCACATTATACATTATGCAGTCCCTCCACACTTGGTCATGGTAAGCTTACTATTGTAGCCACAGCTGCCCTGAGGCAAACTGACCACCACCATTCACCCTCACACCAGATCCATGCTATAGGCAATGTGGGTGAAGTGTCTTCCCTATGACACAGTAATAGTCTCTCCTCCAGTCGTCCGACTGGGGCTCCTGAAGTTCCAGCGGTCTCCCATCCTTATACTGCCCAGGCCCACTTAGCCTCTGAGATCTGATGGCATCAGGCACTGACGAGCAGGTATGGCCACAGATAATAATAATTTGTGTGATGTGCAAAATTGCAATGAGTTGGCCACTGTCCAGGGTGCTGCCTCCACCTCAGGCCCAAAGTCTCACCCGCCACCCCAACAGGTGGTAGAAAATGAATGAATAACATGCACAAAATATATATTTTGCAAAATATAATATGAGCTACAATAAGATTATGTCCTATGCACAGTTTGGAAGTAACTTATCTTAACTTTTTCTCATTGAATCATGGAGCGGTCGTAAAGCAATCTTAGCTAAAATTTTATTTTTTATTATTTGATCTACTTACATGTTGTCCACTTGCTCAGACTGCTTACATTCATCCAAATGCAGGAAATATGATCGTTTTGGTTCAAATTTTCCTGAGGGAGCCCCTAAACCCCCCACTTTTCGCATCTCCCTCTTGTGCTATGGATCTTTCTCTCTTTAATAAAAATCTGGCTATGCTACTGAATGTTTTATACCCTAATTTTCATAATTGTGGACAATTTGGATGCTTTAGACTTGGAAAAAGTCTAAAATGGCAACAATTACACAAAAATCTTCATTGGAAATGTCCTCTAAACTATTTTGGGCAATGAGAGGGAACCTTGTAAAGGGTAGAACATGCTATTATTATTTTTGTTATTCAGATCAATCAAAACACAAAATGACCAGAGCTGATCAGTCACAACACAAACAGTATGATCACAGCTCTAGAAGCAATATTTAAAAAATGCATGCACACACAGATGAACTTGTGTTGTCAGAGGGTGAAATGACCAACACTTTGAAAATTATAGCTACTGACCAATCAGGAACTAGGTTTGCAATGAATCATGGGTAATCTCAGACGCCTGACTCTTTGTCATGATACATTATCAAGAGTCCGTTTCATTCACAAAGTGAGCAGAGTTTACTGAGAACTTTGTGGAAACAACTCCACCAGCGTATCACAGACAGGTGATACAACATCAGTTTAAACTCAAATATGTTCCAGACTCATGGTTCTGGCAACACAAATGAGAAAGTCATGTGAGACTCATTCTGCTTTCTGATTGGATAATCCTCTTGAGTATCACCAAATGGAACCATCAACAAATGAACGTCATGTCCATTGCTTTTTAAATTAAGAATAATAAATTTCAGTAAAAATAAATTTGCATATGAACCTGTTTATATAGGTCCTGTTTATGAAATCTCAAATCAAAATCAAGTTTTCGTCATTTACTTAAAAATCAAGCAGGTTTTTAATTGAGCTGTTGCCAAATAAACTTGGGTTAAAAAAGAGAGAACTGGGAAGCTTCACAGTTGCGGTGCAGATGCCAGAAAATAGGTCAACCTGTGAGAAAGTGTTTTTTTTTTTCTGGAGAGAGCTATGAAAACCACATGTAGTGCAAGTAATAACAGACACAGCCTGAAAAGCAGAAAAGCAGCAGCAGTGTAGGTAGAACAGCTTTTTCAAATACGTGGATAGAACAATAATAGATAGCTTTGTATTTGCATTTGTAACTTTGATTCCTGAATTGAATGTGTATACATTCTGTAGAAAAGTATGCACACTTCATTTTTGCTTTTGCTCCTTGTGGAAACTGCTTCCGTTAGTGCCCAGGGTAAGTGTAAACTATTCTGTATTTTTGAGTAATTCTGCATTTCAATAACTCATCTTGTTCTGATTTTCAGTGAACGTGGCTCCGCATGGAGAAGCGACTCAGATTGACACATACAATGAGCTTGGAGCTGCTTCCAACGCTATTGATGGACATCGGACATCCATCTACTATTCTAAATCCTGTAGCCACACGGCCACGACCACAGACCCCTGGTGGAGAGTGGATCTGCGGGAGTACTACATGATTACTTCCATCACCATCACAAACAGAGGAGACTGCTGTGCACACAGACTGGATGGGGCTCAGATTCACATTGGCAACTCTTTAGAGAATAATGGCAACAACAATCCTGTGTAAGTTACATTTTACTTCTGTGAGCTTTTAGCCAAGTTGTGATGTTGTTATCTAACAAAAAAAAAATCTTCTTCGGAGTTGTGTTTGGAAAAATCCTGCTTTTTGGCTCATCATACATTTCCAAAAATCAAAATACTCTACCGCTCTTGTGATTTAAAATTAAGTTGTTTTTTTTTGCCTCAAGTTAACTAAATGTCACTTTGCAGTGCAGGAGAATTCTCAGATATAGTCCACACAAAGTTGAGTTCAATCATTTAGACTAGAAATATCTACCGTTTCTTGTTTTAGTTTATGGAATTTCAAGTTGTACATAATATCTTAAAGGGGCACTATGTAAGAAAAACAAACAAACAAAGTGATTTCCACTTTTGAACACCAGAGGGAGCCATTCACATGCATTTTGCCTATTAAGCATGATGCCATCTAGCGTCAATGATCCATATTCCGGCCCGTTATAAAACATTTCAAATACGTATAAATGTATCACAATTGATGTGGAGTGGTTAACAGTGCTCTCTTAAGTATTCATGTTGTAAAGCAGTGGTCCTCACTATTTTTTAAAGAAGAGCCACATTGACGGACCAAAGAGAAGGGGAGAGCCGCAAAACATCAAACATAAAAACAAACAAAAACAGGCCAGCGCAGACTAGAATATGGAACTCAAATGTGTGTTTGTATGTTTGAAAATAAAGCACAAATGTGCAGATAAAAATTAATTTAAATTCAAATTAAATATTATTTTGTGTGTTATAAAAATAGGGATTTCAATTTGACTTGTAACTTCTTTAATATAAATTTTATATTACTACGGTCAGGTCAATTTACATTTAATATAGCAAATTACAAACATTTGTTGTCATTTTTTAAACAATCAGTGTTTTGCATTATGAGCCTGATGTAGTTTAAATCTAACATGCATCACATTATCCAACCAACCCAACCACACTGTACTTACTATTCAATAGCCTATGTCTACACTTTATTCTTATTATTTTTAATATTAAACTGATGCGTCTCTGGTCACTCTGTGACGTGCTAACTCCGCCCCCTTTATCTCCCTTTCTCACACCTCCACTGATGCTGCTGCTGCGCTGACACAGAGACAAGACAAGTGTGTTTTTCTCCCTTTGGCCAGAGTTATACATGAAATAAACCTAAATACCTCTTTGCGGACACTATTTAACAAAGTTTGATTGTGGAAAAACTCTCCGCTGGACTGCGGTGTTCGCGAACGCGCGTATAGGACTAGATTTTTCCCGATCAACTTTTAAAGTGTTTAGAACTAATTATCTCCGCCAATATTGATCCTATCAGTACGAAATAAAAAACTGGGACAGAGTTTAGACTCTTCTCTCTCAGAATATGTCCGCTTCAAGTCTGTGAGTGGACGAGACATTTCACTACAGCTGCTCAAAGATACGTGACTTGATGTGAGAAGGAGAGCTCGTGCGTCCTATGGCTGGAGTGGAAAACCATTTGGCACAGTCTGAGCGCGTCACTTCATTCATTTCTTAGATCGCCAAAACATTTATTTTGCTTAATATAAGGGTGAGCTCGCAGCTCCGTGCATGTCTAAAAGAATGTAGATACAATGTGGTTCATTTGGTCAATGGGCAGCAGGGTGAAGCAGTGGATGCAGCGCTGAAAAAGAACCAAACTAAGAGTGATCACATTTCACACTTGTTGTGTGAAATGTGATCTTGCCGAATCTTGCTGAGAGCCGCCAAGTAAGGCTCTAAGAGCCGCATGTGGCTCGCGAGCCGCGCAGTGAGGAACAGGGTTGTAAAGAATAAATATGATTTAAATGTTTGTGGACTATATGTGATAATTAAAATTCCTCTCAATCTTACACAGTGCCCCTTTAAAGTCAAAGACAGGAGCTCATGCGCTTATGTAATCCAAAGGTTTTATACATAGGCTATGTAGGCAAAGTAAATAAAAAGGATCTTGAAGTGCAAGTAAGCAGTGGCATGCTGGGATCATTTTTCAGCCCGGGAAAATGAGATCTTAGATTGACCCATTTGTTCCTCCAGACACGTGACTTAGCTGGTAGTTGAGTGTTTAAGAGCTGCGCGTTTAAATGTTTGCCTCTTCTGCAACCTCCTTCAAGTCCCGCTCAGGAAACCTCTCTTGATTTTTTTTAATCATCCATCCATCCATCCATCCATTTTCTTCCGCTTTATCCGGGGTCGGGTCGCGGGGGCAGCAGTCTGAGCAAGGACGCCCAGACTTCTCTGTCCACACACACCTCCTCCAGCTCTTCCGGGAGGATCCCGAGGCGTTCCCAGGACAATCGAGAGATATAGTCCCTCCAGCGTGTCCTGGGTCTTCCTCGAGGTCTCCTCCCAGTGGGACATGCCCGAAACACCTCACCGGGGAGGCGTCCAGGAGGCATCCGGTACAGATGCCCGAGTCACCTCAGCTGGCCCCTCTCGATGTGGAGGAGCAGCGGCTCTACTCTGAGTTCCTCCCGTGTGACTGAGCTTCTAACCCTATCTCTAAGGGAGCGCCCAGCCACCCTGCGGAGGAAACTCATTTCGACCGCTTGTATCCGCGATTTTGTCCTTTCGGTCATTACCCAAAGCTCATGACCATAGGTGAGGGTTGGAACGTAGATTGACCTGTAAATCGAGAGCTTTGCCTTTCGACTCAGCTCCTTCTTCACCACAACGGTTCGATACAGCGACTGCTTCACTGCAGACGCTGCACCGATCCGCCTGTCAATCTCACGTTCCATCCTTCCCTCACTCGTGAACAAGACCCCGAGATACTTGAACTCCTCCACTTAAGGCAAGGACTCTCCACCCACCTGGAGAGGGCAAGGCACCTTTTTCCGGTTGAGAACCATGGCCTCGGATTTAGAGGAGCTGATCTTCATCCCAGCTGCTTCACACTCGGCTGCAAACCGTCCCAGTGCATGTTGCAGGTCCTGGTTTGATGGAGCCATCAGAACAACATCATCTGCAAACAGCAGAGATGAAATCCTGTGGTCACCAAACCGGACACCCTCCGGACCCTGACTGCGCCTAGAAATTCTGTCCATAAAAAACAATGAACAGAACCGGTGACAAAGGGCAGCCCTGGCGGAGTCCAACATGCACTGGAACAGGTCTGACTTACTGCCGGCAATGCGGACACAGCTCCTGCTCCGGTCGTACAGGGATCGGGAGCAAAGGGCCCCGGACCCCATACTCTCGGAGCACTCCCCACAGGACACCACGAGGGACACGGTCGAATGCCTTCTCCAAATCCACAAAACACATGTGGACTGGTTGGGCAAACTCCCATGAACCCTCGAGCACCCGATGGAGAGTGTAGAGCTGGTCCAGTGTTCCACGACCGGGACGAAAACCACACTGCTCCTCCTGAATCCGAGGTTCGACTATCGGTTGAAGTCTCCTCTCCAGTACCCTGGAGTAGACCTTCCCGGGAGGCTGAGGAGTGTGATCCCTCTGTAGTTGGAACACACCCTCCGGTCTCCCTTCTTAAACAGAGGGACGACCACCCCGGTCTGCCAGTCCAGAGGTACTGTCCCAGTTCGCCACGCGATGTTGCAGAGACGTGTCAGCCAAGACAGTCCCGCAACATCCAGAGACTTGAGATACTCAGGACGGATCTCATCCACACCCGGAGCCTTGCCACCGAGGAGCTTATTGACAACCTCTGTGACTTCAGCTTGGGTGATGGGTGAGCCTCCGCCTGAGTCCTCAGTCTCTGCTTCCTCATCGAAAAACGTGGCGGTGGGATTGAGGAGACCCTCAAAGTATTCCTTCCACCGTCCAACAACATCCCCAGTCGAGGTCAGCAGCTCTCCACCTGCACTGTAAACAGTGCTGGTGAAGCACTGCTTCCCTCTCCTGAGGCGTCGGATGGTTTGCCAGAAGTTCTTTGAGGCCGACCGATAGTCCTCCTCCATGGCCTCCCCGAACCTCTCCCAGTCCAGAGTTTTTGCCTCTGCGACCGCACGAGCTGCGGTACGCTTGGCCTGCAGATACCTGTCAACTGCCTCAGCAGTACTACAAGCCAACAAGGCTTTGTAGCACTCCTTCTTCAGCCTGACGGCATCCCTTACTTCCGGTGTCCACCACCGGGTTCGGGGATTGCCGCGACGACAGGCACCCGAGACCTTGCGACCACAGCTCTTGGCGGCCGCATTGACAATGGAGGCTGAGAACAGAGTCCACTCAGACTCAATGTCCCCAGTCTCCCCCGGGAGCTGAGAGAAGCTCTCCAGGAGGTGTGAGTTGAATGCCCTGCTGACAGAGGACTCCGCAAGACGTTCCCAACAGACCCTCATGATACGTTTGGGTCTGCCAAGTCTGTCCGGCTTCCTCCTCTGCCAGCGGATCCAACTCAACACCAGGTGATGATCGGTTGACAGCGCCGCCCCTCTCTTAACCCGAGTGTCCAAAACACGCGGCCAAAGGTCAGATGACACGACGACAAAGTCGATCATCGACCTCCGGCCTAGGGTGTCCTGGTGCCACGTGCACTGGTGGACACCCTTGTGCTAGAACATGGTGTTCGTTATGGACAAACTGTGGCTAGCACAGAAGTCCAATAACAGAACACCGCTCGGATTAAGATCGGGGGGCCATTCCTCCCGATCACCCCTCTCCAAGTGTCACTGGCGTTGCTCACGTGGGCGTTGAAGTCCCCCAGCAGAACAACGGAGTCCCCGGTGGGTGCACTGTCCAGTACCCCTCCCAGGGACTCCAAGAAGGCCGGGTACTCTGCACTGTTGTTTGGCCCG